>CM042011.1:6482282-7082282 GCA_023525715.1 Cichorium intybus | reverse complement strand
TAACTTGACCGATTGCAACTTTATCTCAAACAAAGTGAATATCCAACTCAATGTGTTTGGTTCGCTGGTGATGAACCGGATTGGCAGTCATGTAGATGGCGCTGATATTGTCGCAGTAGACCATAGTGGCGGACCGAAGTGGAAAATGAAGCTCCTGAAGAAGATTGCGTAACCATGCAGTTTCAGCAACTGCATTGGCAACGCCCCTGTATTCCGCCTCGGCACTAGAGCGGGATACCGTATGTTGGCGCTTGGACGACCAGGAGACGAGGTTGTCACCCAAAAAGACACAGTAGCCAGACGTGGAACGCCTAGTAACCTGACAGCTGCCCCAGTCTGCATCGGAGTAGGCAGTGAGAGTGGCAGATGGAGAGGCGTAAAGCTGAAGGCCATGCTCGAGGGTACCTGCAATATAACGAATAATCCGCTTGAGAGCTGTAAAGTGAGGCTCTCGAGGGTCATGCATGTAAAGGCAAATCTGCTGCACAGCAAAGGAGATGTCCGGTCTCGTGAAGGTCAAGTACTGAAGGGCCCCAGCCAGGCTGCGGTATAGAGAGGGATCAGATACAGGAGGTCCAAAAGCGCTAAGTTTGCAGGAGGGGTCAACCGGTGTACGACATGGATTGGCTGATGTCATGTGAGCCCGTGAAATGATCTCACAGGCATATTTCCGTTGAGACAAAAACATGCCATTTTTGTTGCGAATGACGGAAATCCCTAAAAAATAATTGAGAGAACCCAAATCTGTCATGGCAAACTCAGAACTCAGAGATGATATAATGTTGTGTAGGAGAGACTGAGTGGAAGCGGTAAGGATGATATCGTCAACATATAGGAGGAGATATGCAATATCAGTGCCCTGACGATAAATAAACAGAGATGTGTCCGATTTGCTATGCTGAAACCCAATAGTCATAGCATGAGTAGCGAAGCGGTGGAACCAAGCACGCGGTGCCTGCTTAAGACCATAAAGAGACTTTTGTAGCTGACAGACATGGTGAGGCTTGTTGGCATCTCTGAACCCGGGTGGCTGATACATGTACACTGTCTCCGATAGATGACCATGTAAGAAGGCGTTTTTGACGTGAAGTTGATGCACGGGCCAGTGCCGAGAAACCGCAAGACTCAGAACTGTCCGAATAGTAGCCGGTTTCACGACCGGGCTAAAGGTTTCGTCACAATCAACCCCTTCTTGTTGACTTTTCCCGTTTGCTACTAACCGAGCTTTGTACCTGCTAAGAGAGCCATCAGAGTTAAGTTTGTGCTTAAATAACCACATCGACCGAACGATGTTAACTCCCGTGGGCCTAGGAACTAGTCTCCACGTGTCATTTTTAATCAACGCATTATATTCATCTTGCATGGCACGCTTCCAGTTAGGATCGTTTAAAGCAAGGATGGGTGATTTGGGAATGGGGGAAAGAGAGGTGGTGTGAAGATTGAGACGAGTTATGGGTTTTGTGATGCCACGTTTTAAACGAGTGGTCATCGAGTGAGAGGGAGGTGGTGGAGGGTTTAGGACATTGGGAGGGGAGGAATGTATGGGTGGTGATGTATTTGTGGTGGGTGCGATTGGGGAGTGAGAGGTGGATGTGGGAGTGTTGACAGAGTTAGTGACAGGTGGTGAGGAATTAGCGACAGCAGGGGAAGTGTCGGCTGTGGTAGTATCAGCGACAACAGAGGAAAAGGGGGCTGCAGGGGTATTAGCGACAGCAGGTGAGGTGGTCGCTGTAGTAGAATTAGCGACAGTAGAAGGAGTGTGGGCTGAGGGAGCATTAGCGACAGCAGGAGGGGCTGTCGGGTGGTGTGTTTGAGTGGAAATTAGGGAAGTTGGTTTGGAACAAAGCATGCGAGTGGCAATAGAGTTGGGTGGGGGGTATTGATCAAGAAAATCATAGTTGGGTGAAGTATTTGAGGATATCGCGTCAAAAGGAAAGATGGACTCATCAAAAACGACATGGCGAGATATGATTATCTTTTTGGTTTTAGTATCAAGACATCGGAAGCCTCGATGGTTGTCCGGGTAGCCAAGAAAAACGCATGGGGTGGAGCGAGGAGCGAGTTTGTGTGGTGGGTGAAGATGTGGGTAGCATAAGCACCCGAAAACACGAAGGTGATTATATGTGGGTTGTTGGTTAAAGAGTTTGTAGAAAGGGGTGTCGTTTTGAATGGATTTTGAAGGAAGGCGATTGAGAAGATGAGTCGCCATATGGAGTGCTTCGACCCAAAAAGTGGGTGGGAGATGGGCTTGAAAAAGTAAGGCACGAATGAGATTATTAGTGGTACGGAGCATTCTTTCGGATTTACCATTTTGTTGAGATGTCTTAGGGCATGAAAAACGAATATGAATGCCATATTTGTCAAAAAGGTCACGAAAAGCTACATTGTCATATTCCCCACCATGGTCACATTGAAAGGCACGAATTTCTTTGTTAAATTGGGTGCGAACAATGGAGCGAAAATGAATAAATTTAGATAGAGTGTCATGTTTTCGTCTTAAAGGATATACCCACAAATAATGAGAATAATGATCTAGAAAAATAACATAATATTTAAATCCACTCAAACTCGGTATTGGAGAGGTCCATATATCCGAATGAACCAAATCAAAACAACCATTCACAACTTTATTAGAAGCAAGAAAAGGAAGGTTCACATGTTTACCCAATTGGCAAGCGTTACACAAATTATTCGAAACATTTTTGGTGGTGGAAATAAATTTTCTAGAAAGCAAAAAACGAAGCACTTCGTTCCCGGGGTGTCCGAGGCGTCGGTGCCACGTGGAAGGACTTGAAGTGAGAAAGGCTTGAGGAGGCGAGCTATTGTTGTGAACGGGGTAGAGATCTCTGGTACTATCACATCGGAGAAGAATCTGGTTGGTTTGAAGATTCTTCACAGAAAAACCAAACGGGTCAAACTCGATAGTGCATTTATTATCAGTAACGAATTTGCGAACGGATATGAGATTTTTGATAATATGAGGGGTGACAAGAACATTATTGAGGTGTAAAGGACGAGTGGGGGTAGGTAAAATGCCATTGCCCATGTTGGTAACGGGTATGGAGGATCCGTCACCAACAAGGATAGATGAAATATTACGTTTATTAAAAATGGTATGTAGAGATTTCGAACCTGCCGAGAGATGATTGGTTGCGCCCGTGTCCATAAACCATTCCGGATTTAGAGGGTCCTGGAGGCTCATGGTTGAGAAGGCTTCCGGAAGAGCGGTGGGTTCACTGTCCGAATTTGCCAAAAAGGCACTGTTGGGTTGTTGTTGGTTCCTGTTGGACCCATTTTTGGTGGACTGCTGTTGACCATGTGCCCATTGATTCGGGTGTTGCATCCAGTGCATGGGGGGCATCCACGGAGGCGGCATTGCAAAGCCCCATGGCGACTGCCACGGAGGAGGGAAAGCCGACTGTTGCTGGCGGCGGTCTGGTTGCTGGCGGCGGTCATCTCCACCACGCCGGTCATCCCGACGCCTGTCATCTCCACCACGGCGCTCGTAGTTCCGGCGATCATCACCGCCGCGACGGTCATTAGTGCGTCGATCACCTCCACGGTGGGTGCGACGGTCACCTCCTCGGTACTCATTGCGAGGGTTGTTGGAGCGATGATTGTCATCAGGGCTAGTAATCAAAACCGAAGGAGCGGAAGCATTGGCACGGTGGGTGCCGTGGGAGGATCGGGATCGATTTTGGCGAGTTTCTTCAAGGAGGAGCATGGATTGGGCTTGAAGGAACGAGATGGCTTGTTGTTGATGACGAATGATGTTGGAAACACCGTCGAATTTTTCTCCCAATCCATTGATCATGTAGGAGACCAAGGTTTTCTCGGGAACGGGCTGTCCGATGTTATGAAGCATGTCGGACAAAACTTTCAGGCGGCGGCAATATTCCGTGACTGTCATGTCACCGATCTCTAGGGTACGGAGGTCGTGATCCAGTTGCATCGCACGTGCATCTTTGTTATCACGAAACAGTTGTTCGAGATTGTGCCACACATCGTAGGCAGTGGGTTTGGTTTTGTGGATCATTTGAAGAAGAGATTGTTGCACAGTAGCATAAAGCCAGAGCTTGACAAGTGAGTCACGCTGGATCCAGTCATCACTGGGTGTCGTTGGAGGCTTCGAAGTCAAGAAGGAGTGAACTCCGAAGGTGATGCAAGCAGACTCGAAGAGTTCACGCCACAGGTCGTAGTTGAGTTCTTCAAGGTCGAGTGTTATCGGAACAAATGTTCGGATATTATTGATGGCAAAGGGCTTCTCGGATTCGGTGGAGGAGGGAGCTGCCATGGTGATCAAAGAAGGAAGAAGATGGAATTAGGGTGGAGAGGAGAAGCGCCGCAGGGAGGAGCGGGGGTAAGAAACAGGAAAGAGAGAAAAATATGGAGATAATGGGGGAGAGTCAAATGGTCTCTGATACCATAATAGTTGCTGAGAATTCTCGATGCCCTCATTCAATAATAAACACACAATTTATACAAATACAATTAGGTTTCAGTGGGCCCATATCTATACAAAAGGGCCGACACTAATCAAACTAATACAAGGAGTACAATCAATGATACGTAGAGTACAATGGGTCTATTACATTTTAGGGACTTAAAAGAACCATGTATATGGGCTGAATGTAAATGCTAGCCAGAAGAAAGCCTTGGTGTGCTTGGTTGGCTTGCCCAAAAATGGTGTCCGATGTTGGTTACTGGCTTTGGCTAGCTGTAGTATAAAATTATTGTTTCAAAAATAAAAAACAAATTAACAAAAGGATCTTAATTCATTAAACTAAATTTTTAAACCAAACAAACAGTCTGGCCCTACATAAAGATTATCAGCAATCTTAAAAATTATCGCTACCAGACAAAATGTTTCAAGAATGACAGATCAAATATTAATTTATATATGACCAAACCAAATATAACTTACCAAACTAAACTTAAATTTACAATTGACCAGACTAAAACTTTCAAGAATGAGTGAATGACCAAACAAATCTTAATTTACAATTTGCCAGACCAAACCGTAATGTACCAAACTAAAACTTCGATTAACAATTGACCAGGCTAAAAGTGAAACTTAAATTAACAATTGACATTACCAAATCTTATTTTATCGAACTGGAATTTCAAAAATGAGGTAATCTTTCAAATTAGCGGCAAAGAGTTGCGGGTTAAAATTAACAAGGATAAATTTAAAAAAGACACTAAGTTTTTTGAAAAACTTGATTTTAACACTGTGTTATTTTTTTTAATTAAGTCACTAATTTTTTAATTTTTATCAATTAAGTCATTATGTTTTTAATTTTGTTTCAATTTTGACCACTTAACCATTCAACCCGGTTGTCAACTGACGTGACATGGTGACGTGTCAGTCTTGATTATGTGGTGTTGACATGACATGATGACATGGCACCAAGATGTCAAAATCGAAACAAAATTGAAAACATAGTGACTTAATTGGAAAAAATTAAAAACTTACTGACTTAATTGAAAAAAATATAACAAAGTGTCAAAACCGAAATTTTCTGAAAACCTAGTATCTTTTTTAAAATTAACAAATAAAATATTAATTAGACTTATATAAAAAAATTTGGTTTGGTTCCAACGATTTTTTGCTCATTTAATATGAGCTTGGTTGAGGAACCAAATAACCGAAACCGATAATGGATTTTTAAAAAAAAAACAAGAACCAAACTGTCACACATAATTAGTTTCGGTTTCGTTGGAATGAAAAATAAACCATTACATTTATTACTAAAATAATCAAAAATAATCTGGTGCATTTACTTTTTGAAGCTAGAAAATAATTACTAACTTAATATTATTGACAATATAACTGAAAATGATGTTTTTTTTTAATTATGGTTTTTCGACAACACAAATCATTATTCTTATTTTATTTATTTTTCTATTTCTCATCAATGAAATATTTTGAAATATTTATAATTATTTATTTGTTAATTTAAAAAAAACTAAGTTTTCAGAAAATTTCGCTTTTGACACTCTGTTATTGTTTTTTTTTTCAATTAAGTCACTAAGTTTTTAATTTTTCCGATTAAGTCACTATGTTTTCAATTTTGTTACTATTTTGACACATTGGTGTCACGTTAGCATGCCACGTCAGCGTCACATCATCAAGACTAACACGTCATCATGTCACGTTAGCCGACAAGCGGGTTGACCGGTCAAGTGGTCAAAATTAAAACAAAATTAAAAACATAGTTACTTAATTGAGAAAAATAAAAAAGTTAGTGACTTAATTGAAAAAAAAATAATACAGTGTCAAAATCGAACTTTTTTTGAAAACTTAGGTGTTGTTTGTTTTTTAAGAGGTAAAAGGTCTGCAGTCTGCGGACCACATCTACAGAGCATCTACAGAGAAGAGGTGGACTAAATGTCTGCAGACTGCACGAAGAAGACTGTTTGTTTTTTAAAGTCTGCAGGTTGTGAAAATAAACTGAAATTTAAATAAATTTTTTTTAAGTAAAACACATGAGTACGTTCAATTTATGATATTAACGAATTTAAGGATCAAAGCAAACATTTATTTTTTTTAAATAATAAAGAATAAAAATTACGTAACCAAAGTTGGATTTACAAATAGTTTGTAAAGCTAAAAATTTACGTAAGATTGTGAACCAAAGTTCTAATATTAAAATATATTTGTAGGTTTCAAATAGTTTATAAGTATGACTTACAATAAAAAAAGCGTCTATTATATGATATTAACGAATTTAAATATCAAAGCAAACATGTCATTTTTTAAGTTTGTGACATTTTTTTTAAAAGTTTTACAAATTTATCTTTATTTTGTTTAAAAACTTAGAAAAATAAATATTATTTACTTCGAAAAGTAATGTTGAAAAAAAATCGCAACTATTAGTTAAAAAAATCAAAGTGTTTTTAAAAACATATATGTGTCTTTCTTTCTTTTTTTAAAATCGAAGGTGGTCGGCGGCAGCGGTTTGGTCGACGACGCAAGGAAGAGAAAACGCGAGACCGGTTGGAGGAGAAAACGATATGCGTATTTTTTTTTGTTAAAATTGTATTAATTTATTACTAGAAGACCTATGCAGACCCTTGAAGACATTGGTCCATGTCTGCCCCAAAAAGAGGACGCGCAGACCTTTTTAGGTCTGCAGTCTTCGAAAAAACAAACACTCTGCGAAGGTCCATGTCTGCGCGCCGCAGATAAAAGTGGCCAGGAAGATCTGCAAAGAAAAAACAAACAGCCCCTTAGTGTCTTTTTTGGAATTTACCCAATTAACAATTAACCAAACTAAAACTTTCAAACCTCATAAAAAATTTGAGTTGTGATTCTGAATTCGTATTTTCTAATTGACGAGGTGTCTGAAAATTAAGAAACTAACATATACAATTGGGTGAATTTATACCGTAAATCTTACTTACCGTTGCATTTTGGCATGGGAGATCTGATTGATCGAGTCCTTGTAGGTGTATAAACATAGAACTTTTGCACCATGTGGGTGTTAGGGCCTAGATGCCATGATGAGACAAATCTGATACATGTGTCTACACAATATTGAACATGAAACCCTTTGATTGAACCATGAATTTCATTTCGAGACAAGTTGAACACGAAACCCTTTGATTGAACCATGACTTTCATTTCGAGACAAGTTGTCTCAATGTTGTTTGTTTGTTGGATGAATCGTGACAAATAATAAAAGATTTTACTATTATTATTTTTTTGGAAACATTTTTTTAATTTACTTCTAATAGTAATGTATTAATTTCTTTTTATAATCAAATAACACCTTGAAATTTTCTTTCGATTTAGGCTATAATTTTTAACTATATACAACAATTTATGCATTAGAGAGATTATACATTATACATAAAATACCTTAAATTGTATTATATGGTTAAAAACTCTTGTGTACTTATCACTTCCTTATACAATATGTAGGAATGGCTAGTGATTATTTTTTTATTAACGTATCAAATGCATTGACGTAACCTTTTCATAGAATTGTCAATAAAACATGTATCTCATGGCTTACGGCATAATGTCTATGTTTTTAATACTTATTTCTAAAGTATCATTTAACATTAGTTAATTAGTTTGTTCACCAAACATTATCCAACAACAGCCAATATTTATACAACAACAACCACCGGGGTTGTAATTGAGAGGAACAAACACAAACATAGACTTGTTCATTTTCGTTTTTTTAAAGTTTAATGTAACAAACTAAACTAAGGAAACATATAAATGAATGAATTTTCTTGTTTGTGTTTGTCTATTTAAAAACTTCCATTTCTCAAGTTTGTTATTATTTTTCTATTAAGATATTAAACGAACATAAATAAACATAAATACATATAAACATCGAAAAGAACTGCAACTAAATGTGATGATGACCAAGCTGACTTCGATATTATATAATTTTAGTATTAACAAATTATTTGATGTTAAATTAACATGAAATAATTTTATTCTATGGTGGGACTTAGGGTTTTCATTGTAGACTCGTATGTTTTTTGATTTCCGGTTTAAACCAAAACATTTATTTTTCATTTTTACAAAAAAGCTTACAACTTCCCCATTTATTTTTTCATTTTGCCCGACTATCCGGGTTGTAGGTTAACTTCTGGTTTAAACCAACTTTTTGTTTTTACTCATAATACCTTATGCTTGTTGCTACTATTGTTTGTGGTGTTCTTGATTGAGGAAGATGAAGGTTCGATTGTATTTATCCTTTTTACTACAATAGAGATGGAGGTTCGATGTATATGTGATTGCTTCATCCACAAAGACGTATAGAAATGTCGAAGATAGGGCGTAGTGGATTTCCATCATGCGAGGACTTCAACATAGGTCACCGTACTGGTCATATGGTGTTACTGCATCCCTTGTGGTGCGACCTGACATCTACGCATCACTACGAGGTGAGTACGCCCACCTACCTAATAAAATCATCTTTTGAACAAAATATAAATAAACATTTAACTTGTCCACGATCATGGAATAAATGTCTTCGATAACCTTCTACATATTTTGTACTTTGCATGCAACTTAATTGTATATTTTTCTAAAAAAAAAACATTGTATTATTAAAGGATTTTTGGGTTAATGATCCATAATGACAATCAATAATACAAAATTTATCTATTAGGTCTTTGAAGTTCTAGTTGCACCCAATAAGTCACGAAACTTTTAATTTTGGTTTTAAAATATCATTGTCTCCGATTTAACCACCGTTTTCGGTTCCGACGACACCTTCGCCCCTGTTTACTAGGCTCAGACCATTTTCCTCAACTCATCCACAGTCGTACCACCCCGACTAGGTCCAAAGCATATACACAATCTCACTAGAGTCGTACCACCTCTACCACACCCCACGACTCCTCCTCCAATGCCCAATCCACCTTTAGCCGCTACTCCTCTCTTTGTTGGAGGACAGCAACCAGCCATCACAACAATTTTAACCAGGTGTAGTCGGTTAAAATCGGAACCATTTGTATTTTAAAACCAAAACTAAAAGTTCAATGGCTTATTGAGTGCAAAATTGAAATTTCAGTACCCTATTAGATGTAATTAAAATTTCAATAACCTAATAAGTAAATTTTATTATATTGGTTGTTATTATAGAATAACAATTATTTAACCAAAAAATAATATCGTTACACTAACAATTATTTTACCAAAAAATAATATGAAAATACAAATAATTATTTGTCCGTTTGTGACAAAACAAGAGTATGATATGTATGGAAAGCATGATTCATATCACGTGTTAATGCGCACGTAACCGACACAACCCACGGACCGAATACAACCATCAAAGCCCAAAATCCTAATGTGATTTGGGTTAATAAGACGAGATCCTCGTTTAAATTTCTACTTTGACTAATTTACGCCTACCTCTCTTAAAAGACTAAATAGCTAATCACTAAAATATCAAGAAAACCACAAAGTAACTTATTCCACTTACTTATTATAAAATAGGATAAAGTATACGAAATTCACTATTTAATCAGATTTTTTCGATTTCAATACTTTATTTTTTTCAAATCGACCATTATCATATTATTTTTCTTCAATGTTGATGATTGTATTGGATGTTTTTCTTATCTTTATTGGTATTACATGGATAAAATCTCATTCATACCTGTAGCTCTTATTTATTTACCGGCCAAATGATTGAGGGTAAAACTTGTAAGGGGTTTTATCGATACGAAGAATGACACACGCCTACACCCATTATGGAAGGTAAGAATCGTAAAGTTGGATAACATTTCTCGATTACAATCACATAATGACCGTTATCTATGGTTTATATATTGGTTATATGCATAGACGAGCATTATGATTCTGAGTAGGATATTCTTTAATCCCAAATAAGGTGAATATTAAGAACACATACTATACTATCAAATAACATATGTACTCTTTTGCCCCTAACGCCTTGCTAGGGGTGTCCTTTTAATATTATTTGCCGGTTCCAAAAAAAAAATCAAATAACATATTTTTACTAGCTTTTTGTAGCGGTCAAAGAATTCCAACCCAACCAAGCAGGCTAATCTCGAGCCCTAACATATAAATGTCACACAATCTACTAATCATGTCTCGTAGATTATTGGCAATCTCACAAGCCAAAAAAATTTGATCTTTTCAATGTGGTTATATATATACATATATTCACTCGTTAAAACATGAAACAAAGTTGCATCAATATACAACTTTTCGTACCATAATATTTGCATTTGAAATTTTTATATGTTTGAATTTTGGCCCCATGATTGTTGATATAATTAAAGGGTCACCCTAATAATCCATATATTTGTTTAAGAGTGAATATTTTGTTTACTAAGGTGCTTTTAATTATGAAAAAGTAAGAATGCTCTTATGATTAATTATATGACCCCCATTTTAACTTTATGATAATCCACTACATATATATAATTATTAGGTATATTATGAATTATAAAGGTTAAATTATGGCTTTAAGCATGGCCAGTTATCTTGTTATCAATGTAATGTTCAATACTCGACTTTCTTAATCTGTTTGCTTTTGGAAATTTTGTAGGGAGAAAGGTATGCAAACTATATTCTTGGGACATAGGAATAAGACCAAGATCTCACATTTTCCATAAAGATACTATCTCAAAGGAAGCTATTTAATCTCTTTTGGACTAAGTGATTTCTAAATCCAAAATAATACTGTTCTGATTAACCGAGTAATAACAAAATATAGTTAAACGAATAAAATCAAAATAATGTTTTAGATTTAAAAAGTATAACTTTGAAAAAGGTAAATCGAGAAGATCCAAATCTACCACTTTTCTTAATAGATTTATCAAGAATTTCCAAAGGAGAATTATTGGCACGGTGCATGGCCAACATCCATCTTTGAAAGCGAGTCCTCTATAATAGAGTAGAGATTTGAAAATATAACTAGAATCCGATGAAAATAAAAACCGTTTGACCCCACAACACCTAGCACAAACTTATGGCTTGTATAGCACTACAAAAGGGCTATGATTGAAGTTTGTGTTTTATTTTTTGGATCTTCGTGTATAACTTTTTTACTCTATATATTTAGATAACTTTTGAAGAGTCTAATTTTAGGTGATTATTGGTTGTTTTTATGCAATGGCCGATATATAGTTCCAACTTCCAAAATCGTTTGTTTCAGAAAGACCTAAAGTATTATTATTTGAGTGCGAAAATTGTTTATCGATTGTCCCAATAACGAACTTTTGTTGATTCACACAAATATGTCTAGCTAGGCACATTACAACTCGTATTCACATTAGTTTCTTCAATTACATTATTAAACCGCTAAATGATCAACAATATTAGACCTAACGATTTTTTCTTCTCTTGATACTAATTTGAGTAATTTCCACTATGAACCCCACTTGACCGTGGTTGTCTTCTCTATGCTCAAAGTACATGCTATTCCACTTATATGGGATGTCTTTTCTCTAACCAAAAACCATCGTGCAAACCAAAATCATTATTGCCAAAAAAACTTTTTGTTTTTCGGTTACCAACTGGGGTTATATATTAACTTGTATTGTATGCATTAAAAATTGTATAGTTATACGTATGGTAACAAATTGAAAAGAATGATTACTATAAATAGACACGCCTCCACTCACTTGATCAACAATCCAAGTATCCAACCATCACGCTCAATTATTTCACGAAAACTCTCTTCTTCACATCTCAATTTTCTAGGGTTTTAACACTCATCAAACACTTAGTAACCTAAAGCTTCTTGTTTTAATTACTTTAACCATGCCCAAGACCATTCCATTTCCACCACTACAGGAGAACAAGAAACCGTTCCATCGGAGAAACGGTTCAGGCGAAATCAATGTCTCACAGGCCGCCCGTTACTTTGAAGACACAAACACCGCCGTCTCTCATAAGCATTACATGAGAGAGAGTGTCGGAAGACTGAGTCTTGATATTCCGAACAATAGAAGAAACTCCATCCCTTTACAAGCCATGATGATGGAGAACCGAAACTCAGTACCTTTAAAAGCTATGATGATGGATCCGAACCAGGTGATGATCAAGAAGAATGAGAAGAAGTACAAGCAACCAAGTTCACCAGGAGGGAAGTTGGCTCATTTCTTGAATTCCCTTTTCAACCAAACATCTTCCAAGAAGTCAAAGTCCAAGTCAACCACATCGACACAATCTATTAAAGATGAAGATGAGAGTCCTAGTGGTTGGAGAAGAAAGAGGAGGAGTAGCATTAGTCTATTCAGGAGTGGAAATAGTAATACCACCATTGCAAGTGACACAAAACCAACACCACATCCATATGGCATGCCACAAACACCCGCAAAGAGGACAAGCTATAAAGATCTCAGAAGCTATTCAGACCACAAGCCTACATATGAAGTTACCAAAATACCCTTGAATGAAAACTACAACAAGAATGAAAACCACAAGATCAAAAGTACTGGGTTTTCTGACAAAAAAAGAAGTCCTGAAAATATGCTAGTGGAGAAAGTTAGGGTTTGTGATGTAAAACATGATGATCATGGTCAGAAGTATGATCCAACGGTGGAGATTAGAGAATTTAAGAGATTCATTCTTGATGATGATGATGGAGATAGTGATTCAAGCTCTGATCTTTTTGAGTTAACAAACTGTGATCTTGGTTATTATTCAAGTGGTTTACCAGTTTTTGAAACCACCCATATGGATAGCATTAAGAGGGTGCACGAATCTGTAGGTAACCTGGAAGCCCCAAGCCAAAACCTTCATAGATAATTTTTTTTTTCCCAATTCCCAATTACAGTTACATTTTTGTTTCTTAATTATTGATCGGTAATTATTTTGTTTGGGCATGCAATGAGCAAGAGAAAATTCAAGAGGAATGTTTTGATTCTAGTTTTAGGTTCAAATATTTAATTCCGTTATTTCATTATAATTGTAAAGTAAATTATACATTCATCATGTGTTATACCATACGTTCTTAATGCTTTGGCTTTCTTGGTGTTTGAGATCGAGTTTTGAAAGTAATTATTCACTCATTAATTTTACTATAAGCTTAGATGAGTGTTTGACAATTACAAAATAACTTTTTAAACAGTTTTTTTATCGCTATTATTTAGGAGTTTTTAAAAATTATTCTCATGACCTTTTAAAATGATTTGTAAATTCTTAGATTAAAGGACAACAATGTCATCATTTTGACCTATAGCTTCTTTAGATAACTTGATTTTTCAATATCTTTTTGGCAGGATAAAGCTTTATGTGGTGTTTGAATCGGCTTCAATAAAAATATATTTAAAATAACTTATATTAAATATTATACGCTTACAACTTTTTAAAGAAAAATGATATATAACAATGAAAAACTAAATTAATATGGAATTCATATTAAAAATAAACTTTATTTAACAAACAACAAAAACCATGATATGAACAAATGGTAAATTGTATATGCTGCCTATGACCTATATGTGAGAGGCCAGCCATGGAGTATGACACTATCGTGGTGTGTTAGGATTTGAACTCTAGAACTTCTATACAAAATACTACAGCAGCAGAATCACTATGCTCATCCCACGGCAAAAATCACGATATAACTCTATATGAAACTAATATCATATTATATCAATTGTAAATGAAAACTACAAATCTATTTGTCCCCATATTTCATGCAAAAATCATCATCCAAATATTTTAATTAAATCATGTTGGTAAAAGATATTATGAAATATTAAACCGCATCAACAAAGGTCTTTTGTACTAGTGTCTTTTTGGTATATATATATATATATATTTTTTTTGGTATATATATATATATATATATATATATATATATATATATATATATATATATATATATATATATATATATATATATATATATATATATATATATATATAATTTTTGTAAAGCACTCCAAAAAATGTTTATTAGCTTGTAGCATTTTTTTAACCAAACATCTTGTTTTATTACCGTGTAAAAGACTTTTTATTTTCAAAAGTCAACCCCAAACACCATCTCAAATTTCTTTGTTGCATTCGATTTAGCTATTTTGTTTGTTTTTATGATTTCATTTTATTTTGGATTTTGTCCTAATTGATTATTTTACATATAATCGGATTTTTATATTAAAAGTTATTATACTTTATTATTTGTACTAATACGGGTCACACCATCCCCTCACCTCCTATCCTTTACACTATCTTCCTATGCCCACCTCACCCCACCATTAAAGCTAAAACTAGTCTCAATTTCTCTTTCACACTCGCACACCTTTCAATATTTACTTCTCTCTCCCCTTTCCCACATAAAGATTTTAAGTAATGATCCTCATGAACAAGTGGGTTTTGTACAGAAAATCACATCTACAGTGTTTTTTGCACGGTCATTATATTAAAGAAACAGATACATGATAAAGGGGTCTTACATCACTTTCCTACCAACACCCAAACCAATTCATAGTGAAATAATAATCATGTTAATGACTAGAGGCAAATAGCCTTTATCAGACTATAATTACGCAATTGGGCCACCAAATGTTGTTGTATTAGTGGTAAGCAAATATGTTGGAGCATCAGCAACACCAAGTACCGCCAATCGAGTTGTATATTTGTGTTTTTTTCATGCTTTCAGATCTTCTAATTCGCTTGAAGTTACAGCATCAGTAACAGGGGCTAATCACTTATTCTTCACAAATGCTTTTAAATTGGTTACTTGATTGCACTTTGTTTCACTTCACCAATATAATTAGCTTCTGAAGTATCTCTTTTAGATTAGCATTGAACTTGAAACATGGAATAAAAATGTACTATGGATGGATAACAGAGTACATGCCATAATCGCTAGAAGTTCAAAGTACCAAAACCTTTGTAGAAGTCCATACTCTGATCTTGATAAAAGAATACCTTAATTTGGTGATGCATGATTCAGGGACGGAGCCAATATTTTAGAATAAGAGGAGCTTACATCACAATAAGATATTAAAATATAAATTATATCTGAATAACGTAATACAATCTTTAAATTTTAAAGGGAAATTGATAGAAAATTTTGTCTAAATAGAAAATGCATTGATCTTTGCAATAATTAATATTCAAAAGTTTTCAAACAACCATAAACACTGATCCATAATCATCAATTAACGTGCCAATAACAAAAAAATTAGTTTGAACAAAGATAGAAAATATAAAAAATATAAAATGCAATTAAATAGAAAATGTAAAAATATAAGAATTAGTACATTGCGCACTTTAAGTTGTGTTTTTTTCATGGAATAGAAATCGTCTATAATCTTATATGTGGAAAATGTATCAACAATCTCTCTCAGAATGTTTACAATCAAACATTCTTTAAGAAAATCATCACTCATGCATGGTATTTCGAAGTCGTGTTGTCATAATTTTCATTGCTGAGAATGCTCTTTCAGATGTTGCAGTAGAAACAGGGAGTGTCAAAATAAGATGAATCAATCTGTCAATCAAAGGATAAGTAGTCGACTTTCCAGTTTCATGTAGGCCTCTACACAGCATAGCAAAGTGTAGAAGAATCTTTTAGTTGTGGATGATTAGGCACATCTAGCTCAAAATGTTGTAACTCAAGTTTTAACAAATTCTTTTCGTGCATTGTAAAGTCTAAAGGATAATAACATGTTGCCAATTTACATATATCGTTAACAATGAAGGATTTTTTTTTGGATCAAGTGCAACACTTGGACGGAGAAGCTCTGTTATTGACTCACTAAATCTGGAGTTCAACTCATGCAATTGATTGTCAATAGCAGCAATGAACACTTCAAATCGATAATGATGCTCTGTGGTTATATTTTCTTTGTTACGACGTGGTCGAATTACACATCTATAAGTTTCATTCATACCGAGGAGAAGAATGTTGTTTTTCTGACAAAAACAAACCACTTGATTCAAAACTAATTGCCAACCTTCATTTCTCATTTTTTGAATCAATATTTTTGTTGTAGAAACCAATGCTAGAGCGCTAACAATATCTATAGATTTTTGTTGTAAAGTTTGGCAAAGTTTGTTAGTTATCCCCATTATTTCTTTCATCATGTGCATAACAATGGCAAAATTAAATGATAATGCATGTTTAAGTGCAAATGTCGCATAACCTCTTTGAGAAGATGTAGAACCTTCTATAGCAATGTCATTCAATACTACACAGGATGGACCAAACAATCTCATCAAACTACGTATTGATCTAAAATGAGAACTCCACCTAGTATATCGAGGCCTTTGTAGTGTTCGTATTTGATTTGTTCTTTTTCTGCTCTCAAACTCTCCAACATCAACTAAATGAGAAATTTCATCAAATTGGTCTACTTGCAATTGATCATTATGTTTGGAAGAAGAACACATGACATTAAGTATAAAGTTTAAAGTCTTAAAGAATCTATGTACCTCAATCACATCTTGAGATGCTGCAACTAGAGCCAATTGCAGTTGATGAGCGGAACAATGTATATAATAAGCATAAGGACATTCGTTTAATAATAAAGCTTGTAACCCATTTCATTCTCCGCGCATATTACCAGCCCCATCATATCCATGACCTCGAATATCTTGAACACTAAGTTTATGATAATATAAAGAACACAAAATCTCATTTTTTAAGGTCAATGGAGTTGAAAAGATGCTGCAACTAGAGCCAATTGCAGTTGATGAGCGGAACAATGTATATAATAAGCATAAGGACATTCGTTTAATAATAAAGCTTGTAACCCATTTCATTCTCTGCGCATATTACCAGCCCCATCATATCCATGACCTCGAATATCTTGAACACTAAGTTTATGATAATATAAAGAACACAAAATCTCATTTTTTAAGGTCAATGGAGTTGTATCTTTCACATGAATCAAGTCTAAAAATCTTTCTTGAACATGTTCATCTCGATCGTCAAATCTCACTACAATAGCCATTTGCTCTTTCTTAGGTTTATCTTGAGACTCGTCAACTATTAAACAAAATTTTGCCATCCTGATTTCATCACGAATTGCATTTTGTACATTTGTAGCTAAAATACATAATATTTCTTTTTGGATATCTGGTGATGTGTACTTTTCATTTTAAGGAGTATTTTCTAGTACTACATCCTCAATATTCTTATTTGATGCTTGGAAGTTGGAACTAGAAACTAACACCAAAACCCAATGTTCTACACTCAAATCACTTGCAAATCTTCAAATTACCATTGTAGGTTCTCTCTAAACTCTAGAAATTGAGTTCTATCTAATGAGCTAGGGAAGAAGGCCTAACTCTTATATGACTTTGACTTAATTACAAATTAAACCCTTCAACTTCTTATTTTTCACACAAATGCCCAACAATTTTACAAGTTCAAATTTAAGTCTTGTTTCTTACATACTACCCCTTAGGAAAATAATTTTTATCATTTAAGTCAACTAACAAGTCAAAGGTGGTCAAAACATAACTTTGGCAAAATTAAGACGTTTAGTTCTTAAGTCTAACATTTCACTAGTAAGGCGGTAAGCATTTATTTCATTTTAAATCTCAATAGTCAATATTATGATTATTAAGTATATTTTATATTTTATTTAATTTATTTCCATTTTTCCAAGATTTTATTATTATTTAAATGTTTAAAATTTTAGACCTAAAAACAGATGTTACAAATACTTTGCTTGTCCGCGGTCCGTAAAATCTCCTCTATTCTCACGACATCTTCAAGACTGTCACATTCTACCCTAGGCCTGTCAATCTCCACATCCGCACAACGAATCCATTTTTTCGTGTCTTTTAATTTTTTCTTAGTATCAACAACCTGTTCATCATTTTCTTTTAACTCGTGCTAATAGAATGCATGAACGATCATTAAGAATTCGACTAAAACTATAAAATTCATGTCTATATTACTTTAATATCCTTACAAAATTTTCAATATTACTTTAATATCCTTACAAATCTTATAATTACTTATATGTCTACCTAAAACTCTAAAATTCATGTCTACATCTAACCTTAATTTTCAGTTAGGATTAAATCTATTTAATATTGAAAAACTTATCTAAAAATCAAGACAACATATGATATTACTAAACTACCTTTCCCAGTTATTTTTTAAACTCTTCGACTAACCATACAAAACCCATATAGGCTTTGCCTTATGCACATTTCAATGTTCTTTCTTAAGCTATAATGCACCCTATTAAACCCAAAAATTACTATAATGAATCAGGTTTCTCTCCAGAAATAGTTGAAGTAGAAGCATATGTAGAAGTAGTAGGAGAAGGAGAAACATCACACGACTCACCTCTGTTTAATCCATTGTCATATTTTTCTGGAGTGAGGCTGGCTTTGTTGGCGCATATTCCAACAGGGAACATGTATGCCGCTCAAGACAAAAACGTTGGAAGCGCAACGGAGGATACACAACCAGGCGGTTGAGGCCAATAGAGGCGGTCGAGGCCTTCCATGGGGAGCATTAGTAGGATAGACAAAGACAATTCGATGAAAAACATATTCTTAAGATTGGTTGAAGAGTTTAAAAGAGAATCAGGAAATGTAGTTTGGTAATATCATATGGTTTTGATTTTTAGATGAATTATTCAATATTAAATTGATTTAACCTTAATTAAAATACGAGTTTTGATATATACATGAGTTTAATTGTTTAGATGGACGTATATGCAATTTTAAAATCTATAAAGATATTAAAATAATATTAAAAGTTTATAATGATGTGAAATTCATCCTAAATAAATAAATACAACCATGTATATATTTAAGACATAGCTACTATTTCGGTATTCTTTATAAATAAAACTCAAAAAAGTATAGTAAATATTGAATAGCCATCGTGAGTTTAATAGCTTTCGCAATATATCGGTCTGAAGTGACTCCAATTAAGGTATTAACTTTTGAGACATGTTAAGCCTACTAAAAACCTTAACAAGTTGTTTATTACAGAAGAAAATACTACCAAAAATTAAAGTGTTTGTTTTATTTTTTTACTATTTACCCTTGATATCAGGAAGTCGTTGTAGTATAGTGGTAAGTATTCCCGCCTGTCACGCGGGTGACCCGGGTTCGATCCCCGGCAACGGCGATAATTTTTAGAACTTTTTTTCACGCCTCACGTTCACGTTTATTTGGTGGGAAACACGAACACCATTTTTTACTATTTTATTTCCCGCCACATTTTCTCTCTCTCTCTCTCTCTCTCTCTCTCTCTCTAACACGCGCGCACCACATATAGAGTAATTCCCTTGGTACAACACAATGGCGGAACAGGTCGTCGACGAGAAATCCGACGATCTGGATATTGTTTCAACTGGAAAGTTATATCAAGGTCCATGGGAGAAGAAGTATTGGAGTTCATCCAGGGTTTGTTAATTCCACCTTTAACTGCCTACCGCTTCATCTATTCAGTTACTTATGCACGAGTTTATGTTTATCACATCACTTGTATTTGGAACTATCGACCATGGTTAAGACATAGAATGTATTTGATTTTGACCTAAGTCAGAATCCTATGCAAACTGGATTAGGCATTTAGGTTAGGGCAAATGTAGACAAAGATATATCTATCGAATACATCTGAATGAATATTCATCGTATCATGAGCTAATAATATCTGATGTGTTCTAAGCGAAGGCCAAAGAAAGTTTCTAACAATCTATCGCTGACTATGATTTATTGGAATGTACACCAATTCGTGACACAGCACATAATTGGATACAAGATAGAATTAGATTCAGAGACACATTTATGTGGTGAATGTCTGATTCACTGTTCTCATATTGGCCTTAAGAGAATGGTTCTTATATATTCCTACTATGCTAGCAACGATAGTTGATTAAGCTATAGAGCTAGATATGATACGTTGAAACTCAGTGAAAAGTCTGATGCAAAACAAAATCAGGTCTGCCCTAATATACCAAAAAAATATGCAAGCAAGTTGCAAAGCTAGTGTTACTTGAATAGTTGTATTTTGAGCTATTAGTATCCAACTTACAGGATTTGTTTCATATTGAACTTATAAAGATGTTAAATGTGGCACCGAGGGCGTGTGACTTATAATCAGCATGAACTTGCATAGTAATAAGTTCATTCAAAGTCATGTATTGGTAATTTTTTATCGGAAGATTCAATATTTTCCAAGTAATAATAAATCATTTTTTTATTCTACTCTTCCATGTGGTAGACAATGTTGTGATTTATACATTGTTACTGTGAGAATTTAGTGCCTGAGATGAGGTGTACTTTTCAATTTTCATCCTTATTCTATATATTCTCTTATATCCTCAGGGTAAAGACCGACATCCATATCCAGTTGGATATGTGGCTCATCGGACATATAATGGGAATACATATAAAATGGCAATTCTTGAGGGACTTAAAGGACCTGAATTTGCAGTAAGTAGATAACTCTGTACTATTTTCAGCTTGTAGGATCCTTAATTGTGTTCACTATTGAAAGGAAACAAAAACAAAATACATAAATAAGATACATGTGCAGATTAGTTCTACAGATGGGGAATCTTGTTCTGGTCAAACTCCAGATATTGCATGGGAGGGCTTTCAAAAGAAGAGTTGTGTTCGCATAAAGTTTTGGCGAGGAAAGAGATTTTCATGCAAGATAGATGGTGCAGAGGTAGTTATTCTTGTTCTTTCTAGTCTATGGAAGATAAGTTTCATTCTAAGTTTTATAGATAATAATAGATATAAGTTTTCTTTTGTTATTTTGCAATGCAGCTTTTCGGATTCAAAAATCCACATGTCGCGAGGTTACTGAGGGGATTGAAGGCAAATGCCAGCCCAATTGCTGAGCAGTCTGAATTAACACAATCACATGAACATCATACTCAAGGCACTGTGTATTCTTCAGAGACATGTAAAGACCCTGATTTGCAAGTGAAATTGGTTAAAAGTAAAACCGAGGGTAAAGAGAAAAGAAGTAAGAAACGTAAAGAAGTTCATGTGAAATCGGTTAGTGGGACCCAACATAAAAGAGAGCGACCTCAAGATTTATTATCAGCAAAAGAGGGGCTGAAGCTTGATTCCTCTATTTCTTCTGAGAATCTTGAAAAAGACAAGTGTCTTGATGTCCTAGAAACAAGCAATTCTATTGGTTCCAAAGATCTTATATCCACTGAAGAAGGTATCAGCTTGTTAAAAAGCCAGGAAAATGTAAGTGTCATTCTAACCAGCTATCTCTTCTCTTTGAAGTTTTCAGTCATTTTCTATAAGGGATAAGACGATATGAATATAAATAATCGCTTAAAAAAAAGGATTTGATTATCATCAGGACAGAGTTCCACCTTTTCCATTGTCCTAATTTGGTGGATTATATATAATTTGGTAGTTAATTAATGTTGCACAGAAATGTTTTTTCACAGCTTGATGTATCATTCACTTCCTCAAAAACAGCAGATGAAAAGGGAAACCCACCAGTTCAAAAAGGTTCACAGATATTGGACGGTGTGGAACTCTATGCACCTGATACTTTGGATCCAGCCCTAGGTATTGATATTATTTTCTAATTTATAATAAACCAATACTTATTCTTTAGCTCTGTGTAGTTAAACAACAACATTTTTCCATGAAAACAGCAGATGAAAAGAGACGCCCACAAGTTAAAAAAGATTCGCAGATGTTGGATGATGTGGACCTCTGTGCACCTGATACTTTGGATCCAGCCTTAGGTATTGAAACAATAATTTTGTTACCATATTTTTGGGTGTTTGGATGATGATAACATTTCTGTATGCAGATTGTTGTGTAAATGAAAAGTCAAATTCTGAAAAACGTGTAACAGAGTCACAGTCAAAAGATGATACGGTTATTGGTACTGGAAGTGATAATTCTTACAGAAGTGATTCAGATTCAGTTGGACAAGAGATAACCAATTCAATGATGACTTTACTCCTTCCACGAGCTCTCCCTCTTCTTAAGACTTATTCAAGAAAGAAAAAGAAAAATGTTTATAAAAATACAGACAAACTTTTTACTGAAAACACAGAATTTGGGAAGCAGAATGAAAATGTAAGTGGTTTAGAAGATTCAGCAGCTATTGCGCCTGATAGTTTTGAGAATCATCAATGTGAAGGGGACAATGTTTGTGCTAATATTCAACCTAGTGAACAAGTATGGGATGTTGGAGAAACTATGAGCAAAATGAAGTCCAATCAAGATGTAGACTTGGTTTTTGAGAAGAGTCTGCAGACAGGTGGCAACATAATTCCAAGTAGGAAGGATCCCGAGCTAGTCAAAGATGAGTCAACCTTAAATGATGACCTACAAAATGTATTTGAGCTTGTAGGCTGTTATGTACATCCAACACCAATCTCAATGGTAATGTTGAGAGCAAAAGGGAATGAGGTCTTCGTATGTGTTTTATGTGGCTATTTGATGGAAAAAGACAAGACATTGTTCATTTACAAGACATTTATTCAAGGTGAAAAGAGAGGACACCCTTCTTTCATTGGTCACACAAAAATCATTTCACCAATTTCAAAAAATACATCTGGTGACCAAGTAAGTTAAAGTATTCCATATTTATAACCTAACTGAATTTGTATTTCAGAAATTTCACCAATATAACATGTTTTTATTTTCATTCATCAGATTATGCAGTTTACTCCGGATGGTAAATCCCTTGTTTTACTGAACAACATCAAAGCTCCTTGCTGCAGGTTTCTTACACAAACTCTTTTAAATTTTCAACTGTTTTGAGAGGTAATTGACATTAACTATTTTATTTATAATCTCAGAGAAGGAAGTGTGAAGTGTCAGTTTTCAGCATGTACACCAGATTGCTTGGAGAAAAATGCAGTAAAAATTGTGCAAGTAAAGATTGGTTATGTTCATGTAATATGCAAATTCAAAACAACCAACAATGTATGCTGCATATTAGTTTGTGAACCTAATTATCTCCTTGCTGCTGAAGAAAATGGAAGAATCAACTTATGGACAATGAACTCAACATGGAGGTTTATTACTTTGTTTACCTTTACCTTCTCTTTTCAGCTTCATTAAAATCACTACGCGTTATAAATTTAAAATTTCCTTTTACAGTGCAGCAACAGAACATATCCATTTACCAACATCTGATTGCATGCCTAATCATATAACTCAGATGAAAAAAATACCAAATTCCCCAGCTCTTGTTGTTGGTCATACTTCGTTTGGGGAGTTTTGCTTGTGGTGAGAATTAAGAACCTTCTAGACTTAAGTTTTTAACTTGTTATTTCCTTTCCTGAACCACGTACTTTTATTTAAAATATTTTACAGGGATCTAACAAGAAAAATCCTGGTATCAAAGTTTTCAGCTCCAGGAACCTCATTTCTTCACTTCCTTCCAATCAATCTATTTAGGCTCCCAAAAGGTGGTTGTATGGAGGAAACAACACAATTATGGTCATTACAAACAGACAATCATGAAGACATGTCACTTGTTCTTCTTGTTTCATCCCATGATCTTGACAATGAACATTCATATAAAGATTCTGGATGCTGGAGCCTAGCATTACTTGCCAAAAACAAGCTGATTTTGCTAAATGCTTTGGATCCAAGGTATATGTTTTATTGATTAATTTATAAAAAACAGCCCATGTCAAGTTTGTTTTAGTGAAGATGGATTTGATTCTGTGTGTGCAGTTGCACCGTAGCTGGTGCATCAGCAGGGTATGGAATGATAGGTACATGTGACGGGTCTCTGTACATATGGGAATTGTCTACCGGTACTAAGCTCGGTTATCTCAGCCATTCTACAGGTACGTGAAATATTAGATGCTAAATTGTTTTTGAAATTATTAATATCTTTTTTAATGTTTGTGGAATCAGGAGCCACGGTGTCATGTTTGGTGGCGGATGAGTCAGACTCTGGTGCTTTTGCTGTGGCTGTTGATGGCAGTCAGCTTCAGGTCTATGCTCCAAATAGAAACCACCAATAACACAAAGGTACCTTTAACACCAAAATTTGTGAATATTTCCAATTTGAAAAAATATAATATTTTTTGTCCTTGTAGATGAACCAAATTGGAAATCTGTAGCTTTCTTCTCTTACAATATTCTTTTTTATGTGGTCACGAATCTGTGCCTTTACTTTGCTTTTGTTCTTTCTTGGATTACTGTCATTAAATGTCATACGTAAACACATATAACCAACCAAAAAATACATATAACTACACGTAACACATAGGCCACGTCCATATAAGACAAATAATAAAGAATAGCTAATGCAAGATATTTCGTGTATATATAATATAATGCATGTATAATAATCTTTGGGATTGAAACATTTTATTAAGTTGCTTGCCACACCTTTCCACCTTGTAACTTAAAAGTTAAATGGGCGAGTGTCGAGGAAAATAGTTAACACCCTGATGACAAATTTGTTTAGATTTATAAGCTAATACTTAAAAGTAATACAAAACATTGAAATTTAAGGAATTATGAATAAATTCGAAAAAAAATATGAAATGCAACTTGATATTTAGAAGATTGTTGGATTAGTCAACTTTTTTGGAATTCACAACACCATGTTTGTCCGTTATGTTAGTTGAATGTCTTGATATTAGTTGGAGGCGACAATATTGACAAGATGGGTTAAATCGAGTTTGTGTCAAAATAATGAGTTTTCATTACAATTTACTAGTTGAGTTGATTTATTTGTGGTTTGATTTTTTTTTATAAATAATTAACGTCGAATATTGTTATAAAAAAAGGCAACCACAAAATGAACAAAATCATGGTCTCATTTAACAAACTAACTACACCTTTAAAATAAATTATCGTCTTTTTCTATAAGGCCTTGGGGTGTGGGTGCGAGGAGGGGGTGTGGGGAATACCTTCGCGGGGAATACCGCCCCCTCCCAAGAGGTCCATTCGCCTTCCTTTCAGTAGGGGGAGTTTTTATCGTGTGAGGGAAAAAATGAAAGAGGTAATAATTTTCAGGGGTGAAGGAAAGAGTGAGAGGTGGTGACTGAATGTTGATGTGACAGAAAAAAGTGTGGAAAAAGGAGAGGCCACACCGAATAGCATAATAGGTCAATAGTGAAATTCAACACTACTTTTTATTTGAAAAAAGCCTCTAAACTCTATATAATGTTTTGAGAAATGAGATTATCATTTTTCTTAAAATATGAAAATTTTTACTATGTATTTGTGAAATATAATTTTTTGTATTTTTTAATTTCTAAGGTTTTTTTTTCTGTTGGGTATCATTCTTTTAATTCCTAATTTTTTCAATTTTAGAAATGATGATTATTTTGTGTTAATTTGTTAAATATCATGTCATAAGGTTATTATTTTTCTGATCAACTCTTATAAAAATTATATTATTACGATAATAATATATTTTTTGTTAAATGTTATGTTTATATGTTTATTCTCTTTTTGTTGTTTACTGTATAGTATAGGGATCTCATTGTAAATTATTGTATTATTTATAGTAGGGGCGAACGTTTGGACTGAAAAAGTGAACTGGAACGGGAACCGGTTAGAATCAGATAGGGGAAGTTCGGTTTGGTTTCGGTCCTCAGTTTATTGCTTATTGGTTACCGCTTATTTCGGTTCTGAAACTACGGACAAGCATTTGGACTGAAAAACCGAATCGGAACCGGAACTCAAATCGATTAGAACGAATATGAGGAGTTCGGTCTGTTTCTAGTCCTCGATTCTTTGCTTATTCAGTTACCGTTATTTCGGTTTCGGTCCGGTCTGGTTACATCCCTAATTTATAGTGAGCCAATAATATGTAAACATTAATGCGTATTTTCACAAACGAACATGGTATCAAGCCATTCATCCTAGAGTTTTGCACCTGACACTGTCAAAGCTACTACTGCTGGATTCATCTATTCTAGTTTGCTTTCTCTCCACCCACAACCGTTATCGCCAAATCCCCCCTTTTTCGGTTTGCTCTCTCCTCATGGTGGTTCGGTTACTTCTAACACATTTGCAGGTATTTTGGGAAATGCACAAGCCTATTATGCCAACATGATAGGTCTGTTGCTCGAAAACCAAGCTGCTGACAGCTACACAGCCGGCCAACTGTAGCACTCGCTGCTACTATAGAGCCTAGTTCACGCTAGTGTTCCAGCAACCTCACAAACCAATCATTGGCTGACTTTCGGCTCCATTCCAGCTGCCAGTTGCATACGACCCAACTCCATATGGCTAAACAACTCATCTATAATGGTTTCCAACCCAACAACACCTTTTCAGACAACACGCCTTCATTAGCTAGCCCATAACATCCCTGCTCCAGCCTTTGAGCGGCTACACAAACTCACTGAATGCTCCTCAATTCAATGATTTAGGCTTCGTGCTCCAATCCATGTCCGTACAACACCCACTGGATAATAACTATTATATAGACTCCGGTGCAAGCTCGTATATGTTGTTCAACCAAGGTAACATGCTTTCTCTAACGCCATGTAAATCTAAATCTATAATGGTCGATAATAGTGTGATACTCCCAATTAGTCACATAGGACAAACTGTTTTACCATACTCACACAATCGCATGTCCTTAAACAATATGCTTGTTTCAAATCACATGGTTAAGAATTTGGTTTATGTTCGTCATGTCACTATTGATAATTATGTTTCAGTGGAATTTGACCCTTTTGGTTTTTCTGTGAAGAATATTGATGTTGGTATACTCCTCTAACGACGCAACAGTGTTGGTGAACTGTACTAGTCCTTTCATCGCTCACTATCTCTTTGACAGCCAATGTTCTGTTCTGGTTGCAGTGTCTCTTCCCACATGACATCCGCAATTAGGACATCCGAGGTCTTCTATTCTTCAATTTTTACATTCTCGTCTTATTATTCCAGTTTCACAAATAATTTTCCCATCTGTCATGCTTGTCAGCTTGGGAAACATTGTCGTTTGCCATTTTACTTCTTAAACAAAAACTACGTGTGCTATTGAATTCACCCACTCAGATTTTTGGACCTCCCCTATTACTAGTATTAATGGTTTCAAACATTAAATTTTCTTCTTAGATTATTTTCACACTTCTTATAGGTGTTTCCACGTCGTGCTATCGTGTTTTGTAATATTAGACCCTATGTTGAAAATCAATTTAAAAATGACATTTTACTTTTTTCTATGTGACAATGGATGTGAATTCAATAACCAAACTTTACTTACCTATTTTCACTATAATGGCACTAAAGTTAGGTTCTAATGTCCCTACACCTCGCAATAAAATGGAAAAGTTAAAAGCTCAATTATCTTAATAAATAGCATCATTTACACCTTTCTTTTTCAGGCCCTTATCACTTTTGTTCACACCCTTAATCTACTTTCCACTACTACTCTCAAAACCCCATTCAAAATTCTTTTTGGATTCTCTCCCACATATGATGATCTCTGTGTATTTAAAATCAATTTAAAAATGACATTCAACTTTTTCTATGTGAGAATGGATGTGAATTCAACAGTCAAACTTTACTTACCTATTTTCACTATAATGGCATTAAAGTTAGGTTCTCATGTCCTTACACCTTGCAATTAAATGGAAAAATTGAAAGCTCAATTCTCTTAATAAAGAACATCATTCACACATTTCTTTTCCAGGCCCTTATTCACTTTTGTACATCCTTAATAGATAGGAGATGTCAACTCTTACATCCAACAACACATAGGAGCTTGTCCCACGACCTCTGCATGCCAACATTGTTGGTTGTCGCTGGTTGTATCATCACAAGTTTGATAGTCACAACAAACTCGACCGCTACAAAGGTCGTTTCATTGCACAAAGATTCTTTCAACAACCCGATCTGGATTTTGACGACACATTCATTCTCGTTGTCAAACGAGCCACCATTCACACCGTTCTAAGCATTGCCTTTGTGCTTCAAGTTAGGGGTGAGTGTGGTGCGGTTTTAGGCTAAAACCGCATAGATCGGTTTTTAGATTGTTAATACCGCATCGTTCGGTTTTGTATTTGGTGCGGTTTGCGGTTTTAAGTACAGTTTGGTTTTTATATGCTTCATTCTTCAGTTTATAAACCGCAATAACTACAGTGTGGTTTTAACATTAGAGTGATTCTAAAATCGTAAATATAATCATATTTTTTTGGGCTTATAACAAATCGAATACAAACGTAAAACGACTTTATGACGAGTTAGTTGTTAAAGTGCTAAAAAATATCAAATATATGGCTAAAACATATTTGAGAAAACTTAAAATAATATTTACGTGGTGAAAAATACATATTTTAAGTCTTGAAACTAAATCTTCGTCTATGTTAGGGACTTATATTGAAAGTAAAATCCATTTCTTAGCTTTTTTTAGTCAACTTTATTTAAAAAAAATAATAAATATACATTATATATTAATTAAATATTTAAAAGATCGTATGCCGCAGTTTTGTGGTGCGGTTTTTACGAATGATGTGATGCGGTATATAATGCAAAACCGCACCGCACCACACATAATCAGTTTTTAATAAATAAAAAACCACAACATCAGTTTATTCGTTCGGTTTCAGTTTTGTGGTTTTTCGATTTGTAGTTCGGTTTTTGCTCACCCCGACTTCAAGTCTTACACAGCTAAAAAACCCTTTTACTTACAAACTCATTTTTTTTTTCATTTTCTCACTTATGTGAGATGACTAAAACCATTACTCTTTTATCTGTCTCTTCTAATACCCTCACTATAAGGATTAATTTCTCATTACTATTAACTCCTTTTTGGATGTGTGATATATCAAAACGAATGTATCACGGAAGAGAACACAAACTTATAACCAATTATCGTTTTTAATAATATTTTAGGATTCGAATTTCGTATTCAAAATAGGAAAAACCTATTTTCTGAAATTTGTTAAAATCAAATTTGCAACAATTTCACCATTTTTATATCATTTCACTAATTTTAACTTAGCTTTCTATAACACAATGTTTAAAGACAAAAATATCGGTTGAGTAATAACCGATAATCTTTGTTGATTTAAAAGGTTGACGTGGTTGTCAGTTCAAAAAATTTAACATCGAATCCATTGGTAAACTAGTTTGAAAAAACTCCGATTGATTAGTTAAGAAAGGAGACTACATGATACGATTATGATGAATTGATGGATGCGATAGCCGTGGCGTATTCGACGACGATTTTTGTTTTTCCCCCAGTTCACACACAGGTGGTGCTGACTGCTGAGTGCTGACGAAGCCTTGTGAAGGATGGATGGGACCCACTAGAAAGAAATGTTAAATGTGAAACAAGAATATGCAAACATTATATTAAATGTAGTCTATAATGTGCGTAATCAACATGTGATGTATGATGTCATGTTACTGGTAGATTTGCAAAACCATATCCTAGATTCTTAGTTTCACATTTTAAGAGGTTTCTTGGATATGTTGAATATAAAGTTATAGTCACGTAAATGGTAAAAATGAAAGTTGCATATCTAAATTGGAAAAGTGATAAAAGTTGGTTGTCATATAATGCGATTAGGTTTTTTAGCTCAATCTTGTAATTTTATATATTTAATTCATCATCTATTAGAGAAAAAAAAATCTGAATAAATTTAATCCATCTATTTATAATTGAGTGGAAATTGTCAAATCTATTATTGATCAACTCCTTCTCATCATCATGATACAACCTTTATAAAATTCTGATACTTGAAAGGTTCGGACATAAACGATCAAAACCATGGGAGCCATTTCTCATATTTCATCATTAATATTAACAAAATCTTGTGAATCTGTTGATCGATTGATATTACATTTTTTTAACATAAAGACAAAAAAGGAGTTGACATCGTATTTGTTTGAGCATACAAAACACAACGACCTGACTAAATATGTATAATGACTTGATTAAGAATGTATAACTTGTACCCATAAGTAGGTTATTACTTATCAGTATGTGAACATAATTGTGCGAACATTAAATCAAGATTAAACTACTAGTTGATGTTTCAGAAAACTTTTTTGCCCTTTTGACCAAAAATGGTTTATTTTATCTCGTTTTAGTTATCGTGCTTAATAATGTCGAGGAATAACTCTTATAAAAATCAAAGACTTTTTATCTAACCACCTTTGTCTTGAACCTTCTCTCCCTTCATTTTCCTTTCATTAATTATAGTAGTTGTTTAAACGTGAAACACCACTAGCCATAATAATAGGGCCCTTTGGGTTGTTGTTAAATAACGACACTTTAAATGCCTTTTAGTTTAAACCCTAAATAAAAAAACAAAATAAAAAGTAACATTTATCACTATCCACAAAAACCCTACATTTTTTTTTTCACATTGAACCCCTTCACCATTCCTAATTATAACAAAAGAGTGACCACAGATCTAAGAAAACCTCTTGAGCTTTGAAGCAGCTTCATTATCCAAAAACCATACCAATTTTCCAACCCCAGGTTGAACCATCCTAGCTGGCAACCCCAGACATTCCGGGCCCACATCATCAATTGCCATGCTGGCGGCCTCCGCTTTTCCTCCACCTGTCGCCACCACCACCACGTTGGCGGCAGAGTTGATTACAGGTAGGGTGAATGTGATTCTTTCAGGTGGAGGTTTTGGGGAGTTGGTGATGAAGGTCACCCATTCGTTCTTTTCTTCAAGCACTGAGTGGTTAGGGAACAGAGATGCCACGTGCCCATCTGGGCCCATGCCAAGTAGGATTAGGTCAAACTTTGGGCAGTCGCTGATGTTGGAAACGTTGATCACACGTATCCTGACCAGCTGGCGAATCACAAATTTGTAGTCACTTGCGGCTTCTTCTGCAGTGAGTGAATCATTGATGGGATACACATGGCTCGGAACAATTGGTAACTGCAAATGCCAATGTTAGCCAAATGTCTAAAATACCCTTATCATTAAGAGAGATTATGTGATTGTAATATTTTGTTATATAGTGAATCTTTCTCTCTATTTTTTTGTTAAAAGGTAAATTACCTTGGAAAAAAGATGATCCTTGGCAAGCTTATAGTTGCTATCGACATGAGTCTTGGCGACAACACGTTCATCAGCCCAAAATATATACCATTTGGACCAATCGACTGTCTTGTTATAAGGAGCATCACAGAGTTTCCTGTTTTAAATCAGAGTATTCAATACAACATGGCAATAATATAACATTTACAGTTCATAGAAACATTTGATCAAACACATGGAAGGCATAACTAATATCCTCGCACCTCATCAAGTTAATGAGCGATCCACCAGATAGAGCAACAGTAAAAACGCCATGCTCTTTCACTGATACCTCTGATAATTCTGCTATATAATCAGCCAAATCCGTGCTAAGTTCATCCAAACTTTCATGAATCCTCACCTCCCCTCTGTCTTTCATTGATCCTTCAAAAGCCATATTTCTAGCTAAACTCCGGGCACTACAATGGCAACCCCGTAAAATATAATCAACTTTAGATTCAAAGAGTACAAGTTACCAACAAGATTCAATGCGATCAATCATATGCATTCCTACCAATACGTTAGTTGTCAAAATTGAGAACGAAAACAACAAACATTTTGAGGAAACAAACTTTGATTCGATCATGATAAAAAGTAAATTAAGCAAACATTGACGATCCACGGAATCAAGAAGTGAGATAGGAATGAAGACAGAATAGTGGTTGATTAACATAGCAGAAATCTCAAATAGAGATCTGAAAACGCTAATTACGCGAATCATGATCGTACTAATAGGAAGACGCTGCATGATCGACAAAACCCAATCAATTTAATATGTGAACTAAGTGGAAGTAAAGATAAAACTACAATAATTTATTATCCGAAAACCATGCATTCATGAAGCTGTGATGAAATAATAAAAGCATAACCAGTGTATGTGTGTGGAGAGAGAGAAAATCTTACAAAGAAACGAAAATGGAGGAAATGGAGAAAATGGAAGATGGCTAAGAACAAAAACAATGATTTGATATAATAATGACGATTCATGTAGAAGCAGACAAAACAAAATGCTGCCTAGTCTACCCGGAGTTTCTAAGTTTAGACTTTTTTGAGTTGTTAAAAAAGCCAAAAATTTTAGTGCATTTTTTTATTTGAAAAGACCAACTTTTAAAGAATCAATGGTGGGTTTCTTATTCTTTTCGTCTTATTGTATGTTATCCCTTTACGTAGGTATCGTTTTATGCTCATATGAGTATCTTATTACTAGCCATTTAATAATTTAGTTATATCGATCAATGTGTTTATTTTAGACAGAAACCTCAAGAATTAGATATGTATTTTACTGTATATTATCATGATACGTAACTAAGATATGCACATCAAAGAGGTAGATGCATGTTGCTCTCTCTCTTTCTCCCATTTGCATTTTTGTTCTTACCTAATTGGGAATCATACTCTTTAATATGACAAAAAAACAAAATTGAGGGGAAAAAAGTCAAAATCCCAAAACTTGAATTACTTGATCGTGATGTTTATTGTAATAAAACAGGTCAAGATTTTCAACTTTCATCTAGAGAAAATGAACAAGAAACCCTAAACAAGTGGTTATGTTGAATGGCAACAAATTTATCAACTTTCGGAATATTCTAGTGTCATGGATCAGTTAAAGAAATGATTAACTTGTAGGTAACCATTACATCAATATATATGTCATAACTAACAAGAAAAGTATTTAATTCGTTGTATTAAGATTATATTATTTTTTATGAGGTTTATAATGTTATAAAGTTTCATTAGTTTAACTCAAGTGGTTGATGTCTAGATATTGTGTAATGAATTGTTCTTTTACACATAAAGAGGTGAAAATCCATAAGTTACTTCATCGTCATAAGACATTATGATATAGCTCTCATATGTTAGTCATGAGACCCGTCTTTACTCTTCTTGGAATTTCGGACATTATGATATAGCTCTCATATGTTAGTCATGAGACCCGTCTTTACTCTTCTTGGAATTTCTTAGTGAATTATGTATACATACTGATACCGGTGATAAAATACATAGCCAACTGCAGACCAATCCTGACCATTGGATCACTTCAACATTCAATCAGGTTGGTTTAAATTAGGACATTTACAGTTAATACAATGTTTAAATTAGGCTATTTATCCATAATAGCAATACAACCCCCCCCCCCCCCCCCCACACACACACACACACCCTGCATATACGCACATCACCTACACATACACAGACTTCATTTGTATGCATCTTCGATCACCATTCGTACAACCTAATCCGACACTGATTGGGGGTATGTTCTGTTACACGTCGATCTACTTTTGGATAGTGTCTCTTTCTTGGTGACAACCTCATGTCTTGGTCACCTAAGCACCACCATATCATTTTTAGATCTAGCGTCGAGGTTGAGTATCAAGTTGTGGCCAATACAGTCGTTGGAATTGCCTAGTTGTGCAATCTTCTTTGAGAGTTGTGCGTCCTGCTACGTACTACCACCGTTGTCTATTGTGACAATTAATGTTGCAAAAGTCGTTAGGCAATGCTAGGTCGGTCATAGTTGTCTATTGTGACAACCAATGTTGCAAAAGTAGGGAGTAGTGAGTACTCGGTCTAGGTGGAGAGTACTCGGCGAGTATTCAGATATGGTAAATACGTACATATTATATGTTTGTATATACTGAAATACTGAATCTAGTCATAGTTCCATCAAATTTGATTTGAATTAAACAAAATTAAAATTAACAACAAATTGATTATTAAATAAGTAAATATATGATATGTTTTAAACTAATTACATAAATTATTTATTTTATAAAAAATTCAAAATTATCGAGTTTGACCTAATTTTTCTGAGTCTAACCGATTTTTTCCGAGTTTGACCCATTCCAAAGTTGACCGAGTTGCACCGATGTTGACCGACTAATACCAAGTTTGACTGAGTAGCACCGATGTTGACCGATTCTGACTGCATTTGACCGAGTCCGAGTATTTTGGCCGATTCTCATAAAAGCGCCTCGGACAACACCTGATTCCGAGAACTTGGCCGAGTACTCAACCGAGTAGGCAAAATTTTACAACACTTGTGACAATATTAGTGCCATATACATCCGAGAACAAAGTTGCACTCTGCCATGTCCGGGTCCTCCATGTTCCTTCCCGATATCAGTATGCCTGCATTTTCACTAAAGGACTATCGTCACCATCATTTACAAATTTTCTTTCCAGTTTGAATGTCAAAAAATCTCCCGCCCAAACTGCGACGACGTATTCATTATATTGATCTAGCCCATGTATTTTGTATAATGACATTATCCCGTGTATTGTAATCTTTATGAGAAAATATTCAAACTAATAAAGAATGCTTAAATTTATAAATATTTTCGAAAATCATCACCAATACTATTTAGTATCTGTAATAATTAATTAGATTGTCTAATTATATTTATGTAAATGGATAAATGTTTTCATGGTAAATTCATACCCGATAATTTGATTATCAACTTCAATATTTTTTAACTTCGATGTACAAAAAATGATACATTGAAACTTTTCTTATCTCAATAACAGTTTCCTGACTTTTTTGTAAAAAATATATAGGCATGCTTAACAAGCTCTAAACATGTCATAAACCTCAAGTTTTATATTGTTTTTAAACATTTTTTTTAATAGTTTTGCTTTTTTATATATACATTGATGATGTAATTTTCGTTTTCAATTGAATGCCATTAGCACTCCAACTACCACGAAATAAATTATGCAGGCTAATTAGTAATACTTCAAACGATATGCAAAATGCAAATTGTTCTATCTTCAAATTTGCCAAGAAAAAAAACTTCGTAAATCATATAGGAAAGTTGAAAAACTACATAAATCAGGAATAAATTGATGGTTGATTATATTAATTTAGAATCGATAAATTGCATAATTTGAACCGTTCATGCCGAAGTTACCATACGACACATTATGTAGAAGGTCAATCGTGGAAAACTAGTAATATTTTTGCATGATAAAATTTGAACTATAGACATACTCTACGGAAGTCTACACTTTAACCATTAGCACCTGTCACAGTGGCTTAATAAAACATTCTAGAAGCATGTATGGGTAAAAATTACACATTGAGCAACTTTGGACTGGCCGGTTTGATTCATCTGATCCCATATTTAAGCTAAGTTCTTTTATTTAACTTGTTTGGTCCATTAAAGATGAAAAAATAACTCCAATAATATATTTATAAATATTTAAGCCGAAACTAGTGACAAGCCAAAATTACCATATAATATTTGTCTTGTATAGTTATGACTTCATGGCAATTTGAAAATATATGTCTATGTTGGCCTAAATCTAGCGTTGTTTTTGTATTTCAAGCACCTACACTACACGACTACACCAAACATATATGACCTATGCAGTTTCACGATTATGAGAGGACACAAATTGGAGTCTTCCCATTTGCCCATTGGGCCAACAAACTATATTAATACTTATCCGAGATTAAAGAATCGACACTCTCTTTACATAATGACGTTATTGATTGTTTATTTATAAGATTCTTCTGTTTTGTCCTTATTGAATTATATTTATCAAAGTTGAAATGTTGCATAAGTTTATTTACAAGATTCTTTTGTTTTGTCCTTATTGAATTATATTTATTAAATTTGAAATGTTGCATAAAACATGATGGAAGAAGTTGATAGCTGTGAAAGATGCCTTTCAAAAAAGCAAAAGTAAAAAGAAGAATTATTTTCATGTGGGCTCCACATAAATAGTAATCAAACTCAAATGCAAATTGAGTTTTGAACGTGGAATTTTATACGGCACCTTTTGAAGGCCTACAATTCTTTTCCAATTATCACGGCGAGTTTTCGGCTGATCATCCCTATAAATAGGGATGATCATTTTCCAAATGAAATCGTTCAAAACCATTTTGAGTGATATATATACATAGATATATATTGTGATGCTTTGTGTATTAAAAAGAAAAGAGATATATATATATATATATATATATATATATATATATATATATATATATATATATATATATATATATATATATATATATATATATATATATATATATATATATATATATATATATATATATATATATATATATATATATATATATATATATATATATATATATATATATATATATATTTCAGTTCCAAATCTTGTAACATCCTCATTTTTCTCATATAGTGATCATCATCGGTTGTGCCCGTGGTTTTTTCCCGAAAGGGGTTTTCCACGTTAAATCCTTGTGTCCACATTTATTTTTCTTTATCGTATTATTATTTTATTTTATTGTCGATATAATTCATTCATAACAAGAGGTATCAGAGCCACGTTGTTTTCTATACTCATTCTCAATTTATTGAGTATTATATCGACATGGCTACTTTGAAATACGATATTCCATTGTTGGATTGAGATACAAGATTTTCATTATGGCAAGTAAAAATGCGAGCTGTATTGGCTCAGTTGGACCTTGATGATGCTCTGTTAGGCCGAGACAAAATGCCTGCGTCTTGGTCAGATGAAGAAAAGGATCGTAAAGATCGTAAGGCTCTCTCTCATATCCATCTTCATTTATCTAACAATATTTTGCAGGAAGTTTTGAAAGAAACTACTGCAGCCTCTTTATGGCTAAAATTAGAACAAATTTGCATGACCAAAGATCTCACAAGTAAGATGCACCTTAAACAAAAATTATTTTCACTTAAGATGCAAGAAGGTGGATCGTTGTTGGATCATCTTTCGACATTTAAAGAGATCATTACTGATCTTGAAGCTATGGAGGTAAAATATGATGAAGAGGATTTGGGTTTAATTCTTTTATGTTCTTTGCCTAGTTCTTATTCAAACTTTAGAGATACCATATTATATAGTCGTGATACTTTAACACTTCAAGAAGTTTATGAAGCTTTGCATGCCAAAGAAAAGATGAAAGATATGGTATCCACTGAAGGTTCAAGTTCTAAAGGAGAAAGTCTGGCAGTTCGTGGCAGACCAACAGATAAGAATGATTCCAAAGGCAAGAACAAAAGAAATTCTAGAAGCAAATCTAGATCCAGACGTTCCAAGTCATGCAACTATTGCAAAAAGGAAGGACATTATATCTCTGAATGTTACAAGTTGAAAAACAAGGAGAAAAGAGCTTCTAATCAAAATCACAAACCAAATCAAGATGATGAAGGAAAAGCTACTTATGCTGCTGAAAATAATTCTAACGGTGATGTTCTTGTAGCTTTTGCAGGAATCCTAAAAACCAATGATGAATGGATTCTTGACTCAGCTTGTACTTTTCATATGAGTCCAAACAGAAGCTGGTTTACAAATTATCAACCTATAGAAGGCGGCTCCGTATTGATGGGTGATAATGCACCATATAAAGTCACTGGAATTGGTTCAATTCAAATCAAGATGTTTGATGGTGTTGTCAGAACTTTGTCTGATGTTCGACACGTTCCAGTTTTGAAAAGAAACCTTATTTCTTTAAGTACTCTTGACCTTAAAGGGTACAAATATTCCGGTGAAGGTGGAGTTTTAAAGGTTTCTAAAGGAGCTTTGATTGTGATGAAAGCTGATATTAAATCTGCAAACCTGTATCATCTACAAGGTAGTACAGTAACAGGTAATTCTAATGTTACTTCAAATTCATCTACTGATACTACTAACCTGTGGCATATGCGTCTTGGGCATATGAGTGAACTTGGTTTGACAGCATTAAGCAAAAGAGGATTGCTTGATGGCCAATGCGTTGGCAAACTGGAATTCTGTGAACACTGCATATTTGGCAAACACAAGAGGGTGAAATTCAACACCTCGGTACATACTACAAAAGGCATTTTAGAGTATGTACATGCTGATTTATGGGGACCATCTCAAGAAGCATCACTAGGAGGTGCTCGTTATATGTTGACAATTATTGATGATTATTCAAGAAGAGTTTGGCCATATTTCTTGAAGCTTAAATCTGAAGCATTCTCTGCATTCAAAGAATGGAAAGTCATGGTGGAAAACCAGACCGGTAAGAAGGTCAAAAAGCTTCGCACAGATAATGGTATGGAGTTTTGTTCAAATGAATTTAATTCATATTGTAAACTAGAAGGAATTGTTAGACACTACACCGTTTCTCACACACCCCAACAAAATGGTGTAGCTGAACGTATGAACAGAACCATTATTTCAAAAGCCCGTTGTATGTTATCTAACGCAGGATTATCTAAACGTTTTTGGGCAGAAGCTGCTTCTACTGCATGTTATTTAATTAACATGTCACCTTCTATTCCACTTGATAAAAAGACTCCTATTGAGGTATGGTCTGGCTCCCCAGCAAACTATTCAGATTTAAGAATTTTTGGTTGCCCTGCTTATGCTCATGTTGATAATGGAAAATTAGAGCCTAGGGCAATTAAATGTATCTTTCTTGGTTACAAGTATGGTGTGAAAGGATATAAGTTATGGTGTCCTGAAACTAAAAAGGTCGTGATTAGTAGAAATGTAGTATTTAATGAATCAGCTATGCTACATAAAGATTCTCCTACTAACATTCCTGTTGAGAGTCAACAAAAGATAAGTGTGCAGGTGGAGCAATCTGTTGACTCAGAACATACACCAGAAAAAGAAAACTCTATTGATCAAAATCAATCAGTTGAGCAAGAGTCTTCTACTCCTACTCCTACTCACCAACCACAACGTTCTATAGCAACTGATAGACCTAGGAGGGTCATTCATCCTCCCAAGAGACTGATAGAAGAAGCAAATATTGTTGCTTATGCTTTAAACGTTGCTGAAGAAATTGAAGGTATCAAAGAACCTTCAACTTACACGGAAGCTATTACTTCAGAACAATGCAACAAATGGATAACTGCCATGCATGATGAAATGGAATCTCTTGAAAAGAATGGCACTTGGGAGTTGGTGAAATTACCAAAAGAAAAAGCCTATCCGCTGCAAATGGATTTTCAAAAGAAAAGAAGGTATTACTCCTAATGAGGAAGCAAGATTTAAAGCAAGGTTAGTTGCTAAAGGCTATAGCCAAATTCCAGGCATTGATTTTACTGATGTCTTCTCTCCTGTTGTTAAGCATAGCTCAATTCATACTTTATTTAGTATTGTTGCCATGCATAACTATGAGCTTGAGCAGTTAGATGTCAAAACTGCATTTTTACATGGTGAATTGGAGGAAGATATTTATATGGAGCAACCTGAAGGCTTCATTATCCCTGGAAATCCATTTGCAGCGGATAGGCTTCTTTTCTTTTGGTAATTTCACCAACTCCCAAGTGCCATTCTTTTCAAGAGATTCCATTTCATCATGCATGGCAGTTATCCATTTGTTGCATTGTTCTGAAGTAATAGCTTCCGTGTAAGTTGAAGGTTCTTTGATACCTTCAATTTCTTCAGCAACGTTTAAAGCATAAGCAACAATATTTGCTTCTTCTATCAGTCTCTTGGGAGGATGAATGACCCTCCTAGGTCTATCAGTTGCTATAGAACGTTGTGGTTGGTGAGTAGGAGTAGGAGTAGAAGACTCTTGCTCAACTGATTGATTTTGATCAATAGAGTTTTCTTTTTCTGGTGTATGTTCTGAGTCAAAACTGCATTTTTACTTGGTATGTAGATTGAAGAAATCTCTTTATGGGTTAAAACAGTCCCCAAGGCAATGGTATAAGAGGTTTGACTCTTTTATGCTATCTCAGAATTTTAAAAGATCAGATTATGATAGTTGTGTTTATTTTAAGTCAGTCAATGGTTCATCAATATATCTGCTTCTTTATGTTGATGATATGTTGATTGCTGCGAAAGATAAACTAGAGATAGCAAAACTGAAAACACAACTAAGCAAAGAGTTTGAAATGACGGACTTAGGTCCAGCCAAGAAAATTCTTGGTATGGAAATTACTCATAACAGACAGCATGGAAAACTATACCTAAGTCAAAAGAGGTATATTGAGAAAGTTCTTCAAAGATTCAACATGCATAAAGCCAAGCCAGTGAGTACTCCATTAGCTGCACATTTCAAACTGTCTTCAGCATATTGTCCAAAGACAGATGATGAAATTAATAACATGGCGAAAGTTCCGTATTCTAGTGCAGTTGGTTCTCTAATGTATGCCATGGTATGTTCTCGCCCTGATTTATCTCACGCTTTAAGTGTTGTTAGCAGATATATGGCTAACCCAGGAAAAGAGCATTGGAAAGCTGTTCAATGGATTCTTAGGTATTTATGCGGTACTTCCAATGCATGTTTACAATTTGGAAGTTCTGGTGAAGGACTGGTGGGCTATGTAGATTCTGATTATGCTGGAGATTTGGACAAAAGAAGATATTTGACAGGTTATGTCTTTACCATTGGTGGATGTGCTGTGAGTTGGAAGGCAAGTCTACAGACCACTGTTGCCTTATCCACAACTGATGCAGAGTACATGGCAATTTCTGAAGCTTGCAAAGAAGCTATTTGGTTAAGAAATTTATACGGTGAACTTTGTGGAGACACATCTCCTACAAAGATTTTTTGTGATAGTCAAAGTGCTATTTATCTCACAAAAGATCAAATGTTTCATGAGAGGACGAAACATATTGATGTACGTTATCACTTTATTCGAGATGTTATTTCCAAAGGTGATATTCGAGTTCAAAAGATTAGCACTCATGACAATCCGGCGGATATGATGACGAAGCCGGTTACAGCAACTAAGTTTGAGCTTTGCTCAAGCTTGGTTGGTATGACAATCTAATTCCAAGGATTGTCGGCACACGATGATTTTATAATGAGGAGTTCTACAAGTGGAAATTCGTCTCAAGGTGAAGTTTGATTACTTATTGCTTTTTAAAGTCAAGGTGGAGATTGTGAAAGATGCCTTTCAAAAAAGCAAAAGTAAAAGGAAGAATTATTTTCATGTGGGCCCACATGAATAGTAATCAAACTCAAATGCAAATTGAGTTTTGAACGTGGAATTTTATACGGCACCTTTTGAACGCCTACAATTCTTTTCCAATTATCACGGCGAGTTTTCGGCTGATCATCCCTATAAATAGGGATGATCATTTTCCAAATGAAATCGTTCAAAACCATTTTGAGTGATATATATATACATAGATATATATTGTGAGGCTCTGTGTATTAAAAAGAAAAGAGAGAGATATATATATATATATTTCAGTTTCAAATCTTGTAACATCCTCATTTTTCTCATATAGTGATCATCATCGGTTGTGCCCGTGGTTTTTTCCCGAAAGGGTTTTTCCACGTTAAATCCTTGTGTCCACATTTATTTTTCTTTATCGTATTATTATTTTATTTTATTGTCGATATAATTCATTAATAACAATAGCATGCTCTAAGATTGATATGGAGATTAGAAATGCATACTATTTTTTTGTCTACATAACTTTTATGATTGATTCAATGTTGAAGTGAGTCTCTTGAAAGGCTAAGAGGGTGGGAGACTGCAACATGTTTTATAAGTCAATATGAACGAGTTGGTTCACACAGATCTTTGTGAATGAACGATAATTGTTTTCTAGAGTGAGACAAAGAACCTTGTTTTGTCTATTTTGAGCCTTTTTAAGTCTTAACAAGTTTTTCCCTTTGTAAAAAAACCAAACTTTGGCTTTTTAAAATTACATGTTTTGAAACATTTTTTCTTTAACGAACGGCCTAGTATGAATTAAATTTGATTTTAGTCTTTGGGGAAAAGAAGTGTGTCCATTTTATGCAATATGCAATTTCCATCTACATTTGTTTGAGAAAACTTACAAACAAAAAGACCGATGAACGTTTTTTTTAGAACGACAATCTAACATACTCCAACTCCTAAACTATACATTAATACTACTTATGTCTCGAACGAGACTTGAACTATCGATGAACGTTTTAGGTGAAATAGGCTTATTTAATTTTATCTACAGGTACAATTCATATGTCTTTTTTAAGGGAAACTATTAATATTGGTTTGGAACTTTTAGGGAGATGGGTATACACCCCATGCTATTGGCATGGGTATGAGTTGGCTGGGTGACATGAAATGGAACACCATCCCCTTGTGGTGTGGACCACATAGGCGTGGGTTAATGTCTTTTCGGTGAGCAACGTTATTTTTTTCTTTCTTTCTCTCTTCTCTCTCTCTATCTCTCTTTCTTTTTCTCTCTTCTTAATAATAATTTATTACATAAAAAAAAAAACAAAATGGAAAATGTAATATGGAGTGGTGTGTACTTCCTTGGTGGTGTGGTAGGGAAATAGAACGGTAAGGTGACGACACTTTTAGCTTATGGTCCCGAACACTTGTTTTATGGAATTAGACATCCCTATCTGTCCATAAAAATTTCCAATCAAATGTAACTAGAAGCTCTTTCGATTAATCATATAAGGTTTCATTCAATTCGAATTTCCCTAGGTGGCGTTCCGTTTAAATAACTCTTTCGCGTTCCATTCGTTATAGGAATTTATTCAGGAAGGAATCGGAATACTTATGATTTTTAGACAACTTTTAGTCAATTCTTTGTAATTTAAAATTTGGTTTCTGGATGTATTTTTAAAAATATGATATAATATTGGCTACATGCAATCTTGTTCATTCGATATATGTTAGAGTCTATGTTATTTCATAAGCGATAAAATCAATGATTACATACATACGAGAAAATCAATGATTACATATATCTTATACTAATCTTTTAGTCTAATCTTATCCAATGCCTCTGGAGTGTGCTGAAGTTCCATATGTGCTTAGACACTATCTTATCATCTTATTATATATGTTAAGAGTATACCATCTATTCTCATGGGCTATTTTGGATAGAAAATATATAACTTCAATTGTTTCAAAATTTTGCTACTTAATCTTATAAAATCAAACTACTTCCACCGAGTTTGGCATCGCTTGTACACGAACATGGCTCCTTCGATATTCTAGCCATCGCCCAACAAGTCGCGAAATGCAACATACTATGGTCGAAAAACCTAAAACTCCAATAAGCACAATACCTGATATTCGCCAAACATGGCTCGTCTGTTCTAGACACCAGTCACAAAACATCGTGTACCCATTGACCAAAATAATACATAGAACGTGTAAAATCCCCATAAACATCTGATCTGAGACCAAAATATTACCATAATGCCTTTGAAGCCATTTTTTCCACCCGTAAATGATCATCACAAAGAGAGAAATACCCGCAACACCAATGATCACGAACGTGGAGCCCAAAACAAACATCATGCGTTCAAGGTTCACATTCGAGGTTATGTAGATGTATTGTAAAGGAACAAAGATGCATTCGAGTACTGCAGCCGTTGGTAAGCAATATAGTTGCATGATGGTGTTAAACATGACGAATAAGAAGAAGTTTCCCAAGTATAAAACTTGGTACTTTTTTCCATAAATAAACCAAAATGCTGAGTTTATACTTGAGATCCCTGTGAAACAGAACACATCACTGAGCTCTTGGAAGTTGGTGTGTGGCGAGGATGATTGGGGATCCACGTCATCCATGATAAGGGATCTCAAGCTATTAGCTAAATGTAATTGAAGCTTTTTGAAATTGACAAAAGAAGAACATTTTAGATCTTATCATGCTCGAAAATCAAAAGTGTATCCTACATAGTGAAATTCTAGAAGAATTCATAATTTCACATGATTTGAACCTAAACGTATAAAAATAAAATGTAATTAGGCAAAAGTTTATTGAAGCCCAAAATGAAAGAATTTGGGCATGAAGGTTGAACCCATGGGTGTGCGTTATCACTTATCAGACCTTTTATGGACCGGCCTTATGCTTGATATATGACTAGACTCATTCTTGTATATATTTCGTATTAGGAGTTATAACATGAATCATGCATAAGATATGATGGTAACAAATATATAATTTGCAACGTTAAAAGAGCATAAATTTGGTGACATGAATCATGGATGGTATCGAGTGATTTATATTTATCTGACTTTAAAGTCTTTATTTCTATAGAGTCTCGGGACAAATATAAATTGTTGGCTTGCACTCTAATGAGTTGTTTGGAATGGTGAATGACAACATAAATAGACAAAGTAATAGAATCCACATAATAATTAAACAAAGCGTTATGACTCCATTATCATATCTCGTTGACTTAGAAGAATGCTATGAAATTAATTATAAAATAAATTAATTTTCAAAATTAAATTAAATAAACATAGTTGATTTAAAATTTCAGATTTCGTCCAATTATAATTTTAATAACTGTTAGCTGAAAATCGATGCCAATACTTTGAGATTCGGAGTTAAAAAATCACACTTTACTAAATTTATTTAACTGGAATATTGATTTAACTGTAAGAATTGTAACATCGAGGGATAAAATAGATGTTTAGGGACTTGGAATGTTGAATAGAATGTCATCGTAGGTTAAATGGAAAATTAGGATGTTGAGGGGCCAATATTGCCAATTATGAAAATTAAGACATGCTTTTTGTTTAACTTTGTTAACTAGAATTTGGACCAAATTGTAAAATATTAACAACCTAGAATAGAGTTTTAATAAGTTCTTTTCAAACTCATTACGAAAGAAAAGGAAAGTGATTTTTTTTTTAATATTTCACCAGCTAAACAGATTATGGTCACAAACTACTACAACTTTAAAGAAATAGAATAATGTTCAAGTTTGATGTCTTTAAAGTGGGAAAAAGGTAGAAAACCTTTTGGAAAAAAGTTTCAGTTATCTACGTAAAAACCTAAACTTGGTTGCTTTCATTAATTTGGTTATTTATTTAGTGACATTAACTTTTAGTCAAAGTATTTTGCAGTCCAAAGTTTGGTCTATGGGTATATCTTGAAAATACCAAGTAAATATTTGCTAGGCCTAATATGAACCTTTATAAAAGTTATTCTACTCTTTCTCCACAACATTCCACATATATTGTACTAATCTAACATGAATGAATAGCCCACGTTTAACATCTCATGGTTCTACACATGTCTTCATTGTACCACTGTCTTGAGGGCATGTTGGAGTTCCATATGGGCTTCATTCACCACAATATATGTTTGGACTTTGGAGTCTACCATTTCTTTCTTAAAGGCTTTTTTGAAAAAAAAAATCTATGACACCATATGTTCCAAAACCTTGCTGGTTGCTCTTAAAATCAAGCTACTTCATTCAAGTTTGTAGTTCCTTGAAAACGAACTTGCCTCCTACAATTTTCTTGCCATGCCTAACAAGTCGTGAAATAGAACATTTTGTGGTCAAAAAACCTAAATTGCAATAAGCGCAATAACCAATGTCCATGAAACGTGACTTGCCTCTTTTAAACACCACTCGCAAAACATCGTGTACCCATTGCCAAAGAGTATACATAATATGTGTAAAATCCCCTTAAACATCCGCTCCGAGACAAAAACTATTACAATAATCATTACACCGACGATCATTAACATGGAACCCAAAACAAACATCGCGTGTACAAGGTTTATATTCAAGGTTACATACATGTATCATACGAAGACAAAGATGCATTAAGAAATGTGACTTATGGTAAGCAGTGTAGTCGCATGACAAACCACAACGTGATAAATGAAGTTTTCTGTATTTGTGATTTTATAACGCGAATCATACATAGGAAACTACTGAATGACAGTAAAATAACATATAAACTTGGTGACATGAGTTATGAATGGTATCTAGTGATTTAACCTAAACACATTAAAGAAATTAAAGAAATAACAAACAATTAATCATACAAAAAACATGTCACATTAACTTGAAACTTGGCGATTAAATGTTATGTGCTCACCAAAGTCTCGGAAGCCGAAATTTGCACCAAGTGCATAACAAAATCTTTTTTACCAAAAAAGAAGCCCAAGACACCAACTGTAACAGGAACTAACAACCCCAACAACCATTTCTTTGTGTGGTTGCGTTTTTGTTTACCTGAGGATGCGCGCGGATGATTAGAGCTCCGCGTTGGTTTCTTCATATACGATGCATATGAATCGATTTCTTCTTTAGTCAATGAAGGCTTCAACGAGCTTTTAACAGTTTGAAAATGGCGATCGTGTATGATAGTGGCGGTTATGTTTTCTCTTAAAGCTACAATACCAGCTTCCCTACATAGACCCTCTAACTCAGCCCCTGTGAAGTTTTCGGTTTCTTGTGCCAGCTGTCTCAGATCCACATCATTTCCAATTTTCATCCCACGTGTATGCACACGGAGGATCTCGTACCGTGCTTCTACGTCCGGTGGTGGTACATATAACACCTGTAAACTTGGAAGTTAATTTTATCTGACAGTTGACAGCAGACAGTAGACAGTTGACTTACGAGATCAAATCGTCCGGGTCGCATAAGGGCAGCATCGATTGCATGTGGTCGATTCGTGGCAGCCAAAACAAGTATTCCCTGAGTAACAAAAACAAAAAAAAATTAATAATAATTTGAGTACTCTTGGTATCTATTTATAACACAAAAATAGCAATGTACTTTAGCCTCTTCTAAGCCATCCATTTCAGTGAGTAAAGTAGATAGAAGTCTCTCTCCAACCGTTGTACTCCCGCTCGAACCCGTTCCTCTGTTCATTTTACAATTTAATAAAAAAAACATAAAACATTTTTTTTTTAATTTTTGTATGAAATTACCGTTTAGCTGCAACGACATCAGCTTCATCAAAGAAAATGATGCTTGGTGCAACAAGGCGGGCCCTACGAAATGTATTACGTAACAAAGCTTCACCTTCTCCAACATACATTGAAAACAATTCTGCACCACTGACAATAAAAGAACAATTAATTAATTAATTACAAGCATGGTCAATATTTTAATTTTATAAGAAAAAAAGTCAAACCTTAAAGAAAAGAAAGAGGCTTGAGCAGCATGAGCTGCAGCTTTAGCAAGAGTAGTTTTTGAGCATCCCGGGGGTCCATGGAGAAGAATCCCCCGCATTGGCGACACACCCAATCTTGAAAAGGCATCAGAATGTTTTAAAGGCCATTCAACAGCTTGTTTTAGTTTTTTCTGTTTCGTGTAACAAGAAATAGTTAGCGAAAATAAAAACCAAACTATTGTTACAATCTTTACAGACCTTTAAGTCGTTTAGTCCACCAATATCATCCCAAGAAACTTTGGGGATTTCCACGGTTACCCCTCGTGTGATGCTTGGGCCCACAATGGATCTAGCACTCTTCCAATCATCCATTTGTAAGCTACAAATATTATTTTCATTATTTTCATTTGAAGATCTTTTTAGTGCACACATTGTAGCCTCACGACATAAAGCTTCTAAATCAGCCCCTACATAGCCATTGCATAATGCTGCTATTGTTTCCAATTTCACACTGGGATCCAGGGGAACTTTCTTTGTGTATAGCTGAAGATACAAATGAAAAACAAACCAATTTTAATATCTGAGAATGACATAATTTAAATCATGTGTATATTTACATTATTACCCTTAGAATTTGAAGGCGTTCTTGTTCGCTTGGAGTTGTGACTTCAATTTCAGCATCGAATCGGCCTGCCCTTCTTAGTGCAGGGTCAAGTGCATCCACCCTGGCAAAGAAAGATAATATAAGTGATCATGTGTATTAAAGAAAAGGTGTTGTTTGAAACTTTTTATGTGTAAAAAAAGGAAAGAATTTTGATTGATCGATACTAATACTTCACCTGTTGGTTGATGCCACCACCACAACTTTTGTCCCTGATGATGATGTGGCACTTGAGTCCATAAGCATGATAAGTTGAGATGCCACACGAATATCTTGTTGTCTTCTGCATTTTGAGACATAAATTAGGCATCACTTTCGTCTATAAAATGTTGCAATTCTTGTGGGACATGAGAAGTATAATATTATTGATGTACCTGGAATCACGGCGAGGACAAATAGCATCGATTTCATCTATGAAAATAATACACGGTTTTTTCAATTTGATGTGTGAAGATGCTTCAGCAAAAGCATCCCGTAAAATTTTCTCACTTTCACCAGCATGGGCTCTGTGAACAGAGTGTGGACTGCAAGAATTCAGATATAAACTTAATCATCAAACTTATCATATGGCCTCAAAAGACGATTCTTCATTTGAGTTTCATGTACAATAAATACCTGAGAACTATCAAGTGTGCATCACATTCACGAACAACTGCTCGAACCAAGCTAGTCTTGCATCACAAAAGAAATCACCATCAATAAGAATAACAAGTTCCAATTTTAAAGGAAGTAGACTTTGACTTGGATGTCATTTATAACGTGAGCAATCGACATCTACTTGTTCAACACCAGGAATTTCGGATTCCTAATTTGTTGTAGATTTTGATGTAGTGTTCATTGAAAAGGTTAGAATTAATATCTTCTGTTAAATTTTATAAGGGAAGAGGATGGATCATAAATCAATTGTAGAAAATAACCCTAACGTTTGATATTACAAAATTTTGAATACCTTTCCAGTGCCAGGAGGACCGTAAAGCAGCAAACCGCGAGGCCACTACATAAAAGAAGATAAACAGTGATCGTAGATAAACAGAACTGCGTGTAAGTGCGTCTGTAGACTATACATACCTTAAGCCCAAGCTGTCTAGCTTCGTGAGAGTAGAGAAGAGGATACGTTATAAGTTCTCTAAGAGCTTGAAGAGCTTCAGCGTTTCCGGCTATGGCTTCCTCTGCCGTCCACTTTCCGACATCGTTGGTGCTACAACTACTCTCCATTCACCGGAGACTGAGACTGAGGCAGGCGTTGGAGCAACCGGCGGTGGCGGAGATAGAGCGCGCGAGAGAGAGGTCGACGGAGCGAGGGTTTATACTTTAAGAACAAACATTTCAAATATTTCGTATTAGATCCTGTGTCTTAAAGGAAATGACATAAAACACCCTAAACTTGATTCATTATAATACTTACCACAGTAAAGTCCAGATTCTAACACTAGTATATAATTTTCAATTTGACCATGTCCATGTAACTTTCTAATTTCAGAGTAACATACTTCTCCCTATTAATAACTCATAATTCATCGACTCAAGAGTATTTCAAATTAGCCCATGGTTGATACCTAGTTTTCGGTTTCATATTATTTATTATTAGTGACAATCAATAAATAATTCACTTTCTTTTATAAAGCGTAAGGTATTGAGTATGACATTTTCGTTAATAGAAGATGAGAAAAAAAACTATTAGAATACAAACTAATTATTAAGGGTAAACTAGTAAATAAAAGACAGCTAATCAGTAATCAAGTATTATGTATTGAATCAAGAAAAAAAATACAGAAAAAAGACTATTAAATTAAGGGAAAATGACTTATAAGGGTAATTATATTTCAAAACTGTTCAAAAAACACCATCCAAGTTTGGTCTGTTCAAAAAACATCATCCAAGTAAGACATTTGTACAAAAAACATCATCCAAGTAAGACTTTTGTACAAAAAATACCAACGAACTACATGTTTTGTTCAAATTTTACCCGATGGTAACCGGCTCTTGCAGGTTAAAGGATGACTTGGCCTAATATTTAGTGACATGATATAATAACAGATGAACAGTTTAACCTGCAAGAGCCGGTTACCATCGGGTAAAATTTAAACAAAACATGTAGTTCGTTGGTGTTTTTTGTACAAATGTCTTACTTGGATGGTGTTTTTTGTATAAAGGCTTTACTTGGATGGTGTTTTTTGAACAAACCAAACTTGGATAGTGTTTTTTGAACATTTTTGAAACATAATTACCCTTATAAATCATTTTCAAAGAGAGAAAGTGATATAGTGAGATACTTTAAAAGGCTAAACGAAAACCGAAGAGTGAAGACTGTAATTTTTTAACGTTTAGCAAACCAAAACCAAAAAAATGATTAATCCTATGATGCCTTGGGCCCATAGCCTGGGGCGGCCCTGCTAAGAATTACAAAATTTTAGCTTAAATCATATTCAAACTCGGATAACTCACATAAAAGATCACTTTGTAATTTTGTAAGTATTTTAAAAAAATCACTTTGTAATTTTGTAAGTATATCAAAGAAAAATTAATTATAACAGGGAATTAAATAATATCTAAGATAATTATAGGTATTAGATTAATTAGGGTTTTTCATGCCGAATATAAAATACCGAGGAAAATCTAGATCCCTTATTGAGTAAACCTCCGACTAAATAATCTCGTCCCTACAGGTGTCCCTCTTTACCCATCCTCCTAAAGTAAACTTTCCAAGCTGTTGGGCCTTGGGCTCGTTAATACATGGACCCGGGTTATGTTAGCTATCATTAATTAAGGATCTGGAATGTTTGAGTTATTTTTTGGCTCTTGAAGTGATTATACTCCCGGCCTCCCGGGATATTTTTTGGCTCATTAAAAAAAACACGATTGTTGGCCTACTGTTTATATTGCATGTTTATGTATCTTGATTTTAAAAACAAGGGTTTAAGGAACTTGTTTAATACGATTCAATCTTTTTTATCATTTGATCGATTTTGTCCAATTCTCTAATCAGTAATTATCATTGGAGGGTTTTCTTTTAAAATTAACAAGGTCCAATTGGCTCGAGAGATGAGATTTCTAAGTATGATTTCGAATTCTAATGTTTGAGATTCTAGTTTTATAGCACATCAATTCCTTAAAATGAACCGGTTGTACCCAAAATCTTAAATTACTCTTTTTTTTTTTTTTTTTCTTTTTACAGATATGGAAACAGGAAATGTTAATGAAGCTCAATCTTTGTCATCCCAACATAACTATTCCGCCCAGGATGTTGGTGATGCTTTTGTGAAACAATATTATAATATTCTGCAAGAATCTCCATAAGATGCTCATAGATTTTATAAAGATAAAAGCATCCTAGCTTATCCATGTCCTGATGGTTCGATGAAATCAGCAACAACATTGAAGGTATTACAAACTTTGATTCAATGGTAGCCATTGAAAAACTTAAAACTTTGTTCATAATTTCTTTATTCTTTTTTCAGGGATCAGAATATTGATAATGAAATCATGGGTTCCAATATCAAGGAATGGAATCCAAATTTAAACTTTGTTCATGCTCAAGACTCAGTAATGGAGTCGGTGATTGTAGGAGTTACTGGATCTTTGACCGACAATGATAATGTGACAAGAAACTTTGCTCATACATTTTTTATTAGAACCACAAGAAGGTGGTGGCTTTTATGTGCTTAATGATTTTCTTCGGTTTATAGAAATCAACAAAACTTCACGTGATCTTGATGATGATGCAAACCCAAAAGGTAGTTTCATTAATGATATTTTTATATAGCAATGTACTTTACCATATCTACCAATATGGGCAATGTACTATAATTTTTACCTATAATAGCAATGTACATACATTTTGCTACCAATATGGGCATTGCAGTTTATTTGTTACATAGTCGAAAAAGAAATAGAAGTACGTTGCTATTATGAGTAAAGAATTGTAAGTATGCTGCTATCGTGTCTAAAGATAATAATGTAAGTACGTTGATATTATGCATTTTACATATAGCTCTTACGGGTAAAATATGTAAAAATGTTGGTATTGTAAATGAAGGTAAATTTATTGCTATTAGCCTATTATGGGCGAAACAAAAAGTACATTGTCTATATTGGTAAAAGAGTAAAGCATTTATGTTTATTAATAATGTTGTTTGTTTGTTTAGCACAAGGGTCACCCAAAAGGATTAAGGTTGCTAATTCATCAAAAGGAAAGAATCCACTTCCTAATGAAGCAAACAAGAAAAGTTGATCCTTAAACATTCAAGAAGATGCAAAAAGGGTGTCTTATGATTCAATTGTGAGCTCATTTTTGTGTTATAATGGAAAATTCTATAAACATTTACCTACTTAATATTTACCTTCTACTATAGGTGGCAAAATATATAGCGGCAAAAGAAGGTTCTGTAGCAGCAACTCCACAAACACCGCCAAATACTGTAGCAAAATCATATGTTCTTCTAATGAAACCATTAACACTTCCTAGCAACGATGTTTTAGAAACCATGTACGATGGTAAGTTCATTTGATTGTAATTAATAAGCATAAAATATTTCTCATTTTCAAATAAACAAAAGGTTACTCTTGTAATTGTTGGAGTTAAATCGATCTACATCAAGGATCTACCACCAAAGATGACTCAGGTTTCGCTTCTAGAGGTCGTGAAAAGATTTGGACCTATCAAAAATAAGAACGTTCAAATCAAAGAATACTCAGAGGTCTAATTCTGATTCAATTACTTAAAATCGCTTCTAGGATGATCGAGCTAAGTCCATTGGAAGAACTAGAGAGATTTCTTTAATGATTAGAATGTTATACAAACTATACAAGTATTTACTACACTCTCTCAATATTTGGCTCATGCATTTGACATTCCCATTGTTACAATCTGAGATGTATATATATTGGGCAAAGAGATCTAAACGAAATGATGACAAATCTTCTAGCATCATGCTTTCTACAATAGGTCAGCTGATGAGACAGGTCATAGACCATATAAGTTAGGACACCTTTCTACTCTTGTATGCTGCTCATGTCAGACCTAGGAACTTGTGTCGTGGGATACTTCTGTTGAAGTCGATTCTCATGTACTCTGCCATGCATCACTTTGCATTACCTAGCCGAAGACAATAATCTTCTGAACCGAACAGGAGCGAGGCTTGGCTCAGTTCTGCTGTTCTGATGGCTTCAACGCCTTCCGAGCTGCTCTTCCACTATAGAAGTGTTGTTGTCAGAATTGGGTTGAATGCCCATGACTCGTGATACTTCTTTACATTTTTCGATTAGCTTCGACTCGTCCGGCCGAGGCGAAGAATCCAGCCGAAGTACAGACCCAACAATACTTGCTTACTTACCTTTGTTTCTTGGTTTGCTTTGGCTCGCTAATCCCCTTCGGCTCGCCTGAGCTTCCTCAGTTCAGATTAGACTTCATATACTTAACAAGAGAGGGATGTGTAGTCCACCACACCCACACACATGTGTTTCATCATAAGATATTTGTTTAGCATCACTCATAATATATTGACTAGTTTTTTTAGTAATTATGTATTATATATATTTGAACAATCAATCAATCATTAATGATTTAAATTAATCTAACTTTTTATTGAAAACTATTATTTCTTTTATTTACATACAAAATAAAACCATTTTACTTTTCGTTGTTTTATTAGTAAAAAATCTTTATCTTCGTTTCAAAATTATTTTTGTTTATAACCAACTTTGATAATTTTAAAGATTATAAAAAATACAACTATTTAAACAGTTTATTTTATTAGAAAAAAACTCAAAGATTTATTATTTTTTTATTTTATTATTATAAAATTATAAAATATACTTATCAAAATGTATCAATAGTGGTCTCTGTTTATAGATAACAAGTAAAAGTTTTTGTATCATGCTTTTTATCTAAAAAAATAAAAATCTGAGTTGTAATTCAAAGTTTGATTAAAAAAAATAAAAAATAACCACAAATATGATGACAAATCTAACGTTTGGAGAAGATGCATCACTGATGGTTGCACATTTTCCTTTATGAGAAGTTGTATTGGTTCCTAATTTTTGTTCCTAACTTTATTAAACTTTACATTTGTCATCTTTTCAAATGGTTAGGAATAAAGTTAGAAACAAAAATTAGAAACCAATACAATTTCTAATCCTTTATTTTCATGAAACGATTTGACTTGTATGTAATTTTGAAATGACAAAATAATCCTTCTTACCGTATTAAAAATAGATATGCTGCAATTATGTATGAAGACACTAGCATTTACATATTTGTCTCCTTTACATGGTTTTATGGACATATTGATGCATATTGTCGGAATTGGAAAATATTATAAAATACATTTTTTTTTTGTAATGTAAGGTTAAGAAATGTAAGGTAAAATAATCATTAAATCTTATAAAACATTTATCTAGTATAAAAAAAAACATTATGTATACAATTATTTATCAACACAAAGTCATTTTATTGATACATAAATAACTACCACAAAATAAGTATATTCTTCTATGACAACATAAAAAAAACACAAACATACTATGTTAACCATGAGTATGTTCGGCAGTTAGTTTTTTTAGAGCTTTTAGTTTTTTTTTTAAACTCGATTTAAAGAAAAAACCTTGTTTGATAGTATGCGTTTTGATGTTTTATTTTAAACAAAAAAAACTCATATTTCAAAAGCTACTTAAAATAGTATTTAGCTTTTGGCGCTTTTAGTTTTGCAGAGGTTTTAGATTTTAGTTTTTATATAATTTTACACATTTATAAATACTTTTGTTGAATACTTCTACACAAATATATGTTACAACTTCCTGACTTTTGACTACCGACTACAAGGTACCCGCTAGTTTCGCCAAAAACACTCATGAGTATTTAATTTGTAATATGATCTATTGTTATTTGAATACCAACTACTATTACCATTACCCCTACATACAATTTCCAATAGATGAATAGTACTTCTATATTATTCAAACGGATTTTGATGTATTTTATAGATATGTTTGGCACTTTTGAACAAGATGCAAGTCATCCTATTTGTAAAATACTTGGCCTAACTTATTACATGGGAGGGGAGGTCATGGGTTCGACTCCCTTCCCTTAGAATTTTACTCTACCTGATATAACTAAGGGTTGTTTGGCAGCATCTGAGTGATTAAATCTGATAACTAAGGGCTGTTTGGCAGCATCTGAGTGATTAAATCTGATAACTAAGGGTTGTTTGGCTGCATCTACGTGATTAAATCTGATAACTAAGGGTTGTTTAGCAGCATCTGAGTGATTAAATTTGATAACTAAGGGCTGTTTGGCAGCATCTGAGTGATTAAATCTGAATGATTTAGATGCTCTGAATGAATTTGTCTTTGAATGAAAATATTTTGTTTGGTTAAGTCTTGTGTTGAACAATGAAAATAACCAATTTACCCTTATGTTTAAAATAATAATATATGCCAACTTAGAAATTGTTGACCCAGTTCCTTGTATCTTACAAAACGAGAAGACCAGATAGCAAATTAGAAATAAGATCACCATCTTTAACACAAATAAAAAATAATTACAAATGCAATGAGATTACAAAATACTTATATAAAAATTGATTCGTTCCAAACATTGTTACTTTTACTTATTTTTTAGAGTCGATTATCAACCAGCTTCCATAACCATCAACCTATCCTGCCAATGTAAAAGACATCAAGTTTGAATTTCATGAAAATATGCATTCTCCTTCTTCCATGGTTAAAATTTTCATACAAAGTGAAGAAGGACATTAGTACATTCATCAAAAACTGTATATCCAATTTATATTTTGCTCAAATTCCAGTTCTGTAAGTCGTGAAGATTAAAACATCCAAACAATTAAAATTTTCAGTGTTCCCGTAAAAAAGAAACCCAATTATTCTGTAACATATGAATACAATTTATCAATTTACTTACCAACGATACCATATACCTTGGTGACGAAGGAAAAACCACTAGTAGCTCAATTGCCTTCAGCAATCAACTCAATCAACTGAAGCAAGCTCTTGACCTCCTGGGCGGATAAACAACAAGACTTTTTCTTATATTTAGGACTCAGAAGAATCTCTTCTTCTGATCACTGCCAATGAGATAGAACCTGGCCTGGTTTCATAGAGTTCGAATTTCTTAATGAGTAAGAACTAGGGTCGGTTTAAGGATTAGGCGGTGTGTGAATTTTGGTGGGCTTCGCCATCGCCGATCGCTGACGTTGTGGTTGTTTTTTACGATCATCGATTTCAAAGATGGAATGGAAGAAAGCGTTGATTTCAGCAGCGATTTCAGAGATGGAAATGAGAATGCGTTCGATTTCAGAGATGGTGGGAGAGTCGATTTCAACGACGATTGAAGGGAGAAGGACAGAGCCTCTGTCTGTTATGCGTCAGCCGTCAGCCGGACACGAGGGGCAAGGCGTGTCATTTTTTCTCATTCAGCTCATTCAACGACGCCTATAAATCTGAGCGATTAAGAGGTGCATTGTCCGATTAAGATGATGATTAAAGCCCAACCAAACACACTAAATCTGACACATTAAAAGGCCAGTCTCTTAATGAAACCATCAAGAGGTAAACAAACAACCCCTAAGGCCTAGACATCTTGCAGTTTCAAATCCAACCCTTCAAACGTTCTTTTCTTAAAATTTCAACCCCAATTTTCTTTTTGTTTTTCAAATTTGATCCGAGTTTTTTCACCAATCTTTTTCAACTTTTTTTTTTTGTTTTTGAAAAATATTTTTTTTACAATTTTTCTAAAACTTAGTTTTTTCAGAAAACAATTTATTTATCCTTTCATATAGTTTTTAAAACTTATTTTTAATTATATTTTTTGTAACTTTTTTACAATTTCTTTACAAACCATTTTTTTCAAATTTGTTTCTATATGCTTTTAAAATTTAGATGTTTTTTAGAAAAAAAAGTATCTTTTTTTTATAAATACTATTTTTTTTACTTTTTTTACAATTTTTTATTACGAATCTTTCTTCAGTTTTGTTTCTATATGTTTCCTAAAACTATTTTTTTTATAAAAAGTATTTTATGTAACTTTAATACTTAATTTGTTACTTTTTTTTTACAGTTTGTTTTACGAATCTTTCTTTAGTTTTGTTTCTATATGTTTTTTAAAACTTAATTTTTATAGACAAGCACTTCTTTAGAACTTGCTTTTTCACATCTTTGTTTTTTACGAAACCATTTTTATAAAATTAATTTTTTTTTTGTAAAATACTATTTTACAACTACAGTACATCTTCACTTTTATGCATGTTTTTAGCCTAGCAAGAATAGTAGGTTTGATATATTTTTACAATATATTTTTTAAAAGAAATCTTTGGCAGGTAAATATAATCATAAAAAGTATAAAGTATCCTTCAAAGAATGTCGGTTATACATATATTTCAAACAAATTCATGGATTTATTGAATTAACACAAGGACCGAAGATAAACATAATATATTAAATGAAAAAAAATTGCAATATCGCTATAAAGAATTGTCTATATAGCTTTAAATTTTCGGGTTAAATGGAGAATTGATAATATACTTCCATTTGTTTGTGTATTGTACCATTCTCCTTTCATTTATATTTTTCTGTCATAGTACCACAAGTTATTTTTTTCGGTTATATTTTCCTGAGGTCCCTGCTGCATCGCAAGATAATGCACCCCTAGATTATATATATTTTTGAACAACCGAAGTATCATTACTATTTATGTCTTTGTTATTATATAAGAATTTTTTTTACATCTTATCATACGAGTTAAATAGTATAACCATTAATTAGATCTTTGATGCACGGTAAAATATTTGTCTAAACCTATGCTCCAACTTCTTGTTGGTGTGATCATTACTTTTAATTTTTCATAACGTAATTTAGGTGCATATAATAACGGGTTTATTCCATAAAAGACCTTATATTTTCAACTTTTTTCTGTTTAAACCTAAAACTTTATTTTTTTTCAAAAAAGACCTAAATTTTGGAGAAACCTTTTAATTTAGACCCTTTACCTGGTTTTACAGGTTATACATACTTTTTTTTTCCAGAAAAAACCCTAATTTCTTTTTTTTTTTCCGAAAAAAACCCTCAATTTCAATGATTTTTTCATAAAGAAAATTTTTTCTTCGTTTTTGTAATTGACATAACTTTCATATACGATGTCCAAATTCTACGAACTTTATATCCCTGGAAAGGTCGTAAGTAATACTACAACTTTGCTTTACTGACTTTTGTTTGAATATGTTCAGATATTTTGCTACACTGACTTGTTTTCTTATAATAGTTGTATCTTTTGCATACGAACTCCATTTTCGACGTTCTATAAGTCGACGGATCCGTAAACACGAATACATCGTGTAATGAATATTATTTAAACCAAAATATTATTTGTATGATTTCTCAAATTTTGCGGTACTGTAGTCTATCATTCGAAATTATATCGTTTACTCGAAAATTAATTCGAAATAGCGTATTGTAGTATTATAATTTCCAATAATACGTTAGAAAAGTTATGAAAATTACATTTCAACGTATTATCCTAATTTGCGCTCTGGTTGACATTTGTTGACCAAATCTGACGGATGTCACAGACGGGCCCGCGAAGAAAAACAACGACTAAAAGACATAAAGTTTTTGTCGTCGACTAAAAGACCCCATTTTTTTTCTTTTTTTACGAAAAAATCCTCAATTTTTTCTTTTTCATAAAACTTTTTAATTTAGCCCATTTACGAAAAAGAAAAAAATTGGGGTCTTTTAGTCGACGACAAAGACTTTATGTCTTTTAGTCGTTGTTTTTCTTCGCGGGCTCGTTGTTTGTCTTCATAAGGCTTTTTATTTCAAATTCAATCCGCTCGTGAACGTTTAAATTGTACTGTTCAAACTCCAACCACATAAGTGTCACGTCGTTGCTTTCTTGCGACCCCGTCTGTGACATCCGTCAGATTTGGTCAACAAATGTCAACCAGAGCGCAAATTAGGATAATACGTTGAAATGTAATTTTCATAACTTTTCTAACGTATTATTGGAAATTATAATACTACAATACGCTATTTCGAATTAATTTTCGAGTAAACGATATAATTTCGAATGATAGACTACAGTACCGCAAAATTTGAGAAATCATACAAATAATATTTTGGTTTAAATAATATTCATTACACGATGTATTCGTGTTTACGGATCCGTCGACTTATAGAACGTCGAAAATGGAGTTCGTATGCAAAAGATACAACTATTATAAGAAAACAAGTCAGTGTAGCAAAATATCTGAACATATTCAAACAAAAGTCAGTAAAGCAAAGTTGTAGTATTACTTACGACCTTTCCAGGGATATAAAGTTCGTAGAATTTGGACATCGTATATGAAAGTTATGTCAATTACAAAAACGAAGAAAAAATTTTCTTTATGAAAAAATCATTGAAATTGAGGGTTTTTTTCGGAAAAAAAAAAAAGAAATTAAGGTTTTTTCTGGAAAAAAAAATATGTATAACCTGTAAAACCAGTAAAGGGTCTAAATTAAAAGGTTTCTCCAAAATTTAGGTCTTTTTTGAAAAAAAATAAAGTTTTAGGTTTAAACAGAAAAAAGTTGAAAATATAAGGTCTTTTATGGAATAAACCCTATAATAACAGAGTAAGATTTGATAATTTCAATCATCTAACCACCACAACAATAAAAAGAAGTATTTGTCTAGTCAATTGTTGAATTTTCATTGAATGAATAAAGGACATGGTATGTGGCCAAAATGGATTTGGCTTGCGTACATCTTTATCCAATGTTGTTTCCTCTTGTTCACCATTTTTAATCACAGTCGTTGCATTGGTCTCCATCTATTACAACCATCCCACGTTAGAATGACAACTACCGTTTTCATTGATAAGATGTATCAACCGGTCAATTAGTCATTAGTGTTTCGTCTTAAGGTACTGTCTTGAGTCAATAGTGTCACCATACCAACCAACTACAAGCTTTATTCTCGGTCACTATTTTGATAATCTTTCTAATTATTTTAATAAAGAATATCCTTTTTATAAATCTGAAAAAGGTTAGTGTTAAATTTAATTCGAGGAATTAAAAGCTTACAATAAAATTTTAATGTATTTGATTACTATGTTTTTACATAACCGCTACATATTTTATTCATTTGGTCTGTGAGAGATTCATTCATCTAATATACAACCTCATTCAACCTCATTCAGGATCTATAGTTTGTACTTTTAAGATTGCGGTACAAAATGTTTTTATCATTAACATTTCAATGATTGGCAATAAATAATAGTTACAGTGTAGACTAAACTAGACGGATGATAATACAAATATAGGGAAGGGTTCAAATGAGAACCATTAAAAAGTTGAAAACCGTGAAAACCAATCTTAGTCATTTATACAATTCATCAGAGAGTTGTGTATTATAAGAGGGTTAACCAATGTGAATACGTTGTAGACAATCAAACCCCACAACCCCACAACCCTTGGATCAAACAATTATAAAATAACATGTAGCCTAGATCAGTTCCTTTTAGTTCTCAATCTTTCAATGGTTCTCATTTGAACCTTTTCCTACAAATATATTGGCCTAACTATACATCAGTGTTATATATGCTAACATTCCTATACAATTTGACTGTAACGAATGTTATTAACGTTAAAAGTAGATTGAGAAATCAGTTAACGGGGATGAAAGAAAAATTTTGGTGAAAATATTAGCATATTGGGAACTAGACGAGACATGAATAACTCGAACATGATCCAACACAACCTTGTCATGAAAAAATGATTTTCTATCTCAATGTGCTTGGCTTCATGATGTTGAACTGGAATAGGGTTAGTCTAGGCCTCAGTCCAAGCCTATTTGAGGCCCGGGGGCAAAAATGAAAATGACATCTTTTAAGATACAAAAAATTATAGTCAAATATGAAAGCACCTAATTGTGATGACATTATGTTTGTCTCTTTTGAGACTTGAAGTTTCCATCAATGATATAACATATTTTTTCTTTTTCAATTTACCTATGCATATACAAAGAACATCAATTAGAATTTATAAAACTAAGAGTTTAAAAAATAACATACAACAAATAAAACGGTCAAAGAACATGGAATAATAGAGTTCTTGAAGTTTTAAATATGTAAAGTTAACAAATGACCATCAAATAACAAAAATAGAATTTACAAGGTTATAGTGAACACTTGAAATTAGATTATATAGGCGAGAACTTGAGTAACGTCAAGAAATCATATTTGATTTTATGTTTGAATGAGGTGAAAGATTTTATAATAGCTGAGGAATTGTTCTCAAATCTCAAATTTTGTTTTGTGACTTGTGAGAACTGAGAAATAATAGAGATATGGAGAAAGAGATTCAGAAAATCTTGAATATCGCCTGCTTCCTCCATGTTTGCAAAATCAATAACCGTTGTGAATAGGCCCAATATGGGCGTAGCTTAAAGAATCGTCGACGACACTTCCACTATGTTCCCGAGTTTAAGTAAGGAAAGAAGGAAATGGAAGGAAAAAATGAAAGAAAATAAGGGAAGAAAAATAGAAAGAAAATTATAGTTTCGTGTTCCCGAGTTAGAAAGAAAGGAAAGGAGTATAAACATTTTATGTGTTCCTGAGTTTAAGGAAGAGAAAAAAAATTATGTTGAAGTTCTATTTTCAGTCATCGATTCATTTCTCTTCAACTCCTTCCAAATTGAAAGAAAATTTAGGAGAGAAAATTATCTATCATCTTCCTTTCTCTTCTTTTCAATTCATTCAATTAAAAAAAACTATAAAATCAAATTCTTTTCATTTTTTATTGGTTCCATCCACTTCCCTTCATTTATCTCATTTTGTTGGACTCGTGAACATAATGTTAGTCTTCTCCAACTTTCCCTCCATGTTTTCCCCTTTGCCGCCCGCTTCTCATCGAAGGTATCAGATACAAATCTTTTTTCTTATACTAATTACGCTGGGATATTAATTTTTGGGGCCTTAATAAGTTGGAGGCACTAAGCTATCACCCAACTTGGCCCCCTATTAGGCTAACCCTAACTGGAATTTTGTCAAAACAGAAAATACTATCATTATCGCAATACGCAACAATAGCTTTGTTAAGTGTAGTGAAACTAACAAGAAGGTTTCAAATTGAGCACGCCTATACAATGGAATTAGCCACTACTCGGTTCTCGACTTCGACATTCAACCAAGATATGATGTCATAGCGTGTGGAAGAGCAATGTAATATGTTATGACCAAACAAAACACAGTAATATGAAGTAGATTGTCTTGTAATGAGGTATCAATGACACTGAACATCGAATTGTATAATAAAACGTTAGTAGATAAGGTATGAAGTTGGAATTCGTGATCAAGGGTACCTTGAATATATCATGTGATCCATTTTGAAGTCGTCAAATGTGTCTCTTGAGGGTCATGTACAAATAAAGAGATATGGTGAACAATAAATGTTATATGCGTCCAAGTAAAGGTAAGATATTCATATTAGGGAGCTCTAACAAGACATTGTACAATGTAGGATCCTCAGTAGGTTTTCATGATACATCTAATTTGGACTGCGTATCAGTATGAGTGTGATATGGTTCATAGTTGAGCATGTTTTCACGCTCAATGATGTATGTAGCAAATTTTTTGATTAAGGTAAAATTGTTATTGTTGTGCGTAACCAATATCACCACAAAATAATTAACTTACCCTAGATCAATCATTTAAAACTCATTAATGAGTGAAGAAATAATGTGATGTATTGAGGTTGGTGATGATGTTGCAAAAAGGTTATCATCAACATATAAGAAAATGCAAGTCGTAGACTAACCTTATATTAAATGAAATGATATGAATTTGATTGGTTGTGTTGAAACCTAATACATATAACAAACTTGACAAAACGATCAAACCAAGCCTACAAGGAATGTTTCATGTTATTCATAGAACTATACACATGATAAACATAATCAGAAAGGAGATAGTCATAAAATCCCGGTGGTTGATACATGGAAATTATTTATAGAATATAGCCTTAAAGAAAAGACTTGTTTATGGGAAGGTGATCGACGAGCCAATGTCGAGAAACCACACTGCTAATTATCGCACATTTAGTACTAAAATTTACAGTGAGGATAAATGTCTCAACATCGTGGATGTCAAACTATTGACATTTTCTATTAGCAACCAAACTGACTTTATTGCAAGCAAGTAAACCATCAATATTGAGTTTCATTATAAAGAGCTAAAAAGAGCAAACAATATTCATCCTTATTGGTTGTGGCATAGGGTCCAAATTAAATATAGACATAAGAGCATTACACACTTCATACATAGCATATATATCCGGTTAGGGTCCTACAAATCATATAAGTACAAATAAGGCATATGGGAAATGGCAAAAATGTGTATGTTAATGTGATAAATAGGTTTTACAATACATTTATGGGCATGAGTCATCACATGTTAAGGGGAAAGTGTCATACAAATGAGATGGTGAGATATATGCCATGAGGAGGGCGGCTTAGATCTGGAGACAAAGCTGCGTGAAAGGCGGCTTGGTTGTTGAGCGGAGGTTGGGGGAACTTGTTTACTAAGATTGGGGTGTTACTCTCAATTTCTATTAAGTGATTTGATTATGATAACTTGTAATAACTTTTTATGAGTTAAGACTAGAACCATATAAGTCTTGCGAAATATGTGTCAATACCATATATTGACGCAACTAGTTCTAATACTTAAAGCTTAGAATCCATTTAAGTGTTTTAGAGATAGTATAGCTCCTCGATAAAATTGTCACAATTTATGTTAGTTAAAATTCGCACAGTGCAAACCATTAAAGATTTGAAGTCATGAGTTAAGTTTATTCATGAAGAAGCGGTAGGAACACGGTAACATCCTAATTTTGGGGAAATTTAAATTTAAATTAATTAAATTTTAATTAAACACATATTAATAAAACTAAAAGTTTCATGTTAATTAGCAAGTTAATTATATATTAAATTAAAAGTTTAAGATGAACGGACTAAAACTGTCAATTTAATAAAACTTGCTTTGACCTTGCCTTGACTTCATTTAAGGAGTTCAATGTTCATAAAATTAGTTGAGAATGGTTAATGTAGAAAGTTTACAAGATCGGTTAGTTGATGGAGTCTAGTTGTCAACGAGGAATACAAAGAAATTGAAAGGTAGGGAGTGTTAGGTGATCTTGATGATTAACATAAGCTTTCATCTCCGCTATCGGAGAGGGACATGTCATTTTAAAACTAGAAGAAGAGGAGTGGTGATTTCATGGTAATTAGAAAAGACAATCGACACGCCAAAACTCACTACTCGATCCATCAATTATAAGGGAAACCTCAAACAACAAGTTACGCCACTCATTGTTGCAGAGGTTAAGTGTAGTTCAGATCACCAACGATAAGAAAATTAAAGAAATAAATGATCTCTCGTAGAGGAATTTGAAGGAAACCAACTTACAACTTGGGCTGTTGAGTTTCAAAGTTCTAAAACATATGTCGTAGAGTGCCTCATTTTCGAGACTCGTGCATTCACCAACATTTTCGATCAACTGGTGCACGGAGAGTATTGCATTATATGGTTTATATCTTTGTCAGAGACTTTTGGTGAATAGAAAACTGAGAATGTAAGCATCATTTGATTGGGGTATTCCTTCTTGTCTTTGAAATCAAAAGTGTCCCATGTCGGAACTCGTACCACCTCAAGTCAATGGCAGACTTGAAAACCTGCAAAACGATATCACACAAAAATAGAGCACAATTTCTTGTCATGTTTGTGTATCGATAGGAGATAGAGGAGTTGATCCAAGATGAAGGTGAATGGAGGAAAAACAACTTGTCGGTGGATGGAGGCGGTGAGTTAGTCGACGATAAAGGTGAAGGTTCACAAAGCATCGCCGACAATGGGTTAGCCAGAGATGAAGGTGAAGGGCGGAAGAGGCATGTCAGGTTTTAGAGAATTTATACAAATGGTCTCTCATGCTTCCAAAGTTGCTATATATTATAAAAGACAAAAATGGTCAAAATGGTCCCTCATGTTTCCAAAGTTGTAATATATTACACGCAAGTAAAATGGCCTGTGTGGATGTCACGTCAACGCCACTTGAACAAAAATCGTTAAAATTAGCGTATGTGACTTGCCACGTAAAACGGTAAACTGTTAAAACTGATGAAACCGATTCCAATGACTAAATAGTGAAAATTTAAAAACTCTTAAGCTTTAAGTTAACATAATTTAATATTCATAGATCAAATGATGACAAATGTTTATCAATATTCCAATATTCTTTTCCATGCGTTTCATCTATGTTCTTCTTATGCGTTTCTCTTGCAAATACAAAGAACAAATGTTAACTCTTCAACCGTGCGATTCAATACGTTCTTAAAAATTGCGATATTTTATTTTGCGAACCTACCAATATTCTATAAAAACACATATTGCAAAAGAATATTGTTCTTTTCACAAACAGATAATAATTTGTAAAATATAATTTGGAAAAGATGAATTCACAACTCATAAAATATTGTTAATAAAGTAGAAAACTATTTTATAATAAAATTATACGCTTGTCTTTCTTTTTCTTTATGATATTTGTTTGATCACTCTTAATTTGACATGTAATCCTGATAAACTTAAAATCTGGAAACAATGTTGTTGCGGCGTCACGAGGCAGAATATAAAAAGAGATAGCCAGCTGGTCCGGCCGAACATTCCAACACGTGTCTTATATCTACTCACGCGTGGTTTTTCGACACGTTGCCATACCCCACTGTACCTGGACAACTACTTTTTCCCCAATTAATAATAAACAAAAAACAGCCAGTCAATCAGTAACACACGTGTCACCACTACCCTCCCATTGTCTTTCTCACATGTCCTTTCCTGGGTACTTTCCTTATAGGCCCCCCATCTTTTAAAAGGACAGAAACGTCATTTACTCTTAGGTTTTGTATTGCTTTCAGTTACCCCTTGTGGCTAAGAACTATACAACACACACCCATCAACCTTGGATGTGTTTACATTATTTATATAGTCGGTTTAAAGTTACGTATGAAATAATATTAAATGTTGATGTAAATGTGCTTGACAGTTCTTGTATAATCAATTAACATGCTTCCTTATTTTAATGATATCTTAAGTTCTTAACTAACTTGTTACTTAAAATCTAATATATGTTATAGAACTTAAAAGGGAATGAGAGTTTCACATTCTTGTTTTGAGTTTACTTTCTATTTTGATTGTATATGTATTTATTGGTATGTTAGGTGAAAAACTAGTTTTTATACCTGTAGTTGATAAAGTAATAATATTCGGTAAAAATTATCGGATAATCTAGATGACAAATGTAAAATGACATTTAGATATACAAAGAGTTGAGCATATAATGATATATTTGGAAATCTTGTGAAAAAACTTCATGATCTTGTCAATAAGTTATCTCAAATAGTTTTTATTTTTAAATAGCTAGTAAGCTCAAAAAAATAAGTTAATTTATGTGTCAAATACAGCTTAAATATATTTCTTTTAATTAAAAAGAATATGCAATTAAAGGTAAATTTGAGAAAGAAAATTGTAATAGTATTCAAACACACAATAGAACAAAAGGCGTTACATCGAGGTAAAATATGTTTCACATAATCAAAAAGACAAATTGCAGTATCATCAAACTAATTATAAAATGTGACATGGAAGCATGAATCAGTTAAAACTGAAATATAGATATAAACTCGTTTAAAAGTATCATCAAACTAATTACTATGAAAATAAGTATATACAAACAAAATAAAATCTAGATATGTGTTATAACTGGCTTGTGATTATATCAAAGTGTTACAAGCATCAATTAAAACATAATGATACTTTTATATATATATAATTTAAATATGTAAGTTTTCATATTATCCGTATTTATTTTTGTTATTGCAAGTGATATTAAAGAATAATCTCGTTTTTTTAATTATAAGAAATGCAACCCGATTTATCATAATATGTTTTGTTGTATTTTGTAATCTTTTACATAAACCGAATGTGTATGGTGACTATTCTTATAATTTTGGTAATTTCTAAATTTTCGCTTTAGCAACATTTCCTCCCAAGCTCCCAATGTCGCACTTACAGTTCTCAGTTTCTCACAAGGTTGTCACCAATATATGATTATTGAGCTTATACAAAGTGCTAACAATAAATTTGGATTTATAATCATAAATAAATTATTATATTACAAGCTATCTTATGCTAAAAGTTATATCCTAACTTTGGCCTGTTAGTGTATGGGTTAGGGCTTCGGCCCAATGTGTTAGTGTTTGGGTTAGGGTTTCGGCCCAATGTCGTTTAGGGTTTTGCTATATATATTTTTATGTAACCTCTCTTATGAATCAATGAGAATATTAGCCTTTCTATATTCTAACATGGTATCAGAGCGGGTTTAGTGTTGACCACAACCACGTGCCGCCACCGCCCACCTCCGGCGACATTCTTCGTCGGAGGTGCCTTCGCTTCCGTGCTCCTGCCAGCCTCCGGTGCAAAACCCACCACTCCCCTCTGCCGATCTGCTCACGCCGAGTCTACCTGTTTTTTTTTTCCGGCGCCGACTTCGCCGGAGCCCCCTATCTTGCCGGAACCCTAGCTACTTCCGGCGCACTTTTTCTCCATCGGATGGTCAAGGAATTCAGCGGATGATTTTTTCCTCCTTTTTTTCTCAACAAATCCGACCAAGTGGAACATCTTTATTATTTTTTGTTCTCATTTTGTTTTGTTTTATTTGTTTTCCAGTTTCATCGTCCCTCCCGATAAAACTGCGGGGGGATGTTAGTGTATGGGTTAGGGCTTCGGCCCAATGTGTTAGTGTTTGGGTTAGGGTTTCGGCCCAATGTCGTTTAGGGTTTTGCTATATATATTCTTATGTAACCTCTCTTATGAATCAATGAGAATATTAGCCTTTCTATATTCTAACATGGCCTTATTTAAAATTGACCACTAAAATTTGTTTATACAGTTATGCTCCGCAAAGTTTATGAACTACCATTTCGATCCTTTAATCAATCAGTATACATGATCATATAATAATCTTTTAACTAACATCTATAGCATCAACATGTACGAAGTTTGTCATAATTCTTGGTCTTAACCAAATTCCAAAAAGAAAAAAAAAAAAAAAAAAAAAAAAGACACGACCTTCATCCATAACACTTCCAAATCATTTTCAATTTCTTTTATCAAATGCAATGACAATTTCCTTTCTCCAAACTAAATACTAATTTGTTTACTTAATTTTGATTCTCATTATTGATCCTAACTAAATACAAAAAAAAATAAAAAAAATCCAATCAACTTGCCCATAATATCTAAGATGAACTTCTAACGAAATCCAGGTCTTATCTTTGATTTTCAGATTGTTGTCGGGTTTCTTTTTTTTTTTTTTTTTTTTTTTGAAAAATTCCCTAAAAGCAATCTTTTTCCAAGGGTCTTATCATCAATTGAGAAAGTTAAGGCAAGATACAGCAATCATCTCTGAAAGTTGGAGGGTGCAATTTGAAACATCTGTCTTCTCCACTCCTGCATCTATTTCCTTTTCCCCTTTCGACGATTCTCTTCTCGATTTGCTCCATTACTTCTCCCACATCTCTAATCATACCATCCAATATCTCCTACCACCCACTGTTTTCGGCGATTGCTTCTTTCACTATTTTCAGTTGAATCAGTTCGTTGCCCCGTTATTTAGTCGTAAAGAGTAATTTCAAATTTCAAGCTCGAAATCAGAGCTATAGTGATACGAGATGCGGATTATAACAGCCTTTTTCCATCCAGGTTTCTTCAAATCGGATCATCGAGTACATGAATTTTATTTTGATGAAGTAGTTATATAGAAGGAGTTGAATCGTTTGTGTGCCAGTTATGGGGGATAGAACAAACAATGATATGGAGAATTTGTCTCTACAAACGAAGAATAGGTTTCACAGAGATTTATTACAGAGATTTATGGCTAGTAGTACCAATTCAAGAGATTCGAGAGGATCCGACCCGGACGAAGAAGTAGAGTTGAATCTTGGATTGTCGTTAGGTGGAAGATTTGGTGTTGACAAGAGTAATAGCTCGTTGGTAAGGTCGTCTTCTATTGCTGCTATTTTACCGGTGGTAAAGGACGACGACGTTTTGGGGGGTAGACAAGGGAGAAACGGTCCTGATGGGGCTTATTCGAGTTTGATCAGAACGGCGTCGTTGCCGTTGGAGTCGGAGGAGTGGAGGAAGAGGAAGGAGCTTCAGAGCTTGAGGAGGCTCGCTGCTAAGCGACGGCGGTCGGAGAAGCAGAGGAATCTGACGAAGGTTGAGAAGGAGGAGCATGTAGCGGCTATCGGCCGGGTCGGGTCGTCTGTAGGACCATCGTTGGGATCTGGTAGTTGGGATTTTGGTGTTACGAAACCGACTCCCACATCCGACGGCAGTGGCGGGGCGCTCACTCCGCCGTCGTTGCCGGGATCGGTGGAATCACAGACTTCAAGCAAGTCGGAATTCGATAGCAGACATCTTCAAGGTATCTATCTCTGCCATTTTATTCCACTAGCAACAAAAGCTTACCGTGTTATTATTGTTCTTTCAGGAATCAGAAATGAAGGCGAAACCAGCCCAGCAAGCGTGCAATCTGGTCAAGAACGAAGCAATCAGGACAAAAGCAGTTCATCGAGGTCGAAAATGGCGGACCCTGCAGTCCGACCTTCGAGACCCAAAGCAGAAAATCAATCAAATAATAAAGGGAAAGAGATCGGAATGAATACATTCGACATGCCATGTGTCTTCACCCAAGGAGACAGTCCTAGTGGCAGAAGAATCGAAGGGATCCTGTATAAATACGGGAAAGGTGAAGAAGTGAAAATAATGTGTGTTTGTCACGGGAGTTTTCTATCGCCGGCGGAATTCGTGAAGCACGCCGGTGGGACAGATGTCGTCCATCCATTGAAACACATAGTTGTAAACCCTAATTCTTCTTATTTGTAAATGTAATGGCGGTGTGTGTTTTTTTGTCATCATCCCTTTCAACAAATTAAGGGGACAACATAAAAACCTAAAACCATTTAAGAGAGGAACTAAATTATTTTCGTAGTGTTTTCTTTGTTTCTTTGTTTTTTCTAGTATTTATCAAATCTGTATTCAAGATGCTAATTTGTTTCGATTTTGGTTTTAACTTTAAACTTAGACTCATTACCTAGCCTTTATCATCATCAATCTGCCATAGAACAAACAATTAGGCCTTATTGACGAAATACTTGAAGCTTCTTTTGTGTAAAAAAATACTACGAAAAGATGAACAAATGTAGAAGACATCATGTGCAAAGATCGTCATCTTTTAGATCGGCATTAGAAATTCTTCCTTTTCCACAATGAGTCAATGACAAAAGCTAAAATTGAGTTTTCACCTTATTAGTGTTAATAAAGCAATTACAGTCTGTTTTCCGGCATTTACAAGTAGCATCACAGTATGCTTGGTTTAATTAATTCTATCAACAAATATTAAAGACATCTGTGCAAGAGACTAACGAAGGCAATACTTCACAGTCATCAAATCAGAACATCGAATCGTTAAAAAATTGTCATACAGAAACCCTAAATTTTATCAATACCTGATAAATCACAGCTTCAGAAATTTGGAAACAAAAAACAGAACTCACCTGGAGCTGGACATCACATCACAGCTCTACCTCCTCAAAACTCATTGAAAATTTCCCAATTTTCACAACGAAAACCGAACGGAAATCAATCTAAATCATATACAAAACTTATATGTACGAATTTGTTGAATCGATCACCGTGGATTCTAATTACTTACAAACGACAATAATGTGACTTGGGAAATTACCTCAAGTGGAGCTGCCTATCGAATACGATTTTGTGAAATATTATCCAATTTGTATTGTGCGGAGCTTGGCGAAAGAGGCAACCCGAAAGAGAAAATTTGGGTTTTTAGGGTTTGACAACATTAAAGGTCGAAAGGTGTAGGCCATTAACCGGAGATTGAGGCAGGCGTTGAAGCAACCGGCGGTGGCGGAGATAGAGCGCGCAAGAGAGGTCGACGGACGAGGGTCTGTAGTTTAAGAACAAACTTTTCAAATATTTCGTATTAGATCCTATGTCTTAAAGGAAATGACGTAAAACACCCTAAACTTGATTCATTAAAGTAGTTACCGCAATAAAGTCCAGATTTTCGATAAAAGTAACACTAATATATAAATTTTCAATTTGACCATGTCCGTGTAACTGATAGTCTGGTATAGCATCTCCCTAAATAATACTCATAATTCATACTGGTATTTAATAAAAAAACTGAGAAACGAGCAGACAAAAAGAAATTTTACTCATCTACATCACAAGGCATATGGAATTATTTACAATAGTGAGTGCTTTATTTTGTTAATATAAACCACAAACAAACCAAGCCAAACTGGACAGACAATTTCAAGTCGAGTTCAAACTTTAAATTCGATTCAGTTACAAGATAAAGTTTTGTTGATAGAAGCTGAAACTCTGTTTGAGAAAGATTTGAGCTTAAATCTAGAGCTCAAATATCTATCAAAACTAAAATCATAAGTGGGCCATGATTGGAAAAATATTAACACATAAATATTCAAACCGAGTTCTTATAAGCGCCAACTCGTCTGTATATTTGAAACTCGGAATTTCATAAAACTCAGTTTCAATCATATTGGAACTACAATAACTCAGATAAAAAGTTAATTATAACAGTGAATTAAATAGTTGTTGATGGCCAAGCAAAGATGCCGAATACAAAAAAAAAAAAAAAAAAAAAAAAAAAAAGGACACGTGTCCCTCTTTACCCTTGGACCGTTGGCTATATCATAATAGAAAGTAGAGAAGATGAAAATCAGAGGGGGTGAATAAATGCAGTTCCAGCTGAAGCTTGATTTGCAGCTCGATTACTTCCATAATTCTTCCTGTTGGATTCCCGTGCGATCCTTGACCCAAACTGTAAAACACAATAATATCATCATTTTATTTTCCCTTCTAATTATTAATAATCCATTCCTATATATATACATACCTGAATAGCTCTTTTAGGAAGAACAGCTGCTTCATTCAAACCAAGCATTTTTGCAACCTACAAAAAATATACATGTGAAGTCAGAAAACAAGGTAAAAAAAAGTTACCTATTTTGTACAAGTTGAGAAAAGTCAAACAAACAGTCACCTCTCGCAATATCTTCTTATCACCAAGTCCACTTGGTTGTCGAAGGTCTACAATCTCCCATAGTGGAATATCCAACAATATCCTTATTACATCCTCATCCAAAAAAGGAAACCTACCCTAAAAAGTAACAATAACAAACCAACTTTACATGCTTTTTTTTTTTTTTAAGAAATTAATACAAAAAGAAATGAGCCAATTATTACCTCTTTGCCATTATCAGCAATGCATCTATCATCTCTCCCTAAGTTCCTCTTCCATATTCTTTGCATATCTAACTTCATTTCCTCATTTAGCCCACCCCAACTGAACACATATACTGAAATTACATTACTTTACTTTTTTAGCCTTTTTTTTTTTTTTAATATATATATATATATATATATATATATATATATATATATATATATATATATATATATATATATATATAGGGTAAAGTTCAATTGAGAACCTAAAAAAGCCTAGGAACCTATTTTTCTACACAATATTTTTCAAAAAAAAATATACCAAAATTTTTGTTATGATGCATCTAGAAGATATCAAAAAAAAAATTTCAAAAAAAAATCATTTTTTTAATTTTTTTTCATATGGGTTTAGGGTTTAGGGTTTAGGGTTTAGGTATAGGGTTTAGGGTTTAGGGTTTAGGGTTTAGTTTTAGGGTTTAGGGTTTAGGTTTAGGGTTTAGAAATCTCTTAAACACTTTAAATAAAAAATTGGATGCAAAAAAATCATTTTTTTTATTTTTTTCATATGGGTTTAGGGTTTAGAAATCTCTTAGACGCTTTAAATAAAAAAATTGGATGCAATTTTTTTTTTAAAAATATTGTGTAGAAAAAAAGTTCCTAGGTTCCTAGGTTTTTTTAGGTTCTCTCATGATCTCGACCCTATATATATATATATATATATATATATATATATATATATATATATATATATATATATATATATATATATATATATATAGAGTAAAGTTCAATTGAGAACCTAAAAAAGCCTAGGAACCTAAGAACCCATTTTATGAACTTTTTTTCTACACAATATTTTTCAAAAAAAAATATACCAAAATTTTTGTTATGATTCATCTAGAAGATATCAAAAAAAAAAAAATCAAAAAAAATCATTTTTTTAATTTTTTTTTCATATGGGTTTAGGGTTTAGGGTTTAGGGTTTAGGTTTAGGGTTTAGGGTTTAAGGTTTAGGGTTTAGGGTTTAGGGTTTAGGGTTTAGTTTTAGGGTTTAGGGTTTAGGTTTAGGGTTTAGAAATCTCTTAGACACTTTAAATAAAAAAATTGGATGCAAAAAAATCATTTTTTTTATTTTTTTTCATATGGGTTTAGGGTTTAGGGTTTAGGGTTTAGGGTTTAGGTTTAGTGTTTAGGGTTTATGGTTTAGGGTTTAGGGTTTAGAAATCTCTTAGACGCTTTAAATAAAAAAATTGGATGCAATTTTTTTTAAAAATATTGTGTAGAAAAAAAGTTCCTAGGTTCCTAGGTTTTTTTAGGTTCTCTCATGATCTCGACCCTATATATATATATATATATATATATATATATATATATATATATATATATATATATATATATATATATATATATATATATATATATATATATATATTGTAACTAACCTGGTTTCTCTGAACTTAGTTCTATGGCGGCCATAGCCAGCACATTGCTCATCTGCACCAGAACCAACCAATAAGATCCTTGAATCAGACTTGTATTTATCCAGCTGGCATTTTGAATTATTTTTCTCGTTTATTTTTTGACTCACGTAGCCATCACCACCAGCTGCTAACCACAAGGCAATCCCAATGTTAAGATCCTGTAACACCAATAACAAGTTTAAAAACTTCCATTATTAAACTAAAAAAATAAGCAATTAAACAAACAGATTTAAATAGTAAGTACCATGTATGTATTTGAAGGATTAATAAGTGACAGCACATGCTTCATCTCCAAGGTCATTTTCGACAATTCTGCATCTATCTCTACAAGATTCCATCTGCAATTCAAAGTTGTTGGTATTATAAAAGAAAGTCAAAGTCAAAGTCAAAGGGTAATTGGGAAATTGCCACTTACGTTCTCAAAGGCGCGATTTTTCTCAGCTCTTTCAGGCCAGCCTTAGCAGAGATTCTATCAGGAGCTAACTCACCATCAAAACTTACATTCAAAAGATCAATTTCAACTGCAAAAAGCATTTTTATTTTTTAATAAAAAACAAAAACAAAATCCAATGGTTTTTTATACTGAATTATAATCACTTACATTTTGGATCTAGGCATTGATTTAACAATGCTGCAAGTATCATGGAATCTAATCCACCAGAAAAAAGCACAGCAACTGGTGAATTACTCTGCAAGTTAAAACAGATTTTAGAACATGATAAAACATACAAAGAGAGAAAATATATATTTAAAAAAAAAAAAAACTAGACTCATTAACGAACCAGATGAATTTCTGAAAATATTGTTCGCCGTCTCACGGACTCTTTAAGTGCAGCAAGAACTTTCTGATGCAAATTCCCTGTTGTGTTGCATTGATACCGACTCAAATTTGGAACTTTTTTTTAAAAGAAAATATCTACATTTTTTACCTCGATGTTCACTAGAAAACATTTTATCGGATTCAGTCAAATCTTCAGGTTTTGGTTCAACAAAAGTTCTCTCCCATTTAATCAGGTCTTCCAACAAGGGATCAGTCCAATTATGTCTTTTGACTTTTCCCACAAGTTTTTCATCCATTTTTGAAGCACTCATGGCCAGACTGTAGACCCCACATGGAAGCTCTTCCCAAAAGTTGAGTTCATCAATGGCAGAAGGTGGTGATACAGAAGAAAGAATAAACCGGGAATCTTTACTACTTGGCCAGTGAACAACAAGACTTCTCCTTCCAATTGCATCTCTACCAAACCATATAGTCTTTGAGCTTTCCTGCATTCAAGAAAAATGTTTACAAACAAGAAATTGCGGTTTTACAGTACCATTCAAATGAATGGAACTTACCACTCAAAAGTTACCTGCCAGTAGATTAAAGCCCATGGCCCTTTGATTTTTGAAAGAATTTCTGGAACAGAGTATTTCCCATTCCCACATGTGTCTTCATGTTCATGAGAAATGCAACTACAGCATTTGTTCAAAGACTGCATGAGAATTTCAGTGTCGTTGCTATCACTATTGACCTCAATTCCTCCAAACACTTCACCTATGATGTACATATAATAACAAGTTTTCATTAAGCAATAATCATTAGAATTTAAATAATCAAGATAATATGAAAGTGTACCATTATAGACAAGGATATTGCCAGATTTGTCCACTAAAGGTTGAGTGATGGGATATACTCCTCGTAATTGTAATGTAGCACCAACAAATATAAGTTTTCCAAATAAAGTATAATTTAAAACACGGTTGGATTCTTTAATTGGCTCTTTTTCTTCTTCTAATGCAGATTGAAGAGTTCTTTCATCGTCTGTATGAAGGAATATGGACTTGCTGCCTAAACTGTCGGGGCCTCTTCTTCTCAGAGCTGTTTTGATATCATCTACAGAAAATAAAATCTGAAATAAGAATGTATTTGGGGATCAGTAATGTTATATCTCATAAAATCTTGTTACATTTCGATCAAAGGATACTTTCGAGAATCATGTGGTCGTGTTTACAATTTTGCAAAGGGTATAATCTACGACCACCAACAATCAAATCACGCCAAAAAAATCCGAGTTTAATGCAACTTCCATAAACTTGAATCATAAAAAACACTTGATTTTACAAATTGCTTACACTTTCGGTTTCTTGAGAAGGAAATGAACGTATGGTTGTGTCTGGAAGAAGAGACGACAGATCGATACGAACACCGGAGATGATTAGCGCTATTCCACACATATTTTCGTGTTCTTTTGGTCTTTCTCTAAACCCTAGCCATTAACTGAAGACTGAGGCTGGTGTTGAAGCAACTGCCTGCGGTGGCGGAGATAGAGAGTGCCAGAGCCGAGAGAGGTCAATGGAGCGAGGGTTTGTACTTTAAAAACAAACTTTTCGTATCTTGTGTCTTAAAAGAAACTACCGATCGTTCACATGCGTTAGGTTTATTAATCATATATATCTAAAATTATTTACGTATGTTCTCTTAAATATAGAATGTTTTTTTTTTTTTTTTGATTTTTGCTATTAAACTATTTACATAATATCATATATGTAATGACGCTATTACGTAAGGATCAAATAAAAACCAAAACTGTAATTATCCTAACTTATAAACTACTGAGACTAAAACAATGATTAATGCAAATTAAAAACTACGTGAACCAAAACTATACATATTGAAATTAAAAACTACGTAAACCAAAGTTGTAGTTAAAACAAATTAAAAATACGGGACCAAATATCTCTATTCAGATTTGTTAATATGTAGATTTCATTTCTAAAGAAACTGTAATTATCAGAAAAAATTATAAGGACCGAAGCTGTAATTAATACAACTTAGAAACATATTGGATGCAAAAGTATAATTATGCATAATAAAAACTACAAGGACTAAAACTATAGTTATTCAAAATTAAAAGCTATATGGACAAAAATTGTAATTAGTATAAATTATAAACTACATGGACTGAAATTGTAATCACCTATGTAGTTATCGCGGTAATTAGTAATTATAAGGGCCGAAACTGTAAATTAATACAAATTAAACAATATAGCTAACAAAACTATAATTATGCAAATTAAAAACTATAGGGACCAAAAGTGTAATTATCGTAAATTAAAAACTATAGGGATCAAAACTATTATTGTTATTAAACATAAATTGCTTGGACTTGAATTGTAATTGTTGGATATAAAAAGTATAGGGACCAAAATTGTAATTAGCTCATTTTTAGGTATTAAACAGCAATGTTGTAATTCTTATAAATTTTATGGCCTTGTAACGATCAAAACTGCTATTATAGATACAAAAACTATAATTATGCAAATTAAAAATTGTAGGTATCAAAACTGTAATTATCTTAAATTAAACTAGAAGGACCAAAACTATAGTTATTATAAATTATAAACTACAATGACTAAGATTATAATTATTGAATATAGAAAGTATGAGGACCAAATTTGTAATTAACTTATTTTTACTTGTAAATGACAATATTGTAATTTTACTAAATTTTATGGTACCAAAAGTATAGGGATCAAAAGTATAATTCTGCAAATTAAAAAATATAAGCAAATTAAAAAATATAGGTACCAAAAGTATAGTTCTGCAAATTAAAAAATATAGGGATCAAAATTATAATTATCATAAACTAAAAACTTTAAGGACTAAAACTGTAATTAATATAAACTATAAACTACAATGGCTAATTGTTGAATATAAAAACATAAGGATCAAAACTGTAATTAACTCATTTTTACTTGTAAATGACAATATTGTAATTTTAGTGAATGAGTAATTGTATTGCTTCCTACCTTTTATTCCTATTCATATTCCTACCAATGTTAAATTGTGACAAGTGTCATATTTAATAAAATTAATAATACTTTAAGACACATGTCATAATTTAACATGAGTAGGAATATGTATAGGAATAAAAGATAGGAAGAAAAACAATTTCTCTTACTGAATTTTATGGTTACTTTTGTTTTCTTCTTGACTTTTAATAGGATAGGAGGTAATGACATAAAACACCCTAAACTTGATTCATTATAATAGTTACCACAATAAAGTCCCCATTTTAGATAATAGTAAACCTATTATATAAATTTTCAATTTGACCATGTCCATGTAACCGATATAGCTTCTCCCTAATTAATCCTCATATTTCATATCGGTAATTAATAAAATCTGAGAAATGAGCAGACAAAAAGAAATTTTGCATCACAAGGTATATGGAATCATTTGCATTAATGAGTGATTTATTTTTTGTTGAATTCATAATAACATTATGTTTCAGGTTGGGCATCACATTGCTTCATTTGAAGAAATTATGATTACTTTCTCCATGTTGGTGACAAGACTCGATGATAAAGATGTTAGAGGATAACATGTTGTTAGGTGTATTTCTAAGCATGTTTTCATGCCTTTTTATCCTTGTTTTATCTTGCATTTTATTCACATTATTGCATATTTTCATGTTTTTCGGGATTTCGAGAATAGCAATCTACTTTCACACTTTGTGGTTGTTTTCAGGTGCTTTTGAAGGATGAATCTTGCATTGGATGACAATGGGAAGCTACACAAGAAATTTCAGAAGAAACGGAGCTTAAACGAAGAAGTTACAAAAAATGAAGTCGTCCCGAAGACAGTATGTTACACGACCGTGTAACTTTTGCCCTATAAGTTACACGTCCGTGTAACTTTGCTATGCCACGTGGATGCCATGTCAGCTCAGGGGAAGATCCAGGAGAAATGCAGGATTACACGACCGTGTAATTTTGGCCCAAGAATTTACACGGCCGTGTAACTTTTCCTGGTGACCAGATCTGCTTTTTGGCCCACTTTGAGTTGTTTATTCCTTCTTGTGCTGTCATTCCCATGCTACACGACCAGATCCAGATCCAACCCGATTTTGAGGCCATGTGATGAAGGAAGTGGGTCTTGGAATGATGATGTTTGCCATTGTCCATTTTACCATTTTGCCCTTGGTGTGTTAGTATAAATAGATGTGTCTAGTTAGCCTTAGAACCACCCCATCTTTCCATTATTTTCTGATTACTCTCTAGATACATTGTGTTTGTGTTTGTGTGCAACTACAAATGTGGATTATCTTCATTTTGTAAGTTCATTTCTCTTTTACTAGTCATGAGTGGCTAGTAACCTTATTATTCTGGTTTTGTATTAAGGATTATGATTGTGATTTAATATAAAGTTTGATGTTTGATTTTATATCTTTCTAGTGATATGATTTTGAGGCTTAACAAGCGTTTGATTTTTATTTATTTCATATTGGCCATTTGATCTCAAATATAAATCAATCTAGTCATACAAATTATGAAATCCGTAATTGTTTTATACAATGTTATTTGTGACAATCATCTTTAATTGGTGAAAATCATATCTCATGTTTTGACGCTTCAACGCTTGTTTAGGAGTATTGAACATTGTTGGGAACATTCACATAAAACATAATGCAATCTTTCATTCAAATTCTACGATGGTGTATGTACGAGCTTTCGGCATACACTTGACTAATCTAGATTTGATTAGTAAGATTAGTCTTAGTTAACGAGCTTCTCTTGACTAAGGTACATTAGGTGAATGGTGTATGTGCGAGCTTTCGGCATACACAAAGTACCAATTTAGAAATATTAAAGTTATAACACATCATTCTTATTGTTATTTCCAATCATATGACTAAAAATACAAAACCAGAATTTGTCCCCAAATTATAAAATACAAAAGCAATTTTTCTATATTTTGTCTCAAGTCATTTATACAATCGTGTTCCAACTAAACATCAAAACCCCCTTTTTTGTTACTTTCTTTACAAGTTTAAATCTCGTGAAATCAAGGTATAATCCATTAGACCATCGCTCCCTGTGGATCGACCCTACTTGCCAATTTGTTGAGTTGACGAGATTGGAGCGATGGTCTAATGGATTATACCTTGATTTCACGAGATTTAAACTTGTAAAGAAAGTAACAAAAAAAGGGGGTTTTGATGTTTAGTTGGAACACGATTGTATAAATGACTTGAGACAAAATATAGAAAAATTGCTTTTGTATTTTATAATTTGGGGACAAATTCTGGTTTTGTATTTTTAGTCATATGATTGGAAATAACAATAAGAATGATGTTTTATAACTTTAATCTTTCTAAATTGGTACTTTGTGTATGCCGAAAGCTCGCACATACACCATTCACCTAATGTACCTTAGTCAAGAGAAGCTCGTTAACTAAGACTAATCTTACTAATCAAATCTAGATTAGTCAAGTGTATGCCGAAAGCTCGTACATACACCATCGTATAATTTGAATGAAAGATTGCATTATGTTTTATGTGAATGTTCCCAACAATGTTCAATACTCCTAAACAAGCGTTGAAGCGTCAAAACATGAGATATGATTTTCACCAATTAAAGATGATTGTCACAAATAACATTTTATAAAACAATTACGGATTTCATAATTTGTATGACTAGATTGATTTATATTTGAGATCAAATGGCCAATATGAAATAAATAAAAATCAAACGCTTGTTAAGCCTCAAAATCATATCACTAGAAAGATATAAAATCAAACATCAAACTTTATATTAAATCACAATCATAATCCTTAATACAAAACCAGAAAAATAAAGTTACTAGCCACTCATGACTAGTAAAAGAGAAATGAACTTACAAAATGAAGATAATCCACACTTGTAGTTGCACACAAACACAAACACAATGTATCTAGAGAGTAATCAGAAAATAATGGAAAGATGGGATGGTTCTAAGGCTAACTAGACACATCTATTTATACTAACACACCAAGGGCAAAATGGTAAAATGGACAATGGCAAACATCATCATTCCAAGACCCACTTCCTTCATCACATGGCCTCAAAATCAGGTTGGATCTGGATCTGGTCGTGTAGCATGGGAATGACAGCACAAGAAGGAATAAACAACTCAAAGTGGGCCAAAAAGCAGATCTGATCACTAGGAAAAGTTACACGGCCGTGTAATTTCTTGGGCCAAAATTACACGGTCGTGTAATCCTGCATTTCTCCTGGATCTTCCCCTGAGCTGACATGGCATCCACGTGGCATAGCAACGTTACACGGCCGTGTAACTTATAGGGCAAAAGTTACACGGTCGTGTAACATACTGTCTTCGGGACGACTTCATTTTTTGTAACTTCTTCGTTTAAGCTCCGTTTCTTCTGAAATTTCTTGTGTAGCTTCCCATTGTCATCCAATGCAAGATTCATCCTTCAAAAGCACCTGAAAACAACCACAAAGTGTGAAAGTAGATTGCTATTCTCGAAATCCCGAAAAACATGAAAATATGCAATAATGAGAATAAAATGCAAGATAAAACAAGGATAAAAAGGCATGAAAACATGCTTAGAAATACACCTAACACATGTACTATTTTTACAATAAACATAAACTAATTGGCTAGACAATGTAAGTATTTTTTTTTTTGGAATAATTTAAGTTTATTTTTATTGGATAATGTTTTGAATTATTTGGATTGTGTTTATCTTTATTATTTGTTCGTTTTTATCCCACGTTTGTTTAGATAGTCTGTTACAAAAACTCACGTGTAACTATATATTGCTGATTGGCTTTTCAATTAATGATCAAGAAATCTTATTCAATTGATACCATCGATTTCTATATGGTATCAGATCAGGTTCTAAAACCCTAGTCAAACCTGCGCTTCCGAAGAACCTGGAGGATGACAGGACCTGAACCCAAAGATAAAACCAAGACCGGAGAAGGATCCGGTGGAATCAGTCATGACTCACCGTATTACCTTCATCCTTCCGATGTTCCCAAACAGCTTCACGTTAATGAAGTTCTCACGGATGCGAACTACACAGACTGGTCACAAGAGATAGAGAACTTTCTTTTCGCCAAAAACAAATTCGATTTCGTGGATGGAACGATTGAGAAACCAGAAAAGGGGTGCTCAGAATACATGCCATGGATGAGATGTGACACAATGGTGAAGGGATGGTTCACTACCGCAATGGAGAAAAACATCCGTGACAGCGTGAAATACGCAAGTACGGCAGCACAGATGTGGTCAGACTTGCGTGAAAGATTTGGGAAGGAGAGTTCCCCCCGGGCTTACGAGTTGAAACAGAAAATAGTCGCTGCTCGACAAGATGGGGCTTCTGTTTCCACGTATTACACCTAGAGGTGGCAAACGGGTCGTGTCGTGCCGGGTTCGTGTCGTGTCAAGACATTAAACGGGTCGAGAAGGATCAACCCGGACACGACACGTTTATATAAACGGGTTGAACCCTGTGACACGAACACGACACGATCATTGCCGTGTCAACCCGACACGACACGTGAAATCTTGAAAACTACAGCCAACTCGGGTCAAACGGGTTTAATTCGACCCAAGTAAGACTTATTTATTCAGCGAACTTGGGTCAAATCGGTTTAATTCGACCCATGTAGGACTTGATCAGCCCAATGCGGACCTAATTGTCCCAGTTAAACTCATGCCCAAGTCGTCCCAGTGTAACCGGTGCAACCCATGGCTTAGCCCTTAGAAGCATCAACTTGGCTCATATTATATAGGGGATGAGAAGGGAGAAACTTTCATCCCACCAGCGATATGGGATGGAAATTTGCGTAACCAAAATAGAACTAGTTAAGACTTGGACCTTTTATTTCTGCTGGCAAAACATATAGTGCGTTTAAGTGGATTCGAACCCTGTACCTCAAGTTTAAATGTAACGAGCCTTAACCACCCAACCAGGCTGCTGCTTGTTGTTGAAGTCCCACATGAAATGTACATAAAGTAAGTTTCGCAGTTACATATACACACAATATTATAAAAAAAAATTATATATATATATATATATATATATATATATATATATATATATATATATATATATATATATATATATATTAAACGGGTCATTCGTGTCATCTTCGAGTTGAAAGTATCGACCCTAACCCAACCCGTTTAACTTTCGTGTCGTGTCGTGTCAACTCGTTTACTTAAACGGGTTGAAACCTCTAACCCAAACCCGCTAATTTCGTGTCGGGTTCGTGTCGAGTTATCGTGTCGTGACTGATTTTGCCAGGTCTAATTACACCAACCTCCGTATACTATGGGATGAAGCTTCATCCATCTTGCCCTTACCCAAATGTTCATGCAACAATTGCACATGCGAGATCGGGAAGAGAATGAGTGAGTATCAAGAAAAGGAGCGCATGTATCAATTTCTCATGGGATTAGATGCAGAATTCACAGTGATCAAGACCCAAATCCTAGCAACCAAACCCACTCCTTCATTAGGGACGGTGTACCACTTGGTCGCTGAAGATGAGAGGCAACGGTCGATATCCAATGAAAAACGAGCACCTTCAGAGCCCGCCGCCTTTAAGGCCTTTCAAGGAAGAAACAGAAGTTTTAATCCCTCAAAGGAAAATAACTTTCAAAAATCGATCAAAGAAAATAAGGAAAAGAGAGAAAAGGAGCAGTGCACCTTCTGTGGGAAGAGCGGGCACAAGCGAGAGGGCTGCTTCAAACTAGTTGGATACCCGGACTGGTGGCCCGGAAAGAAAGGGGAGAAGGGTAAGGCGACAGCCGCTTGCACGAAATCTGAAGCTAGTCCGATACCGGAGCTTACTCAAGAACAATATCAAATGTTCGTGAAACACTTCACCTCCGCCAACAATAATGAAGGGGTGATATGCAGCACGAACATGTCAGGTAACAAAAACAAAAAAGGTGATTGGATCATCGATTCAGGTTGTACTGAGCATATAACTTTCACTCCTGATTTACTTAAAAATAAGAAAATAACCCCTTTTGAATCACCTGTTGTTATACCCAATGGTAATTCCATTCCTGTTGAAGGAAAGGGAGAATGTACTCTCCCAGGGGGAGTAAAACTCAAAGGGGTTTTATGCGTTCCAGATTTTAAATGCAATCTCCTCTCAGTCAGTCGCATAAGCAATGATTTACAGTGTGCCGTAACTTTTTTTCCTGACTTTTGTGTCATGCAGAAGCTTTACACGAGGAACTTGATTGGAGCGGGTAGACGCCGAGGGGGACTTTACCGAATGGGGATGATTGAAGAAAGAAAAGTCATGGCAACTATGACAGATGTTTGGCACAGAAGGTTAGGTCATGCCTCAAAGGGAAAGCTGTCCAAAGTCGATTTATTTAAAAACAATTTAGTTAATTTTAGTAGTGAAAATTGTGACTCTTGTGCTAAAGCAAAACATGTTAGAACACCTTTTCCCATTAGTACTATTCAAGGTTGTAAAAATCGCTTGACGGTAGCTTGGCGGTCGAGTGGAGTTAAGAGATTAATCAGATTAATCGGGGATTAGTCGGGGATTAATCGGGGACCCTAACTTATAAAGGAATTGATTTAAAAATATATAAATATAACAAAATCGCAAAGTTTGATTCATTTATTCCGAGATACACATAAAAAATTATTCATTTGTTTGTTTCATTTTTTAATATTGATTTTTTTTAGTTTTCTTGAGTTATTAGAGAATGTTTATGTCGTCATTTAAAAATAAATAATAAATAATAAATTGAAAAACTAAAAAAAAATTAAAAAACGACCGTCAAGACCGATTAATCGGCCGCCAAGGCCGATATTTGACCGATTTTTGCAGCAAACCATTAAGCTGACCGATTAGGCCTAATCGTAATCGGTTGAAGACCGCCAAGCGATTAATCGCCGATTAATCGGCCGCCAAGGCCGATTTCTGCAACACTGGTACTATTAAATCCAAGGCTACTTTTGAATTAATACATTGCGACATCTGGGGCGGGTATCGAATACCATCCTATACAAATGCAAACTACTTTCTCACTGTAGTTGACGATTATAGTAGGGCTGTATGGGTTTTCCTTATTAAACACAAAAGTGATGCAAGCCAATGTCTTATTGATTTTCACAAAATGATAAAAGTTCAATTTGAGAAAAATGTCAAAAGAATCAGGTGTGACAATGGTGGAGAGTTTACATCTAACTTGATGCGTGATTTTTATAGTAAAGAAGGGATTTTGTTGGAAACAACTTGTCCACACACGCCACAGCAGAATGGGGTGGTTGAAAGAAAACACCGCCATTTGCTTGAAACGGCGCGGGCAATTCGTTTTCAAGCAAACATTCCGAAAAGATTCTGGGGTGAATGCATACTTACCGCTGCGTATATAATCAATCGACTCCCTTCTAAAATCGTTAAAAATAAAACCCCTTATGAATTAGTTTGAAACGCAAAGCCTCAGTATGATCACATGAAAGTTTTTGGTTGTCTCGCATATTTTAAAAACACAAATACGAAGGGAGATAAATTTGAACAAAAAGGAAAACCAGGCGTCTTCTTGGGTTATCCTCAAGGTACCAAAGGGTATAAAGTTTATGATATTAAAGAAAGAAAAATAATGATAAGCAGGGATGTTTTGTTATGTGAAAACATTTTTCCTTTCAAGAAGATCCAAACAGATGGGTTAGATGAGAATACTGAGCCTTTCAAACTTCAACATGATACATGGGAAGAAAATCAGCCACAGGCCGAGCCCATACAGACCGAACCCGACAGTAATACTGATGGGCCAACAGCTCAAAAGCAAGAAGATGGCGATCAGAACAGCCCATCGCCAGAAATCAATCCGAATATTGATCCAAGCCCAAGTCCAGATACCGATATGAATCAAACTGGTGAAAATAGTGAACTGGAAAGCCGGACCAGAAGTACTCGAACAAGAACACAACCTCAAAAATTTAAGGACTACTTGGTAAAGCTCCCCCTTTCGGTTAGTCACGAACAGCCCGTCTCCGATCAAGAAACCTCGACGGTACACCCTATCTCTAACTTTGTTTCTTATAAAAGTTTTTCTACTAGTCACAAAGCTTACCTTGGGGCCATTTCTTCCGACAATGAGCCAACCAACTTTTCTCAAGCTTCTCAGGATGAGAGATGGTGTGAAGCCATGAAAAAGGAAGTTAAAGCACTCAAAGAGAACGGAACCTGGACGTTGACAACATTACCTGAAGGGAAACGAGCCATTGATTCAAAATGGGTTTATAAAATAAAATATAAACCAAATGGAGAGGTGGAACGATACAAAGTCCGGTTAGTTGCAAAAGGGTTTACACAAATGGAAGGAGTTGACTATCACGATACTTTCGCCCCTGTCGCAAAGCTCGTTACCGTACGTACCCTTCTGGCGGTGGCAGCTAAAAAGAATTGGTTCGTTCATCAACTCGACGTGAACAACGCATTTCTACATGGAGACTTAGAAGAAGAAGTTTATATGAAGATTCCACAGGGCTTTTCCAAGGACACCGAAACCCGTGTTTGCCGCCTACAAAATCTCTTTATGGACTAAAACAAGCCTCGCGAAACTGGTACCACAAATTTACGAAGCTTCTTTTAGACATGGGTTTTCAGCAGTCAAAAGCTGACCACTCCTTGTTTATATGGGATAAAAATGGCGTATACATCGCCATCCTAATCTACGTGGATGATGTTATAATAGTTGGAAACCATCTTGACCGAATTCAGCAAACTAAGATGCGACTTGATGAAGCGTTTAGTATAAAAGACTTGGGACAATTAAAATACTTTCTTGGAATAGAAGTTGCTAAAACTCGAGACGGATTAGTTTTGAGTCAAAGAAAGTATGTATTAGATATTCTAAAAGACAGTGGGATGCTTGGTTGTAAACCTAGTCCGTTCCCCATTGAGCAAAATTTAAAGCTGGATCGAGGAGAAAAGGAAGAACAAGTAGATGCTAGTCAATACCGCCGACTTATTGGGAGACTGTTGTACCTCCAAGCTACACGACTTGATGTAACTTATGCAGTCAATGCATTGAATCAGTTTGTCGCTGACCCAAGACAAAACCACATGGAGGCGTTGACTCGGGTCTTATGGTATTTAAAGGGAACCGCGGGACAAGGAATACTTCTACCCAAAGTCGGCGAACCAGTCTTGACCGCTTTTTGTGACTTTGATTGGCTTGGGTGTCCATACACTAGACGGTCAAGAACCGGGTACTTACTTATGCTCGGAGGTGCTCCTATATCGTGGAAAACAAAGAAACAATCTGTCGTTTCACGTTCTTCCGCTGAGGCAGAATACCGTGCTATGGCATCTACTGTTAGTGAGATTTTATGGGTTCGATGGCTCCTTAAGGATTTACAAGTCCACATTTATGATCCTACTGCTCTATACTGTGACAATCAGGCGGCACGACATATTGCAAACAATCCTGTCTTCCATGAACGAACTAAACACGTAGAAATGGACTGTTTCTTTATTCGTGAAAGAGTTGTTTCTAAAGAAATTTTGCCAATGAAGATTGATAGCAAACTGCAAGTTGCAGATCTGTTAACCAAAGGCCTCGGGACGAATCAATTTCAGTTCTTACTTGGCAAGATGGGCATTATCAATTTGCATGCTCCATCTTGAGGGGGAGTATTGGATAATGTTTTGAATTATTTGGATTGTGTTTATCTTTATTATTTGTTCGTTCTTATCCCACGTTTGTTTAGATAGTCTGTTACAAAAACTCACGTGTAACTATATATTGCTGATTGGCTTTTCAATTAATGATCAAGAAATCTTATTCAATTGATACCATCGATTTCTAGAATTTTTCTTCATTAAAACATGCAGGGATCTTTTGTATGAAGAATCTAAACAAGTATCACTAAACAACCAAATACATAAATTGAGCTTATTCAGACATCCCGTTACATCATTTCCTCTAATTCAAATTCTCTTAAGAATTTCATAAAACTTCTGTCAACTGGTTATTTCCCTTCAAGAGCTACAACTTAAGAAACTTTTCTTATCCCTCTTAATCTCGAACAAATTTAGCCGTTTTTCAAGAGTGGGGCTTATTTTCCTCTATACCATCCAACTATTCGACAAATTACAACACAGAATCAAGAAAGATGAAGTTTCAAAACAATTTGAACGCTTCAATTCTGCAGAAATATTACAATTTTCTGCTTAATTAGTCCGTATGCAGACAACTTTTTAGGATGTCTTCGCCTTCTCTGCACTCTTCTGAAACAATACGAACAATTCACGTTTTCAATTGCAAAAATTAACGGGGACAATTCTAACGAATTTGTGAGAAAATAAGTCAAATTCTATTATACTTTATTGCGAAATGGAGGTAGAGATTCGTACCTTTTTCTCTTCAAGGTTAGCTTTGATCAACGAATACATTGCCACACCAGCAATCGCGATTGCAGTCCCAATTCCGGTTTGTGTCGAGATCCTATTTCCTGTAATAGTTTATGTTCTTAAATATATCAGAAAACCGAACAAAAATCCCCGAGTTTTTTAAGCGAACATCGCATATCTTTACTTTCTAATAAATCACTATTACAAATGCCACGTGGCATCCTCTAATCGTATTCCCACTTCTTTTTCCCGCTCACTTCTATTCTCTATTCTCTGTAATAACGTTCTAACCGTTTCTATCGACATTAAAACAGATCCCTCAATCCTCGCCTGCTTCCGTTTATATTGACATTATAACAAAATCCCTCAATCATCGCATGCTTTCTCAATTTTCGCTAACATCCACACTGTCTTCTCCCTGATAATTTACGCAATGATTCACCGTTTTCTTCAATTACGTTTCAATTCAATTTCCTATTTGAGGTAATGATGTACCCTTACCTAAGATATTAGCGGCAAGAACCCTAATTCTTGATGTATATATATCGCTTATGTTTTGTCGTTATCACACACTTCGCCAACTCTGAAATTGGTTTTTTTGCAGATCAAGGTTTGTAGACACGCTTTGTCTTCACTTGTCGTACCCTTCATTATCAAAAGGTACTAATCTAAAATTTGTCACAACTGGTGTTTGTTATTATGTGTAATCTTGTCACTTTATCATTCGAATGAAATTGGTCTTTGAGTTTTTAATTGCAGTTTAATCGATCCAATCAGTCTTTGAGTTTTTAATTGCAGTTTAATTGAAGTACTCTGTCAGTCATAACCAGTTTGTATAGTATTACGCTTCATGTTTACTAATGATATTGTATGCTTAATTGTTCAAACACGCACTAGGAAACCAACTTTTACCCTTTGTCAAAGGTACAACAATTCTGTGGTTACAGTACAAAGTGCCAAAGCAGGATTTTAATTGCCAAGCCTATACGAAGGGCAGAGATGTTGGCCTTTATGATATTCCGAAAGCAAATTAACCTACATTCATTAATATCATGTAGTTTAGTTTTTCATTTTAATAAATTGAAAAAAAATCGATCATAACATGCATATGTTACCTTGATCATTTAATTCTATCATTGAATGGTTGTGCGGTTATAAGAAACTGCATATGTACGACTTTTTTCATAAAAGGGCATAATTCTTCTTCTTCTCATGCTGTAGACAATTTGGCGGACCATTTTTTCGATTTCATAGACCTATATCTGTTTGTACGAGAAAAATAACAACTGATTCTTGTCTCTAATAACGTCTATAAGTCGTACTGTTCTAATTATTTTTAATTGCAGAAAAAATGGATCCCAGCCCTGAAATTACTTTGATTAAAGATTTGGATATCACCAAAAGTACCTTCAACCTAAAGGTGAAAGTGCTTCGACTCTGGACCCAACCTGATTTACGAAACATTGGGGAGATATTTTCAATCGAGATGATACTGATGGATGAAGAGGTATGCAAATCTTATACCACTCAGCAATGTACTTTAAACTTTCTCTCTATTATAGCATCTTACTTTCGTGATAAGGCAACCTACTTTTATATAGTTGTATATTATAGCATCCTGCTTTTATGTCATCCTATCATGTTATTGTACTATGAAAATTTAACCCAATTACTGCAATGGCCATTTTTTTCCTTGCATTCCAAAAAACCAAGTTAACAATATTCATCAATTTTAACGTGAGACAAAAGAAAAAGAGGGAAATAAAGAAAGGGTTAGCCATGCTTTTTTGGCTTAACCCCGTTAAGTAATTCTGTCCGGATTAAGTCTGAAAGAAACAACCATCTATATTTGTATAAATTGAGTGCTTAACTCATTAAGTGAAAAAGAAACAGCGCCTTAATCATTGTTTTTTTACTTAATGCATTAGGAAAAGAAAGAAAGGAAGTTTACTTCTAAGTAACTGGCACAACGAATGTAGTTACAGTCAACTGCTTTTCCCAGTAAACAAGGAGTGCTTCCAACTAATCTAAACTTTTGTTTTTTGTTTTCAATTTTGGTCTCTGAACTAATTACCAATCTACTTTCCATCAGATTTTCATTTTTTAATTATTTGTGACCAAATCTGCAAAAAACGACTTATAAATATTACTAAAATTTTGGTTCCTAAATTAAAATACCAATCTCACTACAATTTGTTCTGTTTCTGTATGTGTGTTGTTGTGTTTGTTTTTTCTGAGTGTGTGTGTGTTCTGAATGAGTGCTGTGTGTGTATGTGTTCTGTTATGTTTCTTGTCTGTGTCTTTTCCCCATTAATGCTTACTTTCGTTCCTTATATCATGTTACATTAAATATCATGTTACATTTATATATGGATGACATTTCTATTATAGCATCTTACTTTCGTTCCTGTATGCTAAATGTCAAATCTGCCCCTGTATCCTAAATTACATATTTTTAAATTTTGACAGTTTAGGTCCTTTTCTCTGAATGCATCCTACTTTCACATAAATATATTTTTAAGTTAATATCAATGTACTTTAAATTTTCTTTCTATTATAGCATCTTACTTTCGTTATGCTAAATGTCAAATCTGCCCCTGTATCCTAAATTTCATATTTTTAAATTTTGACAGTTTAGGTCCTTTTCTCTTAATGCATCCTACTTTCACATATATCTATTTTTTAGTTAATATCAATTTACTTTAAATTGTCTTTCTATTATAGCATCTTACTTTCGTTCCTGTATGCTAAATGACAAATCTGCCCCTGTATCCTATATTACTTATTTTTAAATTTTGACAGTTTAGGTCCTTTGGACAATTATTAAATTTTTTTAAATTTTTTTTTCCTTTACTCAGGTTTTAACTTTTTCTGTTGGTACCAGTCCTGTTTTTACTGCTGAATACTAAAAGAATAATAAATACTATCATCTTTTATATGTTTCTTCATCTTTTTAGATTTTAAACAAGTGCTTATAAACTGTTACTTATAATTCTTTTCTCAAGGGAAATAAAATACAAGGCAATGTTCTAAGAAAGTGGTTCGCAAGATTTCAGCCAGTTCTGCAAGAAGGTCAAGCTTTCTATGTTTTGAATCCAACAATGTGCGAAAACCGTTCCAAGTTAAAATTTGGTCGGGGCCAAGATAAGATATCTTTCTATCATGACACACGGATTCACAGATGCACGGACTTTACTGGTTCGATCTATGGGTTTTCTTTTGCCGATTATTATGATATTCTCTCGACTAACCTACCTCAAAATATATCCATTGGTTAGTATATAATCCAAAACTGTAATTGTAAATATAACTTACCATAATTATTATACTATAATATGTCTCATATTATGTCACTTTGTTTTTGCTAGATATTATTGGCGATGTTGTAACTTATACCCCGATTGAGACCATCCAAAAGGACAAGGGGAATACCACTAAGAAGCTGACCATACAGCTGCAAAATTTGGAGTTGGATTTCTTAATTTCTCCCTACTTACTTTTTGATTTAACCTTACATTTATTTATGTTTTTTTCATTTGGTCACAATTTTTAGGGGGACTAGGGTTTTTGTTACCTTATGGAACAAGTTTGCTCAACAATTTTCTGACTTTCTTGATGAACATACCCAACAACATCGTGTCATAGTAATTGTTCAGTTTGCAACTGTGAATTATTGGAGAGGTTAGACCCCTTACTTATATTTTATATATCCAGCTTTTATTAATAAGTTATCTACTTTTCCAGGTAGAGCCACTGTTTCGACTTACTATGACATTAGTAAAGTGTACATTGGCAGTGATATCCATGATATCAATGAGTTTAAACAAAAGTAAGCAAATGATATTTTATTCCATAAACACCTTATTTATAGTATTATGTATCAATCATATAATTGTATATTTCTTATTAGATTCATTGGAAACACGGCAAATACCATTTCGTCAGAACGAATGACTGTCGTTTCATCCAAGGGCTACTCATATGAAAAAGACTTCCTTATTACAACTGAGTTCAGCACCCTTAATGATGTCATGGAATGCAAGGAGGTACATCTCATATATCGACTAAGATTATACATTTTAATTATTCATTCATGTAAAAATAACATGTTTTCATTATACAGGTTAAAACCTTTATTGTATTTGGGACCGTTGTAGGCTTCCAACACAACTTCCAATGGCATTATGCTGGATGCAAAGGGTGTCACTGTAAGGCGTACCAAGTTGATGGCGATAAAGATGTGTATGAATGTAAGTCCTCCAAATGCCAAGGGAAAGTCATCAATGTAGTCCAAAGGTATATTTTAACATTACAAATTTTATTTATTTTTGTTAAATCGTTAATTGACTAATACAAATGTTGAATGATTATATAGATACAAGATTCCTTTAAGAGTTCAAGATTATTATGCGACGGTTACATTGACATTGTTTGACAGTGATGCGAATAACATTTTGGGTATATCTGCAACTGAACTTTACGATAAGTATAAGCAGGTATGTAACATTATAACTATTGTGTAGTGTTAATATATTTATAAAATTATGTTTTTTCCATTTTATTAATCCATATAGTTATTTCATTTTCATAGCTCGGTGATGTTGATGTCATGCCTAAGGAGTTTGATGTTTTTCTTGGAAAGCGTTATGCTTTCAAGATTGAGGTCAAACAGTTTAATCTGGATAATAATTCCCGTGTTTATTCCATTACCAAATTCACAAGTGATGAAAAGATTTTGTCCTCATTGTTGGAGAAGCTTGATGGACAACAGGTATACAAAGTCATGAATTCAATAAATACTTTTTTTATAAATCTTTTTTACATTAATAAGTTAATTCCGTTTAATGCAGCCTACCCAGTCAGATTCGTTTAATCTGAATATTTCAGATTCTGCTTCTATGGACGACGGCAGTAAACACAAGGTAATGTATTACATTTACAAGACGATTATATTTTATACTTCGTTTATGTAATCATACTTATAGTCCTAATATATTGTTTTATAAGGATGCTGTATCCTGCACCGGAGACAATGCAACTCCAGTTGACATGGATAAGAGTCAAACCCCCTCTACTTTCCAAGATTTCCAGAAGAATATCGGGTCCACAGACCTGAAACGTAAACTGGACAGTGAATTCGATCTTGATAGCAGCACCTTATCGTCGACCACAAAGATGAAGAAAATGCCTATATTTGAACAGGGTGAAGGGAGTCTTCTGATTCCAAAGGTGGAGAAATAGATTCGTCTGAGTTTCAAAAACAATTTTATTTTGATGATTAAATTTTCGCATTGTAGACAATTTTATGGTTTGTTCTGTTGAGTTTTCGTGGACAGAGTCATGTCTGATTATATGGTTTTTCATGACAGTTGATTGGTTGATTAATATATTTTAAACAGCTTAAGTTCTTATATACATATGTGTTTTCTGATTCTTTTATATGATTGCAAGGTACTTGGCCAATACAACTATGAATGTTGTATACAATGATTTTAGTGAATATTGCATCTGATCATTTACAGGTAATAACAGTTTTGGGCATTGTGTATATCTGATGTTTGCAATTTTGGTCCTATTTGGTGATTGTAACATTTTCGATCCTGTGCCAAGAAAATGACTATACTCTTTCAAAACCAACTTTCTAGACACCCTCTGTTGCTTAATAACCCCATTTAGGTACTACTTATGGCACGTGATTCTTTTTTTAAGAGAATCTAGCAATTGAAGCATTTAATATAAAACAAATTGAAGATTTTGAGGAATCTAACTGGGTAGTTAATATATGTACATTTGTCCAAGGTTATATCCCTTCATATATGGATCTAAATTAGATTTATGAAAAAATGGTTAAAGTGTTGTAAAACTCAATGAAATAACTTAAGTCTGAATCTGTAAGGAAGGGGTGGGGGATAAAAGGGCATAAATGTAACAAATAGCGTCTGTTTGTATTAAGCCAGGTGTTTTGGCTTAACCCATTAAGCCATACTGTCCAGATTAAGTAAAAAAGAAACAACCATGTATCGTTGTCCAGATTAAGTGCTTATCCCATTAACCCATTAAGTCAAAAGCAACAGCTCATAAGAATCTAATTGTGCATAAATTGCTCACATGTCTGTTGCCTCAATGTAGTTGCAAACAACAACAATCTTCCCCATCCATAACAAGCCTGTACACTGAATCTTTTGTTCTTGAGTAACATCACCAAAAAATCTCCATCTATTTAACCGAATATCATATAAAATCAACCCATGAAGACCAGCAACCGCTAAATACATCCCATCCTCACTAGCCGCCACAAAAAGAACAGGCCAATTTTGGGAAATATAAGAGACTGGAAGATTAAGATGCATTAACTTGAGTTCATCTGTATCTTGCACAACAAGTAACCGATCTTCACCATATATAACTTGTCTAACATGGGTTTTACCCGAAACCCCTCTATTAAGGCAACATTTCCCAAAAGAAAATGCAAGTATTCTCTCTGAAGAACCTTCTTCGACAGCATAAAGTCTATAACCATATTCATCCCATTGCATAAATGATGTCCCACTCATTAAAGGTTCATAATTTCCATCTGGGTTTTGCTTAACACCTGGAGAAGACACAGAATTTAACCCAATTTGACGGATTATTGACATTAATCGACAACCAGAAATTGACCACACTGTAAGTCCTCTTAACTTCCACCCAACTGCAAAAGCAGAACTATCTGGTGTCCATGAAATAGAACTAACCGCACCAGTATCATCCATTGAATATCTACAGTAACAAACAAGGGTAAGACAGTCATTCTGATAGGTTAATAGCATGTCAACGCATCATAAAAGACAAACTTACCCCCAGTCATGTAAAGAAACAGAACGTATAAGTGACACAGGTTCGCTAATTTCATACAACTCTATGACACCTCGTCTGGTGCCGACAGCGAGGATTTGCTGATCTGGCGAAATGGAAGCACATACTGCATCACCGGAGCCTAACCGATATTCAGGTTTGACCGAGTCAGCTTGCTTTAGACCTCTCTTACTTATGGAACATAGAACCAATTGTTCATCGGAGAATAGAACAAATAACAGCCTTAGTGGCAATGATAACTCCATATAACTGATGCCTGATTTTCTTGAATGACTGGATGGTACAACTCCATTGGACATTTTTGTATGGCCATTTTCAATGTTGAAATGGAAGTCAACATCCAAGGCTCCATCAAACTCGCCCTTCCAAGACATATTGTACAAAGTTCCATTTGAAACTCCAACCAGCAAGTTTTTGCTGTCACAAATGATACATAAGTATATGAAAGTACACTGCTGTTTCTTGCATTTAGGAGTGATGTAGCCATCTGTTTTTTGTATTGTTGAATGTACCCTTTTGATATTTGCAGTGAATTAGTGTCTGCAATTGTCTCATTCTTTTCTTCTTCATATGTGATGAAATGGAAAGAATTTTTCCCTAAAAAAGATTTAAAGTACCCACCGAATTTTGATGGAAGAGCTGTCTGTTATCCATCATATGAGATTATTCGTGACTATTTATCTTGGAGACAAGTTGACTGTGAGTCAAATTTGTCCTCTTTATTTCTTCTATTTAAAATTTTAGTTATCCATGTAATGTGTTTTAGATGTCAGATTTACATGACTACATGGCATCTGATTTGTATAGGCCACATAAACAATCAGTACAACACGTGTTTTCCGTAAAACTGGATTGTAACTGATACTTATCCCAAATATCTCATATCTATGCGTATATCATAATATATATATGAAAAGAATGCGTATATATATATATATATATATATATATATATATATATATATATATATATATATATATATATATATATATATATATATATCATAACTCCTAAAATTTATAAATCCATATCGAATTTATCAGGTAACGTCAGCACATCCTCCGATAGTTATTCCCAAAATCTCGCATATGTACACTCCTTTCCTTTCTTCTAATCGATTTGTTGATTGTAATCAATTATACGTTGCTCATGATATCAGTGAATCTCTTTCGGATTCTATTCACGTCGTATTAATTCATCGTGTATTCATTCCGTGTCCGCCTTCATAGTCGATTGACCCAATCATACTCTACCCAATCAATATCGAAACCTCTGATCTGTCTTCTCCACCTGATTCAAAAAAAGATAACTCAGACACTCAGTGTAAACGAAGAATTTCAGAAGAAAGGCGTGAATCACACATGCGACATTTTGGTTAGAAATTCATTCAATTTTTCCACTAATGCCCTTTTGTACCAACTTCCTTTGTTTATCCGTTTTAAATTATAAGTAATTTTCTTATTTATTTCCAAATTGAATTATGATATTTTAAAGTACATTTACAATTTATTGTACAATTTTAAAGTAAATTATAAGTAACTGGCACAACGAATGTAGTTACAGTCAACTGCTTTTCCCAGTAAACAAGGAGTGCTTCCAACTAATCTAAACTTTTGTTTTTTGTTTTTATATTTTGGTCTCTGAACTAAATACCAATGTACTTTCCATCAGATTTTCATTTTTTAATTATTTGTGACCAAATCTGCAAAAAAACGACTTATAAATATTACTAAAATTTTGGTTCCTAAATTAAAATACCAATCTCACTACTATTTGTTCTGTTTCTGTATGTGTGTTGTTGTGTTTGTTTTTTCTGAGTGTGTGTGTGTTCTGAATGAGTGCTGTGTGTGTATGTGTTCTGTTATGTTTCTTGTCTGTGTCTTTTCCCCATTAATGCTTACTTTCGTTCCTTATATCATGTTACATTTAATATCATGTTACATTTATATATGGATGACATTTCTATTATAGCATCTTACTTTCGTTCCTGTGTGCTAAATGACAAATCTGCCCCTGTATCCTAAATTACATATTTTAAATGTTTGACAGTTTAGGTCCTTTTCTCTTAATGCATCCTACTTTCACTTAAATCTATTTTTAAGTTGATATCAATGTACTTTAAATTGTCTTTCTATTATAGCATCTTACTTTCGTTCCTGTGTGCTAAATGCTAAATCTTAAATCTGCCCATTTTACAGAAGATTGCAGAATTGGTCCTAAATTTCTAGAATACAAAAAATTACAATAATACCCCGAAATCTATATCAATAATACCTGAACATTATAACATGTATAATAGAATTGGTCCTACTTTTTTTGATTTAGAAATTACATGTTTCGTCCAAGATATTAATTTGGTATTAGCGTCCAATCACTCGATTTCCTTTTATGCCCTTTTAGGGACCAAAAAACTAAAAAAAACTTGAAAATATAGAAACGTACTTTGATTTTTTTTAGCAAAACTGTCAAAAATTTTCCAATCTTTCAAAACGACCAAAACTGTCAAAAGGAGAAAACTGTAAAAATTTTAAAATCTGTCAAAAAAACCGAAATTATTAAAATCTGTTTTTTTATAATCGTTGCTGTTATGAAAAGTTCGAAAGTACATCGTCATTACCGATTTCTGAATAGTATAATAACCGTTTGGTCAAAAATATATGCAGTTATCCCATTTTGCACTTATGTGCTGATTTTGATTACTTATATAATAGCAATGTACTTCAAATTACACTTGTATTAACACGATTACTTCTAAATCCTTTAAGGCCCTTTTACTTTCATCTTGTGTTTTACGGCCCATATATTATAACTATTCCGAATATGTAAATCCTTTTATGCCCTTTCATGAACAAAATATTACGGTTATGCAGTTTTGCTATTATACCAACGTACTTTCATATTGTGTTTTAAAACAACAAAATAAAATTTCCCTCTTATGTATTGTAATTTATGGAATCATTGTTTTATTATTAGCATTTAACAATTATTTGTTTTGTTTTTCTATCCTAAGGAACTTAACAAAGTTATGTTTTTATGTCATAAATAACTAACAACTATTTACAATTATGGAATATAAGTAAATTTTATGTTTCTGTATTTATAAGTATCCAAACCGTGTTTAATTCAACGAAATGCTTTTTTTTCAACTTTAGAAAACAACATGGATTCTTCTGGAGCTAAAGAAAGAAGAAAATTTAGAAAACTATATTTGGATAATAAAAAATCCAAAAGAAGTTCTACAACATTAAACACTCGAGGTTCATCAAGCACACAATTTTTAAACAACTCGGACATTCCAAACGGTATGAATTAGAATGTTTATATTATTTTTACTATATATTTTTAAATGTTGTATTACATTGTATTGATTCATGTTCTAATTAATTATTTTAAACGAATTATATGATTATATAGCATATCTTTACCGTGGACATCAGTATTCAAGATCTCCAAATAACTCGATGTATGTTGGAGACGAAATTCAAAAAGAAAACTCAATCACATCATTTGGTTATCAAAATACAAGTTTCAAGTCTCCTTCGGCTAATATAGTTCTTAGAACTCCTTTGTCTGACATATCTAATGGTAAAAAAATTTCCTCTATTTGTATTCTTAAAGTATATTTCTCATTCAAAAATAAATATATAATTCGTGTACCACTTACTGCTCATATATTGTTTCAGGAACTCAGAAATCAAATATTAACAGTCGAACGTCATCATCAAACAGGAAACAGTATCCTCTATTTTCTAATATTGTCACATCTACCAATTCTTCTACAATCACTCAAATTTCTTCTTGTACGAAGTTATCGTCAGGAAAACATAGATTGAAAAGGAAGGCTTCAGATATATCTTCTATACCTATATTCGATTTGACAACTGGAGAAGATATGAATGATGACTTATCTGCTGGTATCTCAAAAGGTAACCATCATTAAACACCATGTCCAACTTTAATAATTGAATTATTAACGATGTGTAGACTATCATATACTTTTCATTTTGACAATGATTTTATTCTACAGATTATGTTGACCACGGTGATCAAACTACCATATGTCAAATGTGTCATGCAAAATTATGGAGAGACGAAGCTCTTAGAGGGGGGAAATCAACGAATAAGATATATTCTATGTGTTGTGGTTATGGCAAGGTTGAGCTACCAACTTTGAAAGAAGCTCCGCCAAGTTACAAGAATCTTTTTTGCGGTGTAGATGCTAAGAGCAAAAACTTTATAAAAAACATTCGTCGTTACAATTCTATGTTTTCATTTACATCAATGGGTGGAAAAGTTGATTCATCCATTAATAAAGGCAATGCTCCATACATTTTCAGAATTGGCGGGCAAAATTATCATAGTATGGGAAGTCTTTTACCAGCAAACGGTTCGAAACCTAAATTCTCTCAACTATACATATATGATACAGAGAATGAAAATTCAAACAGACAACATAGTTTTGGGTAAGTTTTAAAATTTGTATATTTTTATTATGGTGTAGTTCGAAACCATTATTTATTCATACTAATATATACTTTCTATTTTTATTTTATATTTAGTGCACCAACACATGCGTCTTCCTCATCTTCAGACTTAATGGATCTTGAGATAATACAAGAGTTAAAGGTTATGTTGGATTCAAATAATGTGTTGGTTAAGTGTTACAGGATGGTAAGAGATTGTTTTCATGCAAACCCTAATGCGGAGCTAAAGTTACGGATTATAGGAAAAAGGATACAGGATGGAAGGACATATAACCTCCCAACAGCTTCTGAGGTTGCAGTTTTAATTGTTGGTGACATTGGTGATTCAATTGAAAAAAGAGATATTGTTGTTGAAACTTCATCCGGAAATCTAAAACGTATAAGTGAATTGCATCCTTCCTATATTCCTCTTCAGTATCCACTTTTATTTCCATATGGCGATGATGGTTATAGAGTTGACATCCTTCATAGAGGCGTTACATCTTCATCTGGAAACAAGAGAACGAACTGTACAATGAGAGAATTTTTTGCTTACAGGATCCAGGACAGGGTTAATAATTACTCATTAATCCTTAACTCAAGAAGACTATTCCAACAGTTTTTGGTCGACGGTTATACGATGATTGAAAGTGAGAGACTTTTTTACATACGAAACAAACAAAAAGTTCTTCGCTGCGAATCTTTTGAGAACTTGCGTCAGGAACGAGAAACAGGGAATACAAATATTGCTAATATTGGCCAACGTGTCATCTTACCTTCTTCTTTTACGGGTGGTTCACGATACATGATGCAAAACTACTTAGATGCCATGTCGCTTTGCAAGTGGTTTGGATATCCAGACCTTTTCATCACGATGACGTGTAATCCAAAATGGCCAGAGATTAAAAGGTTTCTTAAAGACACAAGACTTCGTCCAGAAGACAGGCCCGATATCGTATGTAGGTTATTTAAGATAAAGCTCGATGCATTGATTAAAGACCTGATGTATAACGCGTTATTCGGCCAGGTTCAAGCAGGTATGAAAATCTCATTGTATATATATATATATATATATATATATATATATATATATATATATATAATTTTTAAATGCTTATATTACATATGGTACATTTTCACTATATTGAATATTTATATTGACTGATTTTTTTTTGTAGTTGTGTACACAATTGAATTTCAAAAGCGAGGTTTGCCTCATAGTCATATATGTCTTTTTTTGCACTCTGATGACAAATTTCGTACTGTGGAACATATTGATCCATACATTTCTGCTGAGATCCCAAACATTCATGAAGATCCTGAATTGTATTCACTCGTGAGTGAATTCATGATTCATGGACCTTGTGGTGCTGAAAATCCGAGATGCCAGTGCATGGTCGATAATCAATGTTCCAAAAACTTCCCAAAGAAGTTCTCTAACCAAACTTCGGTTGATTCTGATGGATATCCTCACTACAGGAGGCGGAATGATGGATCGTTTGTTGAAAAATCTGGTGTTAAGTTAGATAACAGAAATGTTGTTGCCTATAACAAAAACCTTTTGAAAAAATATGAGGCACACATTAATGTCGAGTGGTGTAATCAGGCTGCTTCAATTAAATATTTGTTTAAGTATATAAACAAAGGTCCTGATAGAGCTACGGTTGCAGTTGTACAGACAAACGATGAAGAGGGGGGTGATGATGTTGTAGATGAAATTAAAGATTACTACGATTGTAGATATATATCAGCGTGTGAAGCATCTTGGCGAATTTTTGGATTTGATGTCCATTACAGGACTCCTTCTGTGGTTAGACTTCCTTTCCATCTTCCTGGACAACAACAAGTCATGTATGATGCAGATGATGATTTTGATAATGTCCTTAACAAACCTTCTGTTGCAACTTCAATGTTCTTATCTTGGATGAAGTGTAACGAGAAATATAAAAAAGCACGCAAATTGACTTATGTTGAATTCCCCACAAAGTTTGTATGGAAGAAGGATAAGAGGAATTGGTTCCCAAGAGAAAGAGGAAGATCGATTGGTAGAATTCATCATGTTTCTCCTAATCTTGGTGAAGCGTATTTTTTACGGATTCTTTTAAACAAAGTCCGAGGTCCAAGATCATTTGAAGAAATCCGCACAGTAAATGGAGAAATATATCCTACTTTTAGAGATGCATGTTATGCTATGGGGCTTTTAGATGATGACAAAGAATATATTGAAGCCATTAAGGAAGCCAGTCAATCAGGTTCTGGTCATTATCTACGATCATTATTTGCAACCATGTTATTGTCTAATAGTTTGTGTAGACCGGAGATTGTTTGGGATAATACATGGGAGTATCTATCAGAGGGAATTCTTTATAGTCAACAACATAAATTGAAATATCCAGGTATCATAGAATTATTTTCTTATTTATAAGTATATAAAGTCTAAATTATATATAAAATCAATTGTATATGAATTAGAAAATTAATATGTTTCTTTTTAATTTTAGTTTACTTATTTATGTTACTTTTAATGATTATATTAAATTTTTACAGGTTTATCACTTACTGAAGATCAACTCAAGAACTTGACATTATTTGAGATTGAAAGTTTCTTGCTTCGTAACAATTCCAGTCTCAGAAATTTTAAGCCAATGCCTTATCCAGATGATGATTCTTTAGCTTCTTCAAACAATCGTCTTATTTCTGAGGAGCTAGCTTATGACACATCTGAACTACAATTAGAGGTTCATCATCTTATTAATGCGCTTACAGAGGAACAACGTGGTGTTTTCGATGATATCATGAACAATGTTGAACATAACAAAGGAGGTGTGTTTTTCGTTTATGGTTATGGTGGAACTGGGAAAACTTTTCTTTGGAAGACTTTATCTGCAGCCATAAGATCAAAAGGTCAAATTGTTTTGAATGTTGCTTCAAGTGGCATTGCTTCTTTGTTATTGGACGGAGGAAGAACAGCACACTCACGCTTTCGAATTCCGTTAAATCTCAATGAGGATTCTATTTGTTCCATAAAGCCAAATAGTGATATTGCCAGTTTATTACACAAAACATCATTGATTATCTGGGATGAGGCACCTATGGTTCATAAGCATGCATTTGAAGCTCTGGATCGAACGTTGAAGGATATTTTCAACTCTAATACTTGTGGAAGTTCAGAATTGCCATTTGGAGGAAAAGTTATTGTTTTCGGGGGAGATTTTAGACAAATTCTACCTGTTATTACCAATGGCAGTAGATCAAACATCGTCAATGCATCTTTATGTTCCTCTTACATTTGGGAAAAATGCAAAGTCCTAAAGTTGACAAAAAACATGAGGTTAACTGTGGGAAGCCAAATATCTGATGTGGAAGAAACTATGAAATTTGCAAATTGGCTTTTGGATATAGGTGAAGGAAAAGTTGGTGGTGGTAAAGATGGTGAGGCAATTATTGATATACCTGAGGATCTTTTGGTTACTAATTCATCAAATCCAATTGGCTCATTAATTGAATTTGTTTATCCTTCGATTCTTGAAAACATCAACCTTCCTACTTATTTTCAAGAAAGAGCAATACTCGCACCAAAACATGAAGTCGTTCAGGAAATAAACGATCGTTTACTCTCATTTTTTCCAGGAGATGAAAAAGAATATCTAAGTTCAGATAGTCTTTGTGAATCAGATTGTGTCCACGATCAATTTGATGAACGTTTATACTCACCTGATGTTCTTAATGGTCTTAAAGTTTCAGGTTTACCAAACCACAAGTTAGTACTAAAAGTCGGTGTTCCGGTTATGTTACTAAGAAACATAGATCAAAAAAGTGGTTTGTGTAATGGAACAAGATTGCAGGTGATATCATTGGGTAATCGTGTGATAGAAGCATTAATCATATCTGGAAGTAATATTGGAAACCGGACGTTTATTCCTCGAATGTCATTGACACCGTCAGACAAAAAAATCCCTTTCAAATTCAAGAGAAGACAATTTCCTCTTACTGTTTGTTTTGCAATGACAATAAATAAAAGTCAAGGACAGTCGTTATCCAGGGTTGGTTTATTTCTCAGACAACCTGTGTTTACGCATGGTCAATTGTATGTTGCCTTATCAAGAGTTAAAAGTAGAGAAGGATTAAGATTATTAATCCTAGATAAGGATAATAAACCTACGAATACAACTATCAATGTTGTATACAAAGAAGTATTTAGAAATTTATGAAACATGACTATGCATTGTAATTTATGAAATCAGTGATTTATTATTAGCATTTACCAATATTTTGTTTCGTTTTTGTATTATACAAATACAGATATTTAAATTTTATGACTGGTTTAACAATATATATCCTAACGAACTTAACAAAACTATGTTTTTTTATGTCATATAAATAACTAACAACTATTAAAAATTATGAAATATAAGTAAATTTTATGTTTCCGTGTTTATAAGTATCCAACCCGTGTTTAACACGGGTTTATAACCTAGTTTGTAATGTAGATAAATTACCGAATACAATGATGGAGAAACCAATCACGAATACACGCTTCAATACGTTTCCTACAGCATGCGTAAGTGGGGCCACCCTCTCTAGAGTGTTGGTAGCAATCTTCACACACAAAAACACAACAAATTAGCTAATCGAATAATTTACAAAAAATAAAAATTAAATAAAAAACTGATGAAAAATGATGTTAGATTTGATTATTTGGGCTTCATTTGTTAGTTGACAAGTTTGTTAGAGCTAGTTTTATAAAAAATTTAGGGCTATTTTCGTTGATAATGATGAGAGGGCATTTAGGTCTTTTTACATAGATCTATCCCATATTGTTCCATCTTTTTTTATGATACAAAAATTGTAAATTTTTTTTGAATTGACATATGTCAAATGCACTACAACATGTTTTGTTTTGTTTTACCTGGTTATATAGATGATAGAACATTCCGATCCAGAACAAATCAGACACGAATTTAACCATGCCAACTTTGGCTATCGCGTCCCTGAATCCGTATTGCATCAATTTGGGTCCTTCAATCTAAAGAAAAAATAAAAAATCTTTAGTTCAAATCCCAAATCTCAAATCAAGAAAACAAGAAAACAAATGAGATATTGAGTTATCTTACAAGTATTGCTGGTGGGAGGCAAAATAAAAGAGCGATTATTGAAATGTAAGCATACACATTCGTGCTATCCATGCCCGTCTGCCAAATATAGAAAAAGAAAAATAGATTTAAAATTGTTAAACATTCGTGATAATTTGCTCGATAAAAAATTGATCTTGATAAGTACCATGGCTTTCTTTGAGTATATGCTTCTGTAAGTGAAAGAAATGTTAGAAATCATGGCGCTTGTGAACCCAAGCCAGTTGAAAGAAAGTTCGGTCAATGAGGCCATCGATACACCTAAATAAATGTCATTAAAATTTGTAATTTTAGATTTTAAATTCGAGTTTTTTTCAATATAATGAATTTAACAACCAGATAAAAAGATTTACCGAGAACAACCGGGGCCAATGACAGCCATAATGAAAAGGGAATCTGGTGGCCTAAAACAAACTGAGAAGCTGCCGCACTGAAGAATGGCTCCAAAGCTGTTTACACCAGTAACAACAATGTAATAAGTATCGTACTTCTAACTCAGGTTTTTCCAGAGTTATTTTATTGAGTTGACTCAATGAAATGAGTCACTGAGTCAACTCGATGAGTTACCTTTGATGGTGTGTGTAAAAGACACTGCGACAGCAGCGAATGACACGTTAGACATGACGTGTCCAAGAGCATGACATGCTGCGACCGGAGTAAGGACTCCCAAGAGATCCTTGTCGATTGGCTGGAACATAAAAAATACAAATTAGGAGGACATTTACGTCTTTTGTTACACCGGACGACAGGATTAAACTGACTTGGATTGGACTGATCACATATTTCTAGGGCTACTTTTTAAGACAAGAAGCTCATTCACGTGTTTTGTACTTTTTTGGGTGGGAGCAAAAAATTATAATTTTTGTATGGTTGACATCAGTCCAGTCTTAGTTCAATGCATGTCAAAAACAATACAATTTGTCTGTACATAAAAGCAAAAAAAAAAAAAAAAAAACAACTCACTGCACGTTTAGGGAGGCCGATGGACCAACTGATGAGACAGTATGTAACACCAACCAGAAGATGAACAACCGAAACAAAGCTGAAAATCAAAGCAACGAATTTTGTAAGAATTGAGCGAATAAAATATTATGTTAGATTGCCCAAATTGTTCTCTTTTTTGTGTGTGTAATTATTGATCGGAAAAATGGTACGGTGATCTTACTATGGATATGGGAAGTAATTGTACACCTTTTTGTTGAGAATGTTGAATATAACATTCAAAAAGTACCTGCATAAACAAATTTAATAAATTCAGTCACTTTTTGAAGGTATTTTTTTATTCGACTTTACTAGTTACTAGTAGTAATATACTAATAACTGAAATTAAATTAAGAATTATCCATTTATTTCGGTGATGATAACATACAAATAAGTGGCTGAAAGCCTGAACTTACCAAGTAAAGAAAAAGAATCCCGTGACAAGAGCTGGGAATCTTTCAGCAAAGCTCTTGGGAGCCTCAGCTATTTTCAACCTGATGTTAATTTACAAAATTACCCTCATTTATTTTTTGTTTATAAAAATTTTTAAATGTGAAATTCAAAGATGAAAAGTTTTTACAAACCCCTCAGAAATCTCAATTTCCTGATCACCACCATCCGCCGCAGCTGCGGCTTTTACCACCGGAATTTCAACCGAACCCTTTCGTTTCAGGAGTTGATCCCACCCGGAAAATCTCAATTGCTTTCCGGCGAATTCTGCTGGTATCTTCTCCGGCGAGTTTCTGAGCGAAAGAACAACTGGTTGACTTGTACGTAGAGCTAAAGCAGGTGAGATTCTACTTGAGAAATTGCTAAAGTTAAACGCTTTTGCATGGTGAAGAGACAAATGAGACATCATCGAAGCCATGATTGTCTTAAAAAAGAATGAAAATCAAAGGTCAGGGCTAAGTTAACCCCAGAATTATGAAGGAAACGGAGGATCAAATTGGGGTTTTGAAAAACGATTTATTCGTGATTGATTGGACAAAAGAAGAAGAGCTGTTTGTTTGAACGTTGGATTCAAGGTCGGTTATTGGGGATTAATGACGGATATAACAGAGAGATTGAGTTGGTATTTGTTTGTATCAATGGAACAAAATTTTGAATGTAGTTGAGAAGAAGCCATTAAAATGGGAGGAGAACGGGATTCCGGGGGGGATTTTTTTTGTCGTAAGAACCTTTTTATTCACATTCCTATTTCTTTTTGAGATAAAGGCAAATAATGCAGCCAATTTGTTGTTGTAAAATTAGTAAACATATTATATGTGTAGAAGATACATATCAATAGATTTGGGATACTAAACGAATTTTTGGCCAGCTTATTTGAATATAAACCTAGTAGATTAGGGGTACAATACAAAAAGAAACAAACTTTGTTTAATTTTTAATTTGCACATTGAAGCTTGAATTTTATCAACAGATTAGGGCTAAAACATAAGTACAGTTGTTTGTTATTGTTACAAAATAAAATTATACATTGTCAAAGCCATTATGTATGTAATTTTTATATTCTATATAGATAATGTATTTTCTTGTAGGCAAAAAGGTTTAATGACAGTTTTCCAATAATCGTTCATTGAACTTCTTTAAATACAATATAATATACGAGTCTAATTAAAATATCGAGTTTAAATACATGCAATGAATTTGACAGTATATGCAAAATATATTCTATTAGTTATTAATTTATTATCATTGCGAAAATCTTCCGAGTAAGGATGTATGATGACATCATCACCTCTAAATAATCTAAATCAGAATGAGTTGGATAATATGTGTGAAGTTAAACTGATTCTTGTAGTTTTTGTTTTATTTTTAAGAATCAATTTGGATAATTGATTATATGCATTTAAGTAGGTATTAAGCAACTTTTGACATCTTTAATGATACATTTGATGAGTTCATCTTCTGGTTAATGTTTTAAACATATTTATTTGACCTATTGAAAAGAAAAACTCGAAATAGCTGTTTTATAAAAAGATCCAAGTTCACATCTACATAGAATCATATGTAATTTTCACCAAATTTTAGGGAATGGCATGCTTGGGGCCTAAAGCCAGAAATATGCTTAAGATGTGACGTGGGTATAAATATTTTTTTTTAATTATTATTTCTACATTAAATATAAAATTCATGAAAGGAGTCTCCTTTTTATTAGTTAATACTTGGCTGTTCCGAAGGGCGATCTTCACTTAAAAATATATAATTTACAATTAAATTTATTAAACAATATGAAAAGGCCAGTTGTAAACTTGTAGTTTGTCAATTGTCATCAACCACGACACAATAAATTACGCTTGCGACGGTTATTGCTCACGTAAAGACATGATTTTTGAAAATATAATAATTTACAAAAGTTCATACACAAGTATCATTAAATATTTGATATAAATGTTTATATAACAATAAGACTATATTTTTGGAACCGACAAATAAATTGATAAAAAAAAAAAACCAAACCTGACCTAACGAGGTGCAAGCCAGACCTGAAACAAAGAGTGCATGATTACAAAAATTCAAGGCGGCGGACCCCGGGTCACATTTCCATTCCCACTTGAAGGAATTTTGGGTTATTCTATCAGCTACTAAACATCTCTTCCTCTTCTCCAAGCCATATAGATTCGGACACATCAATATTAAAGACTCACACTCAAACCAACCATCCTGCCAACCTTCTTGATAACATGCTTAAAATCCATTCCAAACTTCTACAAATCGCTTTTCGTCCTGCAATATTATTCCAAACACCTGCAATAGATTTGCTAGATAAATAGTCCGGCGGTTTTTGTTCCAATTTGTGAATTCCACTGACCACACGACACCACAGTGCCGTCGGGTTCGTCTTCAAACGCCACCACCACCACTTCACCATTAATCCAATATTTATAGCATGCAAGGATCCAACTCTAAGACCATCGTTTTGTCTAGAAGTAACAAACTTTGTCCCATAAGACCCAATTGATCTTCAAATGGTTTCCCCTACCTCCCCTTAGGAAGTTCATGCGAATTTTCTCAAGTGCATCTAAAACACTCATCGATGCTTTAAACGGTGAAAGATAGTAAATAGGAAGGTTACTTAGTACCGCCTTAATGAGTGTAACTGTAACACCCCAATTTCAAAATTCTAAAATTTATTTACTATCAAAGTTTCAATAAAACCTTTATTCCAAAAAGTAAATTTGTTGGACATATTTATTAAATCAACAGCGGAAACATTTAAAAATCAAAACATAATTCTTCAAAGTAAATCTCTTGTATGCGATGCGCCGCCGTCACGCCTTGCCCTTCCCTTTGTCAATCGATTTACCTGAAATATTATAAAAACAACGGGTAAGCTTAAAGCTTAGTGAGTCCACAAATTACCATACATGCCCACACATTAAACAACCCGTCCTCGAGAACGACCCGACCCTACCCGCCATACAACAGCTACGGGCGTCCATCATACAACAGCTATGGACACGGGAAGGTTCTACCCATCATACAACAGCTATGGGTTCCCGATTATGGCCCAGCCCATCATACAACAGCTATGGGACAAGGCAAAAGTCCAACTCGCCATACAACAGCTACGAGGGGACACGCATCAGTACTGAGCCCACAACAAATAACCACAGATATAGAGCAAATCATATAACTGTAAATAACACACAAGATGCCTAACATGCAACATCATATAGTAAGGTGAGGATACTCACCTGATTCGAAACCGCACAGATATTCTCTAATATCCCCACTTAGCTCGTCCACACACCTCATGTAAGAACTCTAAAATTTTGGTAAGAGTCATAAAATAAACATATGTAAAAGTTGGGTTGAACAAGGGTGTAATAGTAAAAATTGGTAAAAAGGGCAAAATGGTCATTTGGCACGCAAATGACTTTAATGTAAAGAAAATATAATGTTGGGGTCAAAATGAAAGAAAACAAAACTCATAATGTAATAAAAATGAATTTTTGTGCCATTTTGGGAAATAATAGAATTTTGTACAAAAATGGTAAAATGGTCTTTTGTAGCATTATAGACCAAAAATGTAAAATAATTTTTGTGATGTGGGGCAAATATGTGATAAAATGAACTTTGTGTAATAAAATCTGGATTTTGTGTCATAATGCAAGAAGCAAGACTTTAGGGGTAGAATTGAAAATATGGAACTATAAATATAGAAAATATATTCTCATAATTTACAGAAGATGTTGGAGAGTTCTAGAGAGTGAGAGAGAGCCACGAGGGAACACTGGTTCTTTAATTCACGAAGAAAGAAGCGGAGATTTCAATATTTTGCTAAGAATTTAAGATTTTCAAGCTAAACCAAGGTTAGTAATCAAGCTCCTAACCTAGTTTCTTATGTGTTCTTCACGGGATGAAACTGGAAACTGAAATTCTGGTTAAGGTCCAAGTGGTTTAAGTAATTTCTAACATCAAACATGTTCTAAGTATTGAGAAAACGATTGTAAATCAAAGGGTTAGTTGAAATTGGTAAAAATTGGGTTTTTGGCTCAAGAACCCTAAATCACGGGTTTATATGACCAAGTTGATTTAAAAGGGTTTTAATGAGTCTAATATGCTGAAATAGATAAAAGAGACTAGTAGTAATCGTTAATTGAATTGAAACTAAGGTTTTGGGGTAAAAATGTAAAAACTAAAAATTTTGATAAAGGAAGGGAATCAGTGATTCCATTGAGTTAAAACCTGATGTAAACTGAAAGTTTTAGTCATGGAATGATTCTAAATCAATTAAGTTGTGTATTAAGAACATATCTTAAAATCACCAAAGTATGTTGCTATTGTTGAAAAATTAGAATTTTGTTCAAGAACCCTAGAATTCATATTAATATGATCAAATTGGTTCTAAGGGGTTTTAATAAGTTCCATGTGTAGTAATTGTTAAAATAAATCAGTAGAAGAGCTTAATATTGGACAATTTCGGTTTTTGAATCAAAAATGCAAAAACGGGAATGTTTGGAAAACAATTAAAATCTATGATTTTTATGGTTAAAAACCTGAAGTAAATGAATGATTTTGGTCTTGGAATAAACCCTAGTGATTAAGTTGTGTATTAAGGGCTTAAAATGAGAAAAATGGGAATTTGTAGCATAAAAATCGGACATTCTGGTCTGTACCAGCAGCGAATCAGCGATCGCGACGCGACCAGGCCTTGGGTCGCGACGCGAGGCCGAGGCAGAAGCAAAGTTGTTCCCTGTTAAAATTTTGAAGTATGAAATCGATGCTAGGCTTGTCCGTTTGACCTGAAACTTTGAACATAGGTTTAAAATAGTGTGAAACTACGTGGAAAATTTTTAAATCCCGAATACGACATCCCGAGGGTACTGTAGCAAAATACGTGTATTTTTGGGAAAGTTTATCAATTAAAAGAAGTTAGTTATTAAGGGTTATAGCTTGGTTATGACCCATAACTGTATAATATTAGACTTTAGCACTGTGGAATTAGTTGTAATGTATAAATATGTGTTAACCAAGTATGTGAATTAAATGCGTATATAGGCGGTGGTTCAAATACGGTTGATTGAGTAAAAGATCAATGAATAGGAGGGACGAGGAAGGGAATAGTTCTAGTTAGACTTCTCTAACTAGTTGAGGTGAGTAATGTGTGGATTTTTCGAGTACATAGCAAATGGATTTTATATAAAAGAAATGAATTTTTATATAAAATGGTTTGTGGGACAAAATGGTTTTATGGTAATTGAAATGGTTCTATGGAACCAAAATGTTTTGTGAAACTGAAAATGATCTTGTGAAATGGTAAGTACAATATGTACAAAAGATAAATGAGAAATACAAAGAATTAATAAAGTGTTGAGCCCTGTTAATGAGTTAAGAAGTATCCGGATAAAGATCACGGCCTGCTGCGGTAGGGGTGGCAAAAAGACACTACTGGGATGGTACCTCCCGTCGCGAAGTAGTTGTCTAATTACCTTGGTAGATGAATTCGTTTCATGCTATTGAGGAAGTAGCTATACGGGTGCGTCTCGTATAAAACCTACGGGTGCGCTCGTAGGATTGTGCTCACAAATGAAAAGGAAAACCTATGGGTGCGCTCATAGGAAGTTAAATAATATGAAAATTTGGAAATGTTTAAAATATGGAAAACTGTTTTGGGTCTAAAACCCATATTACTCACGAGACGTATGTCTTACGTATGTTTTTTTTAAAATGCTATGTACTCAGGTAATCAAACAAGAGATTAGAAGAGTCGAGTGTGGGACGGTAGCTTTCGTTGTGCAAAGTATGTGCTGCTTGAAGTGTGGCAATGATACAAAAGAGTAATACCCTGTGTGTATAACCAAATATTTTGTATTATAAAGTTTAAAAAAAATTTGTGTGAGAATGGGGTGTTACAATTTGGTATCAGAGCCATAGTTTAAGCGAACTAGGTGTCAAAAACTTGAACCTAGACTTAAACTGTGTAAGAGTCTAGTAGGATACATACTTTAATATAAGGTCGAAAGTAAAAAGAAGTGAGAGTTAACCTGAAACAGTGGAACATGAGCCTTGGTGGTGAAGCCGGAAGCAAATATGTATAGGTGGTTATAATAATATGGTCTCGTACTATCATAATCACAGGATATATATTTGAGTTTGGTGGAACCACACAGGAGTCATCTGAAGCTGTAAGGGACGAGTTTAGGAGGTTTGAGGGGCATAGGTTCGGTATACCTATGTAATAAAATCAAGTATGACTGAAAATGTTAAAGTATAATGGAAGGGTGTTAAACATGGAATAAATAATATGAGGTATGTAGTGGGGGAAAACTCAATATCCTATATGAATCAGTATAAAGTATATGTAATAAAGCATAAAAAGTATGAATGAAGAGTATTGAAAATAAGATGACGAGTATGAGAAAGGTAAAAAGTGAGGAAAGTTCACATATATGGTTGTGATAATCACCGTATAATGTGAGAAATAACGCAAAGTATATGTAATTGGAACTTGAGAGAATAATAAAAGAGAAATGAAAAGAAAATGTATAGTTGAAAATTCCGTTGTCTAACGGAACTGAATTATGATCATGGAATAAATATAAAAGTAGTGTCACTATAATGACCAAAGAAAGAAATATTGGAAAAGAATATGAATACATGTATGTCAATAAAACCCAATGGCGGTGTGAAAGGGTAAAGAATAAATATTGAGAGGAAGACTGTTAAGGACTATGATATCCTAAGTACTTTGTAGTATTATAATGTGATTATAAGAACATGAATTGAAAAAAAAATGAAAAAAATGAAGATGAAATGCCTAAACAAGTGTTAGGCGAGAAATTAAAGATAAGACAAACTATGAAGATAATGAGAGGAATATAAAGAAAGTTATTAAAGAAAATGGTGATGTGAAAAATGGTCATTGAAATTAGATCTGGTGATCAAATAAAATAAGTATAAGGAAGAAATGTAAATGATAAAAATGTAACCGGAAGAATGTGAGAATGATGACTGAGAGTCATAAATAATATGAGGTAAAGAATAAAGGTAAACGTCTAGATCAGTATTAGACAAATAATCAAAGATAAGAAAAGAACGATAATAAACAGACAGGAAGGTTACCACTTCCGAATATGAATGAATATAATTAGTAAAAGTATTCAAAGATTGTGGGAAATGGTCAGTACATGGTTAGTAATGATGAAATATAAGGAAGAGTGTATATGTGTAGATGTGCTTATAAATATAAAAGAATGAGTAAGTTTAGGGGTATATATAAAAGTATGAAGTAAAAGAGTGAGATAATGTATTTGGCATATAGCCTTGAAATACGAAAGAGTTAAAGATAATGCGAAAACGAACGGGAGTTGAGTGCCACCTAAAGGTATATAATAAATAAGTCTTAAATGAAATATGAAAGAATAATGTAATGTGTTAGGCATGTAGCCTTATAACACATAGAAAAGATGGTAAAAGATATAATGGAAGAAAATTTGGGCCTAAAGCCTAGGAAGTTATAAGTAAAAGTATGTGAGATAAAAAAAAACTTGTAAATATGTGTTAAGAAGGGGTTTGAGACCATGGGTTGCGTCTCATTGTTAAGTTGGAATCATAATATGACCAAAAACATATAAAGTTGGTAATTAAATTCTTGACAGCTTTGACTTTTTATAAGAGTCAAACTTAGAATGTAATCACGAAAATATTTGAAGTATGTATAAGGTATGCTGAAACTGAGTTTGGAATTATGAAATATTATATGCGATAAACTAGAAGCATCAAAGAATCAACATAGTAGAGTCGGGTTACCAAGTAGTAATTAAGAGGTAAAAGAAAGACAAAATTTATTTGTAAAAGTCTAAAGTGGGACAAAAGCTTGAGAATTTATATGTGTAATTAAGAAGTTAATAAATATGATTTGTGAAAAGTGTAATAAGTATGAGATTTTATAAGTCGTTTAAAATTTTGAATTAATCATGGTAAGCAATATCGTGAGAATGGTACACGGGGTACCTACAAAGATGAAAAGCTTATTTATAAAAGTATTGTAAGGAAGCTGAAACATGAAAAGGACATTATTATATTAGTAAGTAAAATGAGTGAGTGAGACCGAGATCTCATAGATAATAAATGAGGATGAAAGAAGTATTGAGGTTACAAACATGTCAAGATATGAAAGTATTGTAAGTAAAGGTGATATAATACATGTATTAATGAAAGTAATATATATAATTTACGTGAGAAAAATGAAATCACTTTATAGTAGTGAAACGAGTAAGAAGTATGTGAAAGTGAGAATTCATAAATTATGAAATAAGAATGAGAGTAACGTTTGAATTATTAATAACTCAAGATACAAAGATACTATGAGTATCATGGGATACAAGATAAGTATTTATGAGAATAACCCATGTGAAATATAAAAAGGGGAAAGATAACAATATGATAAGAATGTATGTACGATAGTATAAAGTTTAATAAATCCTATAGTTACATAATAAAAGTGATGAAAATAAGAGTTGTAAAATTTGACAGCAACAATAAATCAACTTTAACAGTAAAACTGTACAAATCTACTGGGCTAAAAAGTATATATCATACATAGAAAGAAACCTACGGATGTCTAGTTTCTAAAACAAAAAGCGGTATGTTATTTTGATTTTCTGGAGTGAGATATGTAAATTCTCATGTGAGGTGTACTGTTTCGATAAATTCTGTCCCAAACAGAAAAGTGCGGATGTAAAGAGTAACGAAAGAAAGAAAATACTTACCTTATAAATGGTGATAAACCGGAAATCATTAGTAGAGAAAAAGAAGAACGAACTTGAAGTTCAAAAGATTTAAAGAATAAAATATAAATAAAAGATAAGAAGTTGTAAAATTTCTGGAAGGAGGAAATATCAATAAATTATCTATGTAATATTGAATAAGTAGCGGAATGAGGAAACGAGAAGAGTGAAAATAAATGAATAATATTATGAGTAAAGAGTGAAATGAATGAGGAGGGTTGTAAAACAAATTTGCTTAAGTAAAATGTCCACTAAGGGACAAAATTTTACAAGAAAAGATTTAGTGTATTTATGAATTTTATATAAATACAAATTCTGCTTGATTGTATTTTGGAAAAAGTTTTATAAGTAAAGAATATGATTAGTATAATCTCATGTGTTTTTGATAAAGATATGAGAAGAATTACAAAGTAGACTGTTATTTTTGATAAAAGTGTGAAAAGTATGAAACTACTTTGTAAAGAAAGTCTCACTAAGAGATTTGCATAAGAATGAAATGAGGTAAAAAGGAATGTAATTAAAGCATAGAGTATGAAGTACGAGTGAGCAACTAAAAAGTTGAGAAAATGGATAAAATGACTAAAAGGGTATTTTGGTCATTTATAAAAGTATTATATAAATTATGATAAGAATTCTGAATATTATAAGGAAAAGAGGGTAAAATAACCAAAAATGTATTTTGGTTAGGTGTATAATTGTAAATTACTAAAAGGATATTCAGATGAATATACCTATTATAAGAAGAAAATTAGAAGTGGGATAATATTTACAACACAAATTCCTGAAAACTATTCCGAAAGTTACGCATCTTAAATAAAAGATTGAAAAGTTGAGGGAGTAAGAGGTTATTTCCACAAAGATAAAAAGTATAAGTAAAGAAAAGGTAATCATACTATGAAAAGACGAAAAGATTCCGGGGACGGAATCCTTTTAAGGAGGGGAGATTGTAAGAACTCTAAAATTTTGGTAAGAGTCATAAAATAAACATATGTAAAAGTTGGGTTGAACAAGGGTGTAATAATAAAAATTGGTAAAAAGGGCAAAATGGTCATTTGGCACGCAAATGACTTTAATGTAAAGAAAATATAATGTTGGGGTCAAAATGAAAGAAAACAAAACTCATAATGTAATAAAAATGAATTTTTGTGCCATTTTGGGAAATAATAGAATTTTGTACAAAAAGGGTAAAATGGTCTTTTGTAGCATTATAGACCAAAAATGTAAAATAATTTTTGTGATGTGGGGCAAATATGTGATAAAATGAACTTTGTGTAATAAAATCTGGATTTTGTGTCATAATGCAAGAAGCAAGACTTTAGGGGTAGAATTGAAAATATGGAACTATAAATATAGAAAATATCTTCTCATAATTTACAGAAGATGTTGGAGAGTTCTAGAGAGTGAGAGAGAGCCACGAGGGAACACTGGTTCTTTAATTCACGAAGAAAGAAGCGGAGATTTCAATATTTTGCTAAGAATTTAAGATTTTCAAGCTAAACCAAGGTTAGTAATCAAGCTCCTAACCTAGTTTCTTATGTGTTCTTCACGGGATGAAACTGGAAACTGAAATTCTGGTTAAGGTCCAAGTGGTTTAAGTAATTTCTAACATCAAACATGTTCTAAGTATTGAGAAAACGATTGTAAATCAAAGGGTTAGTTGAAATTGGTAAAAATTGGGTTTTTGGCTCAAGAACCCTAAATCACGGGTTTATATGACCAAGTTGATTTAAAAGGGTTTTAATGAGTCTAATATGCTGAAATAGATAAAAGAGACTAGTAGTAATCGTTAATTGAATTGAAACTAAGGTTTTGGGGTAAAAATGTAAAAACTAAAATTTTTGATAAAGGAAGGGAATCAGTGATTCCATTGAGTTAAAACCTGATGTAAACTGAAAGTTTTAGTCATGGAATGATTCTAAATCAATTAAGTTGTGTATTAAGAACATATCTTAAAATCACCAAAGTATGTTGTTATTGTTGAAAAATTAGAATTTTGTTCAAGAACCCTAGAATTCATATTAATATGATCAAATTGGTTCTAAGGGGTTTTAATAAGTTCCATGTGTAGTAATTGTTAAAATAAATCAGTAGAAGAGCTTAATATTGGACAATTTCGGTTTTTGAATCAAAAATGCAAAAACGGGAATGTTTGGAAAACAATTAAAATCTATGATTTTTATGGTTAAAAACCTGAAGTAAATGAATGATTTTGGTCTTGGAATAAACCCTAGTGATTAAGTTGTGTATTAAGGGCTTAAAATGAGAAAAATGGGAATTTGTAGCATAAAAATCGGACATTCTGGTCTGTACCAGCAGCGAATCAGCGATCGCGACGCGACCAGGCCTTGGGTCGCGACGCGAGGCCGAGGCAGAAGCAAAGTTGTTCCCTGTTAAAATTTTGAAGTATGAAATCGATGCTAGGCTTGTCCGTTTGACCTGAAACTTTGAACATAGGTTTAAAATAGTGTGAAACCACGTGGAAAATTTTTAAATCCCGAATACGACATCCCGAGGGTACTGTAGCAAAATACGTGTATTTTTGGGAAAGTTTATCAATTAAAAGAAGTTAGTTATTAAGGGTTATAGCTTGGTTATGACCCATAACTGTATAATATTAGACTTTAGCACTGTGGAATTAGTTGTAATGTATAAATATGTGTTAACCAAGTATGTGAATTAAATGCGTATATAGGCGGTGGTTCAAATACGGTTGATTGAGTAAAAGATCAATGAATAGGAGGGACGAGGAAGGGAATAGTTCTAGTTAGACTTCTCTAACTAGTTGAGGTGAGTAATGTGTGGATTTTTCGAGTACATAGCAAATGAATTTTATATAAAAGAAATGAATTTTTATATAAAATGGTTTGTGGGACAAAATGGTTTTATGGTAATTGAAATGGTTCTATGGAACCAAAATGTTTTGTGAAACTGAAAATGATCTTGTGAAATGGTAAGTACAATATGTACAAAAGATAAATGAGAAATACAAAGAATTAATAAAGTGTTGAGCCCTGTTAATGAGTTAAGAAGTATCCGGATAAAGATCACGGCCTGCTGCGGTAGGGGTGGCAAAAAGACACTACTGGGATGGTACCTCCCGTCGCGAAGTAGTTGTCTAATTACCTTGGTAGATGAATTCGTTTCATGCTATTGAGGAAGTAGCTATACGGGTGCGTCTCGTATAAAACCTACGGGTGCGCTCGTAGGATTGTGCTCACAAATGAAAAGGAAAACCTATGGGTGCGCTCATAGGAAGTTAAATAATATGAAAATTTGGAAATGTTTAAAATATGGAAAACTGTTTTGGGTCTAAAACCCATATTACTCACGAGACGTATGTCTTACGTATGTTTTTTTTAAAATGCTATGTACTCAGGTAATCAAACAAGAGATTAGAAGAGTCGAGTGTGGGACGGTAGCTTTCGTTGTGCAAAGTATGTGCTGCTTGAAGTGTGGCAATGATACAGAAGAGTAATACCCCGTGTGTATAACCAAATATTTTGTATTATAAAGTTTAAAAAAAATTTGTGTGAGAATGGGGTGTTACACCTCACTTCTGAAGGACGGAGTGATGCCCACGATCCGTTCTAAACCTTCTCCCGCGTGAATCTCCTTCTTCTAATCTCCCAAAACCTTCAACACCTCGAGACCAAAGAGTATCTGCCGAAACCAGACACCTCTACTCTAGAAACTCTCCAAAAACCCGAACCCTAGGGCTGGGGTCCTATTTATAGGCGTTTAAATCCGAATTAGGGTTTTTCATGACTGCGGCGCACCGCGCCGCGGATTCTTTAGAACCGCGCCGCGCGTACAAATCCTACGCGATTCTAGATTCTTCCAAAAGCCGCGCCGCGGATTCCTCCGGGCCGCGACTCGGCGGACCGGGTCTTACAATTCTCCCCCACTTAACTGGATTTCGTCCCCGAAATCTGTGCCGGTAAATAATTCTGGATAATGCCTCCGCATTTCCTCCTCCGGTTCCCAAGTCCATTCGGACCCTTTTCGATGCTGCCACTGAACCTTCACTAATCCTATTGTTTTATTCCGCAAAGTCTTTATCTTCTTTTCAATGATGGCAATTGGTCGCTCCACATAATTTAGACGTTCATCTAATTGAATATCATCCAAAGGTACTACTGTGGATTCCTCAGTCACGCACTTTCTGAGCTGCGAAACGTGAAACGTGTCGTGAATCTGACTAAGCTGTTCGGGTAGCTCCAACCGGTAAGCTACCTCACCTACACGGGCGACAATTCGATATGGTCCAATGTACCTAGGGCCAAGCTTTCCTCGCTTCCTAAAACGAATAACTCCCTTCCAAGGTGACACCTTTAGAAGAACATAATCCCCGACTTGAAACTCGAGATCGGACCGTCGCCTATCCGCGTAACTTTTCTATCGGCTTTGAGCGGTTAACAATCTCTCCCGAACCTTCTGAATTAGCTCAGTTGTCTTGAGCACCACCTCTGTACTTCCCAATACCTGCTGGCCAACCTCACCCCAGCAAATAGGTGTCCGACATTTTCTTCCATACAACATTTCAAAGGGAGCTCTGCCAATGCTCGCGTGATAACTGTTATTGTAAGAAAACTCAGCTAAAGGGAGATGGGAATCCCAACTCCCGCCAAAATCGATGACGCATGCCCTGAGCATATCTTCCAGCGTTTGAATCGTCCTTTCACTCTGCCCATCCGTCTGAGGATGATATGCTGTGCTGAAATGAAGGCGAGTGCCTAATTCCTCATGAAACTTCTTCCAAAACCTAGACGTAAATCGGACATCCCGGTCGGATATCACCGAGACCGGTATACCATGCCGAGAGATAATCTCATCTGTGAAGACCTTAGCCAATTCCTTTGCAGAGTAAGTCTCTCGGATGGGGAGAAAATGAGCACTTTTGGTCAACCTATCCACGATAACCCAAATAGTGTCCATATGTCGAGGGGTTCTTGGCAACTTCGTGATGAAATCCATTGTGATATGCTCCCATTTCCATTCTGGGATCTCAAGAGGCTGCAACTTACCATGAGGCCGTTGGTGCTCGGCCTTGACCCTACGACAGGTCATGCATCTTTCGACAAACTCAGCTACTTCCCTCTTCATACCTGGCCACCAATAATATTCACGCAGATCCCTATACATTTTAGTCGCTCCAGGGTGAATAGAGAACCTGGATTTATGCGCCTCCTCCAATAGGGTTTGACGAACCTCGCCCAGCTTCGGTACCCAAATCCTCTCATGACAAGTCAACAAATCCCTACTATCTTTGACCATAGCTGCCAACTGACCCACAATCCTCTCACTTTTCTGATTCTCGTTCTTGCTTGCTTCCACTTGGGCTTTCCTAATCAGCTCAAGCAGCGGTGTCACAATTGTCATCCTTAGACAAACGCCCCAAAGGGGTGCACTCGAAGCCTTACGACTTAACGCATCCGCTACCACATTGGCCTTTCCAGGGTGGTAGTGTATCTCACAATCATAGTCTTTTAATACATCCAACCATCTCCTCTGTCTCATATTGAGGTTTGCCTGATCCATCAGGTACTTCAAACTCTTGTGATCCGTGAAAATGGTGCACTTTACTCCATACAAATAGTGTCTCCAAATCTTGAGAGCGAAGACCACCGCTCCCAATTCCAAATCATGAGTAGGGTAGTTAGTTTCATGGGGCTTCAACTGTCGCGAGGCGTAAGCAATCACCCTGCCTCGTTGCATCAAAACTGCCCCCAATCCCGTGATTGATGCATCGCAGTAAACTACCATATCCTCCATGCCCTCAGGCAAAGTCAAAACCGGAGCTTCACACAATTTCCGCCGCAAAGTCTCCAAAAGCTTGCTGCTGCTCCTCACCCCACCGAAAAGCAGCATTTTTCTTAGTTAGCCGGGTCAAAGGTACTGCAACATTTGAGAAGTCTTGGATGAAACGACGGTAATAACCAGCCAGACCCAAGAAACTTCTAATCTCCGAGGGAGTCTTCGGAACCTCCCACCGCATCAAGGCCTCTACCTTAGCCGGGTCTACCATGATTCCTTGCTCATTTACAATGTGACCCAAAAACTGAACCTCCCATAGCCAAAAGTCACACTTGGATAATTTTGCATAAAGCTTCTCCTTCCTTAAGGTCTCTAATACTTCCTTTAAGTGCTGTTCATGTTGTTCCCTGCTCCGAGAATAGACTAAGATGTCGTCAATGAAAACTATAACTGACCGATCCAACATCGGTCGACACACCCGATTCATTAAGTCCATAAAAGCTGCAGGTGCATTGGTCAGTCCAAACGGCATCACTACAAACTCGAAGTGGTCGTACCTCGTTCGAAAAGCCGTTTACGGGATGTCTTCCTCCCGAACTCGCATTTGATGGTAACCTGACCGCAAATCAATTTTTGAAAACCACGAAGCACCCTGCAGTTGGTCGAATAAGTCGTCGATGCGAGGCAATGGATATCGATTCTTCACCGTAAGCTTATTCAACTCACGATAATCTATGCACATCCTGTTGGAACCATCCTTCTTCTTAACAAACAAAATAGGCGCCCCCCATGGCGAGCAACTGGGTCGAATAAATCCCTTATCTAATAATTCTCGAAGTTGAATAGACAACTCCAGCATCTCCGGAGGCGCAAGACGATACGGTGCTTTAGCTATCGGAGCTGCACCGGGAGTTAAATCGATCTTAAATTCCACCTGTCTCACTGGCGGCACGCCAGGCAGGTCCTCGGGAAAAACATCAGGAAAATCTCGAACCACTGGTATATCACCTGCTTTCTGCTGTGGCTTCCTTTCCCGTGTGTCTACAACATAGGCCACAAATCCCGAACCTCCATGCTGAAGATGTCTGCGTGCCCTAGCAGCTGAACAGAAAACTGCACCTCGATTCTTTCTCTCGCCCTGCACAACCAGCTCTCCCCCACTTGGGGTTTGAATCCACACTCGCTTGTTCTTACAATCGATCCATGATTCATGCTGACCCATCCAATCCATACCGATGATGACTCGGGAGTCACTCAACGGTATAGGGATGAGATCGATCGGAAACTTTATTCCTTGAATCACGACTTCGCATCCCCGATAAACACTAGTCGCATGCACGGTTTTATCATCCGCGATTTCCACTTCTAATGGCTGATGAAGAGTTCCTAAAGCAATACCGAAACTCTTTCCCAACGCGGCAGACACAAAAGAATGACTAGCACCCGAATCAAATAGTGCAAAGGTAGGCGTAGAGTTGACTAAGAATGTTCCTAATCAAAGCATAATAGACATATTAATTACACACACCACAAACACGAGGCAAGTAAAGAAAGAGTACCCGTGACGACGTCGGGCGCATCCTGTGCCTCCTCGGCGGTCATGACGAATGCTCAACCCTTGGTCTTAGGGGCTTCCCCTTTCCCCTGCCTACCATCGGTAATCCGGAGTGTAGTGGGTGCCGGATTCTGAACCACTCCTTGAGTCAGACGGGGACATTGGGCCTTGAAGTGGCCCACTTGGTTACAATTAAAACAAATCTTGACCTCTTGCCGACAATCTTTAGCATAGTGGCCCTCCTTTCCACACTTATGACATATTAGCACCCAGCAACGTCCCTCATGATTCCTTCCACATTTACCACACTTACCCTGGCTCCTTTGCCCTTGCTTTCCCTGATCTGCCCCTCGAAATTTCTTCGACACCTGCTGAGTCTGAGTAGGCGCCGGACGCTTCTGCTTTTGTTGGGTTTCCAGTTCCAACTCTCGGGCCCGAGCGGCCGCTATCATATCAGTAAGAGTTTGGTGCCTAGCAGCAGACACAAATTCCCGAATGTCTGTGCGAAGCATTGCCAAGTATCGGGTCATCCTCATGCGCTCGGTTGCCGCAAACTCTGGACAGAAGAGTGCCCGTTCATTAAACTTCTTGGTGATTTCCGTCACCGTCTCAGTAGTCTGGGTCAGATTTAGGTACTCCTGCGCCAAGCGTTCCATTTCCACCTGTGGAACATACTCCAATTTGAACTGTTCCTTAAACTGCGGCCATGTAATGGCATCCAACTGAGCAGGAGTGAGATCTTTCGTTCGTATCTCCCACCAATCTTTCGCACCCTCTCTTAAAAGATTCGCTGCAAACGTTACCTTGGAGTCCTCATGACAGGAACATGTGCGGAAAGCACCCTCCACTGCGGAAATCCACCGCATACTAACAATCGGATCCCTGCCCCCATCGAACATCGGAGGCGAACAAGCCGAAAAGTCCTTATAACTTGCATCCCTAGCACGTGACGTGCCCTGAGTAGCCAATCGTTCCTCGAGCATTGCCCATAGCTCAGCCTTAATCGTACCAAAGAACTGAGGTATCGCAGCCAACACTTCCCGCGAAACCTCCTCCGCTATCAGGTTACGGAGATTCTCATCAGTCGGTCCTCCCCCACTCGAGGCACCCGCATCTGGTCCACCGTTACTTCGAGTGACTGCCATTCTGAAATGCGCAACAGTTTCTAATATCAATACTCGGGTCACTCCTATCTATCCAACTACTTGACTTTCTAGGACTTTGTTTGACTACTCTTGACTCAAGCGTGAATCCTGTGCTTTCGGTAATACTGGCCTGGTACTACCTTTCACACCTATTCGCCCTTGTTCCAAGTTCGTCAACCATCCCCCTAAAACGTCACACGCACTAAACCATTTCCTTTTACTCATGTGGTCATGCACCGTGGTGCCTAATCTTTTGATCTAACTCTCCATCTCACACGTGCCTAAGAGAACTATTGCTAATGTCGTCGAGTCACCTCACGGACGCACAGCCGTACACAATCAGGAATAAGATAGACGTTTGAATAAATGATCTACCCTAAAGTCACAACCAAACAAGGAACAGCCAGTAAGGCCAGACCAAGAATTCTTAGGCTATCTTACCCTAATTGTATATAACCTACCAGCATTCACTAAGCAACCTAACGACAGTAGCATAAAATTCCAAAGCAGCACATATGGTACAAAAACAGTCTATAGAGTATATTATCCTGGCAGCTTTACATCCTAACACAATACATTTTATCACATAACACAAACTTGGCATGGGTAATTGGGAATCACAAAACTTACTTGAGCTCGGCTGACGGTTCGCATCGCATCTTCTTTTACTTTAATTGAACCTTCCAAAAGTATTTTCTTAATAAAATCGCTCAGTCCTAAGTTTGAGTTTGGATTCCCCATACAGTTCATCCAAATCCCTCAAACCAAGGCTCTGATACCAATTTGTAACACCCCAATTTCAAAATTCTAAAATTTATTTACTATCAAAGTTTCAATAAAACCTTTATTCCAAAAAGTAAATTTGTTGGACATATTTATTAAATCAACAGCGGAAACATTTAAAAATCAAAACATAATTCTTCAAAGTAAATCTCTTGTATGCGATGCGCCGCCGTCACGCCTTGCCCTTCCCTTTGTCAATCGATTTACCTGAAATATTATAAAAACAACGGGTAAGCTTAAAGCTTAGTGAGTCCACAAATTACCATACATGCCCACACATTAAACAACCCGTCCTCGAGAACGACCCGACCCTACCCGCCATACAACAGCTACGGGCGTCCATCATACAACAGCTATGGACACGGGAAGGTTCTACCCATCATACAACAGCTATGAGTTCCCGATTATGGCCCAGCCCATCATACAACAGCTATGGGACAAGGCAAAAGTCCAACTCGCCATACAACAGCTACGAGGGGACACGCATCAGTACTGAGCCCACAACAAATAACCACAGATATAGAGCAAATCATATAACTGTAAATAACACACAAGATGCCTAACATGCAACATCATATAGTAAGGTGAGGATACTCACCTGATTCGAAACCGCACAGATATTCTCTAATATCCCCACTTAGCTCGTCCACACACCTCACTTCTGAAGGACGGAGTGATGCCCACGATCCGTTCTAAACCTTCTCCCGCGTGAATCTCCTTCTTCTAATCTCCCAAAAACCTTCAACACCTCGAGACCAAAGAGTATCTGCCGAAACCAGACACCTCTACTCTAGAAACTCTCCAAAAACCCGAACCCTAGGGCTGGGGTCGTATTTATAGGCGTTTAAATCCGAATTAGGGTTTTTCATGACTGCGGCGCACCGCGCCGTGGATTCTTTAGAACCGCGCCGCGCATACAAATCCTACGCGATTCTAGATTCTTCCAAAAGCCGCGCCGCGGATTCCTCCGGGCCGCGACTCGGCGGACCGGGTCTTACAGTAACCCTCCCAGCAAATGATAGCGTTTTGGCTTTCCATAGTGACAACTTGGAATTAAAACGTTCAATAATCGGTCTCTAATTTTTTATTAAGTTTGTATTCACGTCCACCGGAACTCCCAAATATTTAAATGGAAGAGACCTGGTTCGCACCCGAGGATATGAGTACATCGATCAATTTCATCCGATGCAACACATGTTCCATATACTTTGGATTTGTTGAAATTGACTTTTAAACCAGACGCAACATGAAAACATCTAAGAATACGAGCTAGGTTTCCTCATATTAGAGCGAGTACATTCACCAATAAATATTGCATCATCGGCGTAAAATAAATGAGAGAGGACATGGCCATTATTCAGAATTTTTATACCTTTAAATATGTTCTTTTCACGTCTCGCTTCCATTGTCACATTTAGTCTCTCCATTCCTATTATGAAGAGAAATGGGGATAGCGGATCACCTTGTCTGAAACACCCTCGCTTAAGGCTTTCATAAAAACATCATTTTAACCCCATGGTTTATCATCATTATTCAAAAATCATCCCTTAGTGAAAACTTTATTTCAACATCTTCAAAATAGTCATATTCTTTCAAAACCGTTTTATAACACATGGGGTTTATTGGAAAATACTTCAGTGTTTAAGTTGCGGAAAATCATTTGGTCCAAAACATCTTGGTTTTTAAAGTAGCGAGGTTGATACAATTCAAATACCATTACATAGTTTAAAATGAAACCACACAACCTGTAGCCTTCTAAAACATCCAGCTCCTCTAAAGTCCTCTAAACTCCCCAACCTGAGTACACATCAAAATAAGTTAGGCAATTGAAATGCCTAGTGAGCTTACCCGAGGTTGACCCATTCAGAGGGGGTAGTATTACCACCACACTCGGTACAAACCTCCAAAAATAGTTTTGACACACACTTCAAAAGTTGTTTAAAACATCATAAGGGATTATTAAAAATGGATAGTTATGAAATGCAATGCAATGCATGATGCAACTATCCCAACCCACGTCCATCTCATAAAAGTCCAACTCACCACAATGGCACCTACCTAAGTTCACAAATGACACGCACAAAGCATATCACTCGATCCCCGTATAGGCTAAACTAGGACTAGTGGCCATCACACTAGCCCCATGAGGGTTAGCAACTCCCTCATGCGGTTCCCTATTATCGGGAACGGTTTTCCCTAAATCCGGGACAAACATCTCATTTTGGGCATTTTGCCCATGATTTCCCTAAATTTAGGACAATCATCTCATCTTCATCATAAGGTTCACTCGGTCAATCCCATCCTATATGCAATGCAATGCACAAATAGGATGCTCAAAACATATTTCAAAACATCATCATAATCTTTATTTGAAAACATATTTAAAAACTCATTTTCATGCAATGCACAAGTAATAATCATATAACACATTGCACATAATAACATGCATGAAAAGCAATTGATAACACACACAAAAGGTAGTGGAAAGGATGCGTACTCCCTGTAAACTCACCCAAGGTCAACTGACGAGTCAACACTAACTCCACACTAGGTTGGTGCATTGGAGGCGCTCCTAGACATCATCTCATCTATCACATCCTCTTAGTTAAGTGCTAGCTTAAGTCCTTAGTCTCACCTTCAAGTCATTACAACATATGTCCTTCCTACAATACAAGAACGAAGGTATCATACTCGATTCATCTAAAAGTCATACTATACTTACTTCTTTATAACTAAGAAGGAACCATCATTAACCATCCAAAATGAAGTCCTTGAATCTTTAATATAAGGAAAATCTTAGTTAAAACATCCCCAAAGTTTGGCATTAAAATGAGGACCCAAAGCCCAAACTATAAAGCTCAAAACCCAAAAACTGACAATTCTGGCCAGACCCAGCTACACGGGTCGTGTAGCCCTACACGGGTCGTGTAGGACCCAAGGCAAAACTGATCCGAAGCCCCAGAGATCCTACACGGGTCGTGTACGCTGTGCAGTAGCTTGGTTTTTGGTCATTTAACCCCCTTTTGACCCAATTGAAGCTCCAAATCAACCCAAGACCAATTATACATGAAAATACACATTTAATAACTCATTTACAAGCATTCAACTCCCAATCCAAGTGTTCATGACTTAAACCAATGGAAATCACAATTCAAGTTCTTATGTCATAACATGTGATTCATGAACTATGTTCCAAGTCAATCATTACACCTAACACCATCAAGTCCCCATTAAGTCCTCAACCAAGGTCATCTCTTAAGAGAATCATTCCCACATAAACTCCAAAGAAGATAGCCTCATGGAATCTCCAATTCCAATCATTGGTCCAAATGATTAAACCCATGGAATACCCAATTCCAATCCATCAATGGATGATTACAAATGGAGATTCCTTCTTCCATTCCATGGAATCATTAGAAAATGATCCTTACTCCAATATTACTTCCAAATTGATGCAGTAAACTCCTTCATCTATTAAACAAAAGATCCATTCATCATATACTTGAATAAAACCCATTTCAACACCTAATTCCCATTTTCTAGTGATTCAAGGTTTAAGATTAAAATTCAAAGGTTGGAATCCTTAAGGAATCATTAGAAATGAATCCCCTCATCCAAAATTACCATAACCATCCACCAATTTCTAGATTCCTCAACAAATCATCAAATCCCCAATTTCTAGGGTTCATAACACCTAATTCAATCAAATCTAAGGATCTAAATCATCCATGGATTGGATGTTGATCAAAACATGAACTAGAATCATAAAATAACACTTGGGATCTTAGGATTTCCTCCCCCAATTCATATTTTTGGATTTGACATAAAACCCCACCCAAAAATGGGTTTACAAGCTAGAAAAGTAAGGGTTTATACCTTAGATTGGCTAGGAGCTTCAAGAACTTGAACCATCTTCAATCTCTAACATCAAACCCTCATGAATCCTTTGAAATCCGCCATTATCTCTCTCTCTCTCTAATCCTCAAAATCGATCCCAAAAACTGAAATGGGGTTTCTCCATCTATTTATACATCATATATTTCGGGTTTGGCAATAATAGTCCTTAGAGTTTGGTCCTTTCTTCACCCAATACCCATAAAGTCCACCCTTCTCATAAAAGTCTCTAGATTCACACTTATGCCTCAAATATAATTATTTATTTTACTTGAGTCATTGACTAGGTCAACACTAACCCTTAGTTTCCCAAATTTACAAAAATGGCCCCTTTCACTAATTCCTTTACAATTTAGATCCTTAATATTAATCAAAGGAATTATTTGACCTAATTTAGACTCCATATCAATTCCTTCATAATATTTTCTAATCATTCTAAATCTTTGACTAGTCAAATCTACTTAGGGAAGTTTGGCCAAAATGGTACTTTTAGTCCTTATGACAAAATTTCTCACATTAGGTTACAAATTGATTTTAAAAATATTTTTGGCTCATTTATTCACATATAGAAGTATAACAAAATATCAAATTTATGTATTTATTTGTTTTCCTTATTTACAAAATAAGTTTTATTTTGTCGGTTTAAGCCCAAAACTCATAGGCCCAAAACACGGATGTTACATTGTCTGACACCTCTTGATATTTCAAATTCTTTAGTCGATGCATCATTGACTATAATTGATGGTCTAGCAGACCGAAGACACCCATTTATCCATATCCTAAATTTATCGCCAAAGCCCATTTACATAAGTATCGAGTCCAAATACTCACAATTAATGGAGTCAAATGCTTTATCGAAATCAACCTTAAATAATAACACCCTCTTTTTAACCCATTTCGCCCACAAACATACTTCATTATAATAACCGGTCCCTCTAGGATATTTCTGCCTTCAACATACGCCGATTGTACTTCACCCACCACATCTTCGATAACTCTTTTGAGTCTTGTAGAAAGAACCTTGGCTATAAATTTATACAAACACCCGATAAGACTAATTGGTCGATAGTCTTTTAGAGTAGTCGGATATTTAGTTTTTGGAGCTAATGTGATAAAAGATGAATTACATCCCTGTGCAAACGAGCCAAACTCCTCAAAATACTTGACAAAATTCATAACATCAACTAAATCAAGTCCCAACAAGTTTTTAGAAATTTAACTGAAACATCCAATCCCCAGGCACGGCCACCTCCACACTCCCACACCACTGTCTTCACTTCCTCTATTGTGATTGATGACTCAAGGGCAATTGTGTCATCAACTGTAATTGATCTAAATAGTCGACTAATCGGCTTTGGTCTTGATGCCATTGGCACACTAAACTTTTTCTGGAAAAAAAACCGAAAGACCTCTTTTTTAACCTCTTCCGACTCTTCCACCCATACCCCATTGATTAAAAATCCGTTCAAACGACGTCTTCGGTTGTTATTGTTAATGATCCCATGAAAGAATTTTGAATTTTCGTCCCCATCTACAGTCTATTTAATACATGCTTTTTGTTTCAAGTCTATGTTAAGTTTTGTGGAGCCATGTGACAATAATATTAAAGTTCAAGGGTAAATATTGTAAATTCATTTACAATTCAATTGCAAATTGAATTGATGTGTCTGCCGTGGTTGGTGAAAAGGAAAAGGAGGCGCATGCATTCATATTATATTATATATGTATGTGAATTGAAGACGAACGATTACGGCTCTAAAATCCTATAAATAGGATTGTTTGCTTCATTTGTTAATCGCACCAAATTGTAAATTGTAATCTTATTGAGTTAATAAGATTTCTCTAGTTGCAGCCCGTGGACGTAGGATTTGCACCGAATCCGAACCACGTAAAAATCATTGTGTTCTTCTTGCTTTATTTTCGTGAGTTTGTGTGTGTGTGTGATAGTGTTTCCGCTGCGTGTACCCTGTCCGATTCCTAACAACTGGTATCAGAGCATTGGGTTTTGGAGGAGGTCTCGGTTTTAGAAATTAGAGTATGCTCTGTGGTTGCAGTTTTGTCTGATCTTCCACATCAGAAACTAATTTCTATTAATCGTATTAAAGGTATCTCGGTACTTTGAAGGGTACTGTTCTGTCACACACGAGTACACTGAACGAACCGGTCAGGTCCGTGCCATTGTTGTGTCTGTTTCGTTGTCTCAATTTGTTTCTTGTTTGTCGTAATGGCTGAAGACAAGGTTGTAATCGAGAAGTTCAACGGTTCTGACTTTAGTTGGTGGAAAATGCAAATAGAAGCATTGTTATGTCAGAAAGACTTGGATGTGGTACTTGGAGACAAACCAGAGAAAATGGAAAAAGCTGCCGAAGATGTGTGGAACTCAAAGGACAAGAAAGCTAAGGCGGTTATTACGTTGTCGTTGGAAAGGAGCGTTGCTTTCAACATCATGAAGGAAACCACGGCACGTGGTATGATGGATGCTCTGACGAACATGTATGAGAAACCGTCGGCGGCTAACAAGGTGTTCTTGATGAGGGAGTTATTCACTACAAGGATGAATGAGGAAAGTTCTGTTACGGTTCACATTAACAATTTAAATTCAATTCTGTCCAGATTGTCATCTGTGGGAATTAAATTTGATAACGAGACTCAAGCTTCACTGCTACTAGCTTCACTACCTGATAGCTGGTCTGGAACAGTAACCGCTGTTACAAGTTCAGTGGGGACCAGTGGTATGACTTTTGAAGGGGTTAGAGATTTGGTTCTTGGCGAGGATGTCAGACGCAAGAATCAAGGTGGATCTTCTTCTTCTGAGTTATTAAATATCGGAAGAGGTAGAGGGAATAGCAGGAATAGTGGGAGCAGTGGGAGTCGGGGAAGAAGTTCATCTAGAACTTGGAAGAATGTGAAGTGTTGGAACTGCCAGGAGGTGGGACATGTTAAGAGTCAATGTCCAAAGAAAGAATTGAACATTGCTGGTGCCGAGAGTGTGTCTGAGGATGATGCACTGATACTAAGTATGGAAAGTTCTGTAGACTCTTGGGTCATGGATTCAGGGGCTTCGTTTCACGCCATGGACAACGGAGAAACGATGGTGAATCTAAAAGAAGGAGATTTTGGGAAGGTACGGTTAGCAAATGACGAGATGCTTCAAGTAACGGGCATGGGAGATATTGATCTGGTTACTTCATTGGGAACTACATGGAACCTGAAGAATGTCAGGGTGATTCCGGAGCTGAAGAAGAAATTGATTTCTGTTGGTCAGCTGGATAAACAAGGACTGGAAGTAAGGTTTGGTGATGGTAAATGGAGGGTGGTCAATGGTAATTCGGTGATTGCTCAAGGTATGAAGCGTGGGTCATTGTATATGGTTGAGGTACCTGCTGAGGGAAGTATGACCGTCCCGGTTAAGCATGACAAAATCTGGTTCGCTAAATCTAGTGCTAAGAGAGTTCATTTTGCAAACATGAATTCTGGAGCCAAGGGGATGTTAGCTGAACGAGTCGGAAAGTCTAAACCATTCAGGGAATTTTGTGACAGTGGGAACACGGGGTGTGTTCCGGGTACAGTTACAAAGAGTCGTTGGGTTTTGAAGACTAAGACTGAAAAATTCTCTCCTGTTGGAAGTTTGCAAAGTTTGGAGAGTGTTAATGGTCCTCGGTGTATCTTTAGAGCTGGTGGAGTGTCCAAACCGGTTGAGACAGAGGATGAGTCGGTGGTGGGATTAGCCACGGCTGAGTTGGAGCTAGTGGGAGCTTCAACTGGCCCTTCTAGTACTTGAAGATGAGGGGCGGCTGCAACTAGGAAATTGACTGAGTCTTAGCTTGTTCTTGGGAACTGGAAGCTTGAAAGACTGATTTGGTTGAAGATTACTGGAGTTACTGTATTGTTCATGTCTCCAAGTGGGAGATTGTTAAGTTTTGTGGAGCCATGTGACAATAATATTAAAGTTCAAGGGTAAATATTGTAAATTCATTTACAATTCAATTGCAAATTGAATTGATGTGTCTGCCGTGGTTGGTGAAAAGGAAAAGGAGGCGCATGCATTCATATTATATTATATATGTATGTGAATTGAAGACGAACGATTACGGCTCTAAAATCCTATAAATAGGATTGTTTGCTTCATTTGTTAATCGCACCAAATTGTAAATTGTAATCTTATTGAGTTAATAAGATTTCTCTAGTTGCAGCCCGTGGACGTAGGATTTGCACCGAATCCGAACCACGTAAAAATCATTGTGTTCTTCTTGCTTTATTTTCGTGAGTTTGTGTGTGTGTGTGATAGTGTTTCCGCTGCGTGTACCCTGTCCGATTCCTAACAGTCTAAGATGTTTACCTTTTCACTTAATCCTGCATCATTCAATGGTCACACTTCGGCAATATTATCTAGTTTTCCATAATAGACTTGAACTTTGTGGGCTCCATGTTTCCCGACATCTTCTTATTACTTTACCATTTCTTAAATTTACACACACTACTAGATAGGCCTTGGGACGGGTTCAACATAGACCTTTTAGGTGGTACTACATGCCATATTTTTTTTTAACTCTCCTCTACCCCAACTTTGATTATATTCATGCTCGTCTTGTACACCCTAACTTTGAAGCCGACGCGTATTTACCTTTCAATCGTAATTTGTTTTTAAAAGTGGATTTGTTTGTTTTTTAAGTGAATTTGTGTGCCGGTGAAGATACAATTTCAAGACCTATGACCATGTTCACATTTACTAACATGCAATAAATATGTTCCACATATGTCAGACAAGCTTCGGCTAGGTTAGTTTCACCTTCCATGCCTCCACAATTTTATCTCTTACTATTTTACGTATAAAGTGACAGCTAAGCTGGGTGATATCCATTCGTGTTATATGCAAGAAAAACTCCTCAGTTTCATCATTCTCTAACAAATTTATGTGTAATGATTTGAAAGCATGTTGCTGTAAAAATGTAAATATATTCATATCAAGTATGTAGGTCTGAATGCAGATTTATATTATGTTTATAGAAGTGTAAGTACATTCATATTATGTGTATAGATTGACATGTTGATGTTATGTATTTATGTGTATATAACTATAAATAATTAAATACTACATGTATATAACTTTAAAAGACTTTATTATAAATAAAACATAGAACTTGATTTTTAAAAAAATACCTATAGAACTTAACGAATCAAGAGCGTTACTTTTAATAAGGTATTTAGTTTAACAAAGCAACAAAAACTTAACGAAAAGCTTTGGTTTGACCTTAAGAAACCGATTTGTTTGGTGGCATAAAATTGTTATTTTCTTTTAAGATGTAGAAACTTCATTAATAAACAATATTTTACTTAATCGTATTCAAGTTAAATAAAGATTATTTAAATAGTGTATGAGTAAACATATGTTAATAATAAAACTTATTTTTAGCATGTAAACAAAAAAACACACGAAAGTGGTTTCTTCACTTTATATATTTTGACAAAGAAACCAAACCATTTAATTTTATTGATATCTTCCAAATCATTCATTTCAGTCTGATTTTCATTTCCATTATGATTGTGAATTGTGATCTATTAGAAGAAAAGAAATATAACCGTAGAATTAAAAAAGGAAAGTATGGCATAAGAAAATCAAGGAGCAAAGTTCAACAAATACTGAACTTAAAAAAGATAACCAAAAATCATGCAGATCAATCTTGACTTTGTTACCCTAATTGCTTTGACCAACAAGAGACTGATTCCCAATCTAAAAAGTATAACTTCTTAAAACATCATTCAGAGCTCTTGCTTTCATCATCACTACTTCTTCTGCAACACAGTTTAATTTTAAATAAAATAATAACACAATTTCCATCCATTTATAATACAAATAAAAACATATTATTCTAACCTCCGGTTCAGCTGATTTTCCCTCTTCACCTTTTGGGTTTTCCTCTCCTGTAAAAAAAAAAAAAATTATTTCACTAAAAATTAATTAAATTTCAATTAATTAAAAGGGTATGAAGTACCTCCATCTTCAGGCAAATCAGAAGTCCAAAGAGTGAGATTATCTCTCAAAAGCTGCATGATCAAAGTGCTGTCTTTGTATGATTCCTCACTCAAAGTGTCCAATTCAGAAATTGCTTCATCAAAAGCTAGTTTAGCCAAATGGCATGCCCTGTAAATTAATCATATAATATGGTTTAAGATGGTATCAAACTCCAGTCCATGTGCCAGTTTTAAATTAAGAAAAAGGACACTTATGGTTTTTTACTTTTCAGGAGAATTCATAATTTCATAGTAGAAAACTGAGAAATTGAGAGCCAAGCCAAGACGGATTGGGTGGGTTGAAGGGAGCTCTTTACTTGCAGACTCAGAAGCAGCCTAAAATGGAAAATTAATAACCAAAAATACTAATTAAACGATTTTTATCCACTTAAAAAAGAAAAAGAATATATTAGTGCAATGAATACAAAAGAATTGCCTCATAGCCCTTCAATGATTGGTCTGCAGCTTCTTTTCTTCCTTCATCTGTCTTAAACTCAGCAAGGTAACGGAAGTAGTCACCTTTCCTGTATGATTATAAATCAAAGCATGAAAAAGATGAGAATTTTTTCAAGAAAGAATGTGAAAATTTATTATAAATATGACTCACATTTTGTAGTAAAAGACAGTAGCTTCTCCTGAGCCTGAAGAAGGTACCAGATGCTTGTCAATGATAGCAAGAATGTCACTGCAAATTTTGGCAAGTTCATCTTCAACCTTTTTGCGGTAGCCTTTGATCAAATTGACATAGTTTTCGTTTCCTTTTGATTCTTCTTTTTGTTCAATTGATGACATGATACGCCATGAGGCCCTCCTTGCTCCAATCACATTCTTGTATCCTACTGAAAGTAGGTTGCGCTCTTCGACAGTAAGTTCAACATCGAGTTTGGCTACATTCTTCATACTTTCAACCATTTCTGCAATATCAAGTCTATTATGATCAGGATAATGTTATACCATTACCATACACATTTCAGACATAGTTAGATCATGCATGATCCAAGTATACAAGAGACTGAATGTACATTGGTCATTCCTACACTATCTAGGAGTTTTTTTTTTTTTTTTTTTGACAAATCAACAAACCAATAGTATAATAGAAAAGAACATTGTTTTGTTTGCTGCTATGTGAATTAGAAAAATCAGATGAACAATAAATCCACCGTCGTGATATGCGTATATACATACCGAAAACCACAATTTTAGCGATGAAAAGAGCCAAATTCGATGTACGTTGCAAATTTCTTCTGTTCGTGACAAATATTCATGTAAATAATCAAAACAGATAAATCAAACATGCATTCAACCATTTAACGCCAAATCATCGATCAAATTCAGTTATACACTCAAAAAACGCTAATGCAAACGAAAAAAACGAATCAGACCGACATTTAGAACCGATCTAACGACAGAAGGATATCGCATAAATGTACATTACAAAAACGCGAAAACAGATACGAAATCAAGAGATGAAGGTGATACCATCGTAACGCTCGGCTTGTTCAGCGAGCTTAGCCAAGTAAACATGATTTTCTCTCTCTTTTTCGTTCGACATCTTCCTGATTGATTCGGCAAATAGAAGCGATCGATTGAATATGAATCACGAGAAAATTTCCTTTGCGATCACCGGGGAAGGCCAGAAAGGGGGGAGAAATGGAAGGGGGCTGGTTTATAAAGGGGTGATTAAATATCGGGAAAGTTAGGGAGGGGTAAGACTGAATCTGAACCGTCGGATTGAGTTTGAAAACCGGTCAGAATCGCGCGCACTTGGCTTTAATTTTTAATGCTACTGGATCCGCTCAAATCCCTTCCGTCCGTGACCCGTATTTTCTATTTTTAATAAAGCAATCTACAAGATTAAGTACGATTTAAGTTTATTTTGGATGGTTATTTTTTTATTTCATCGATTCTTTAAGTCATGTAAAGTTTACGTTATACTAAATTCAATTACAAGTAAATTTTAGCGTGCTGATTAAAAAAGGACATAAGATTAATCAGTCAGTAAGTAACAATATTTCGTTTTATGAACTAAATAATTAAGATGCTTCTCAATTGGAATAAAAAATAATATTAATGTTTTTCTGAATAAGCCACTGCAATCATAATCAAGCTATACCAATCTATTTCACACGTTAGGTGACGGGGAAAACCTGTTTTCTCAAAATATTAATGTAGTTTCAATTACAAAGTGGAAGGAAAAAAGATGACAAAAGAACATGAAATAACGTGGTAACAAAACTTTGGCTAATCTACATCTTACAATTCGTGTGTTTTTATATCTCAAACTTCCTTTTTATCCACTAATACACTCGTTACAATTGACAAATATGTTGGCATCACCTATGCATGTATGCACGCCCACCCGTGTGTGTGTATAGAGGGATTTAAAAATCCTTCACTTGTAAAAAGATTCATTTTCTTAGAAATGGCTTTTGACAAACAAGTAGCCTTTGTTCACTACCGTTTTCAAGATCAATTACTCTTGCTTCCCATCGTATTTGTGTAGCAATCATTCGTGCATCCTCTATAGGCCCCACCTTATCCGAAAGTACAACCCAACCCTATTTATTAAAACATCAAAATATGAGCCATAGTACAATAACAGTTTTACCAGTATTTATCAGATATTTGACTAATAATCAAACAGTAATAATACCTCAGGGCGTAGAATACGATCAATCTCTAAAAGTAAAGTTTTGATGCTACACCCCTCTAAAATAAGATTCGAAAGGAGACCATTTGCATGTACCATGTCATACGTCCGTGGATACGTGGGGAAAGGTTCACACCTATTTTCAAATAACAAGATTTAAAAATACATAGAAAACATTATATCATTTCTTTGAGTAAATTACATTTTTGGTCCCTGAAATAGTTTATTTTTGCAATTTGGTCAAAAAAAGTTTTCTCTTGCAGTTTTGGTATTTATTTGAGGTTTTTGTAACATTTTTGGTTCCTGATACAAGTAAAATGACTATTTTTGGTCCCCGAGTATAGCTTATTTTTGCAATTTTGGTCCATGTTCCAAGTAAAATGATTATTTTTGGTTTCTGAGTATAGCTTGTTCTTGCAATTTTGATCCCAAAAAGTTTTCTCTTGCAATTTTGATCCTCATTTAAGGTTCTTTCAGCATTTTGATCCGTCTTCCAGGTAAAACGACAATTTTTTATCCTCAAGTTTAACTGATTTTTGCAATTTTGGTCCCAAAAATATTGCCATTTTCTAGGAAAAGGGACCAAAAACCTCAAATAAGGACCAAAATATCAAGAGGAAACATATTTTAGGAAAAAAAAAATCAGCTATACTCAGGGACCAAAAATGTAATCGACTCTATTTTCTTTTTTTGGCAGATATTAAATATTTACCAGTCATGCAAAACGCCAGCAAAGCCTTGATGAAGTATGAGTGGTAGTGTATTACGTGTCCGTGTGGGGACCACATTCATCACCCAAACTGACTTTCCTGCTTCTAAAAATGCAGAATTTAAACCCCCATAAAGGGCATTCATGTCCATAACATTTCGTATCATATTATATGGTGGTAACGGATCTTCATCACCAGGTCTTTTTGGATGATCAGAAAATATTAAAGGCGTAAGTAAAGACCAATAATTTCTCAAAGCTAACCGTGAAGATTCAAAATCTTCATTGAATTCATCCTGCTCAACTTCTGTCAAAGTCAAACAGTTTGACCATTAGTCAAATACCTAAATTACAAGATTCAAGTGGCTATTTACAGCAACATGCCCATTAATAAAAGCAAATAAACAATACTTACCATGAATTTGAAGTTGTTCTGGTGTTATTTGAAAACTTGAAGACCTGTTTTGAATTGGAACCCATCTTTTACTTTCAGTCCCTCCTATACAAGATTCAAGTGGCTGATAATATGACTGAATGTCTCCATGTTCTTCTTTACATGGTGGAATCACACCTTGTTTGCTGCAATTTATAATAAAATAGATATTTAGTAAAGATTTCATTAATTCTTACATGAAATACCAAAACTATCCTCACCCAGACGAGTAGCATTGGGCATCAGTAGTTTTCTGCCATACAAAAGTTTCTTCTTGTTGGGCTATAAATGTCCAACAAATCTTTTGAGCAAATTCTTCAATAGGGCTAGCCATGCTTCCTTGTTTTGTACTTAATAAACTTCCATGTAAAACAAAGTAGCCTCCAGGCTTTAGAATCCGGTCAACTTCAATAAGAAACATTCCATCTGATTCATAAAAATATAATTAGAATACCAAGAAGAAAACACTCTTTAAATAAAACAATTAAAGAACTTACCTTTTTTGTCCCATAAAATACCACATTGTGCACAATGAACCATGTCATATGACAATGAAGGAAATGGAAGTTTTCTTGAAATAAAATTTCCAATAATTGCTGGAAGTCCTCTTTCGAGAGATAATTGCACTTGACTACCGGTCAACTCATATGCAGCCATACAAACAGCCATTAGTTGTAATGAAAATAAATGAGCCCCAAAGCTACCAAATCCACAGCCAATATCAAGTACATTTCGTACCTATTGAAATAAAAAGATAATTAGTTTTACAAATTTATAATATATGATAATATGAACAATTACTTTATGTTGGTATTTTAGTACTTACACCAGCTTGAAGAAATTCGGTATCACTAGTTAATCCTATCATTTCTGCAACTTGGTGAGAGTATTCTTTGACACCATCAAAGATTAAACCATCATCTGAATGGAAAGAAATTTGATTTTCTTCTAGAAGCATTAATCTAAAGTAGATTTGAGGAAAAAAAAAAGTCAATGGGGAGTCATTAATTGAAAACTGAAGTACATGACATGTGAAAATTGAAATTACCTTTTTGTCATACTTCCTGAAGAAAGAAATTGGTCTTTGGTAATCCTGACATTTGCACTCCATATTACATCTCTACCAACTGGCCAACTTAAAGGAGTTTTATAGTCTCTTGGAGGGCGAACTAAACAGTAATCTTGGTATTGTGATAGTTCACAATGGCGGTCAAATTCTTCACCATCTTTAAACCCTAGTAAAAGATTTGCAGACACATTATAGCAAGGAACATAATGTTCTCTTTCTTTGCCACAAAGGGTGATCTCTTTGAGGTTGTTATTTCCAGAAGATAAAGTTTTTAACTCCAAATAATCGCTTGCTGCTTGTTCCTTTAGTCTTCTGTAGTTTATGTAAATGTCTGATTTTATGCTGAAGGTTACAGAGTCGAAGGAGGTAGAAGTAGAAGAACGGAGGAAAAGAGTAAGTGCAAGAAGGCTAAATAGACATAGAAGTAGCCAAGTCCATGGCGGTCTAGGGCCGAAAATTAGAGAAAGTTTGTGGAATAAAGGTCGTCTCATGTTGAATTCGTGTAACCTGCTTCCACTTATGGTTTAAACACCAGTACCATCGAGAGAAAAGTTATGGTGTACTGAATTTAATTGTCAATTTGAAACCAATCTCAAGACAATCACGAGATCATGACATCATGTCAGATAACCCGTGAAATTTCCATAAAAAGCACGCAATCGATTTGACTTGAGTAGATCAAGCGAAAAATCACCCACAGATTTCCTAATTCCAGATACGGACTCTTTCCAATTCAAGTAACTGCCGGCAGAAATAAATTCAGATCAACCTGAAATTGTCATCGAAAATGCAAATTACAACTTAAAATCCACATCAATAGACAAAACAGGGCACAATATTATATAATTGGCATCACATTCGTCACAAAATCGAGACAGATCTGATGCGTACCAATCACTAGCACTCGCTGAATGTGTAATCATAAAACACTTACATACAAACTGAAATAACCACCATATTTACTAGGGTTTTGGGCAAATTACCAGTTCGTGTAGCGTAGAATGCAGTACAGGCGTAGATTCAACTCAAATGATAAAGCTGGACGACAGCAACAGCTCTAATTCGCCATTGACAACAAGAAAGGTGAGTGACAGCGGTTAATTCGTTCCTTTTTGATACTCAGATTATATAGTATTGTGAGAAATGGGATTTAAAAATTAGGAACAGATCGACCCAAATGGCTCAAAGATTAAGAACAAAAAGGAAATTGGATTAATAATTGTAAAGAATTATAAAGAATCAATAAATTGTAATGAAAGTGTTTGGGGGAATAATTGTGCATGACTGCCTCTGCACTTTTCCTCCTTCATTGTGTGGTGTGTCTTTTGTATGTATTATTTTATTTGGCAAAATGTCAGATTTGTCCCCACTAGGTTTTTGTAATTGAAATGATAGGATAGAGGAGATTTGAGGGGTTTTTAGACTTTTTCACTCTCCTATCATTCACCATAAATAGATTAATAAATTGAATTTTATATCCTTGTTTACATGTTTTAATATAAAAAAGTTTGGCCTAACCATATTTTAAAAATATAAGATGATTTTATTAATCTATAAAATATCAATTTTTATTATTTAATATAGGAATTTTATTTTTGTATCATTTTATGTGAAATCTATATAAACGATAATTTATTGCGTTAAATAGTTGAAAAACCAAAGAATGGTAAAAAAAAAATAAATAACCGTATCTAGAAATTTTTTACAAACAACCCAATAAAATTTATTATTTATATAAATTTGTAGGGTTATTTGAGATGATAAAAGACAAATCGAATTGTAGAAAATCATTGAAATATGTTTTAATTCACAAACGGCATTGAACAGCATTGAATTGCTTTTTTTCGACGTTTTCTAAATAAATAATAAAAGATAAATGATCTACTCTTATGTACCTCTACGTATATTATATTGATTATGTTGTGAACGTGGCTATATACATAATTGTCAGCTTGAAGGAGCAATCGGTGATAACAACAAACAATACGACATATATTTTTATAAATGTTCTTTACATTATATTTTCTGTTTATTGTCGACAAAAAAACATTTAAAACTAAATCGTCTATGCATATACAGGACATGTCTTTCTATAATTGGTATTTATTAATGATAATAATTATTTTTTCCTTATCTCAATCACTAAACACACGATATGAAGACATGAATTGGTGTGCATAATAAAAGTTGAAAATCTTTTTCCCTTCTGTTAACTTATTTCTAGAATATGCTAACAGATGTTAAAAATTACTTTCTTCTCATAATGATTGGTTATGATTGGAGTCATATTATTATATATTTTTCAAAAATAAGTTCGAACAAAGTATTTATTTGTTGCATAACCCTTTTACTTCGATAATTATATTGATTATAATATTAGATACAATTTAATTCAATTAATAATATAATCATCAAATTCGGATAAGAGAAAAAGAAAATTAACAATTTGAATAGAAAATATTAGTTATCTCACTCCCCATCTGTTATTTATGATAGATTATCCGATAAAAAATATGTCAAATAGTTCATGTAATTACCAAATTATAAGTATATGGTTTGCAGGTTTAAATACACAAATGCTGATGCAGTTGCTTCTAACCTCGGTTTGTTTTATGATGATCAATCATCAAAACCAATATGGAATACATGATTTCAAAAAGTGTCATCTAAAGTTAAAAAGTGTTGCATATACAAATGCGGCAAAAAAATCGCGGATATAACACTCAATTAAATATTTATGAAACATTTACATGAAAACTTTTTAAAGAAATTATTTCTTCTAGTTGAAAGTAATTTTTCAAAAATTATTGTTTTTATACAAATGTTTTTTTAAATTATACCGTGAAGATGTTATTGAGTCAAGGAATCAAGAATTTACATGATGATAACTTTGAAGGTTCACTAAAGGAATGATCCATTCTTTAAGACGTGTTCTCTTACATGATTCATGGTATTTTTTCTACCATTTGTTTATGGATTTACAATTGAATTTAGAAAAGAAGATCAATATATTTGAACTGATGATGGTAATACGTGTCTTCGTGGTTGAATTTTATTAACATGTGAACTAAATCATTGATATGTGTTCTTTGAAGTTGTTTATGTCAGAAGATTAAAATGGTATTTTCATTCAACAAATCCGCTCAGTAGAGTTGACAAAAACCCCTAAACCCGACGGAAGAAACTGATACATGAATTTGAGTTCACCAGGGAATCCCTAAGTTGACCAAGGATGGAGATGGGGAATGAGAATCCCTTAACTAAACGGAGTGGATCAGGATACCCCTCATCCCCAACCCCAACCTCGACTCAGATAGTCATATAATGTCTTAAAAATTAAAATACTCTATAAATAACTTAGAAACCATAAAAATTTCAATAAGATATATTAAAAGACTAATGCAACCCCAAAAATAGGTCAAATTTGAATGAATTTACCCACTGGAGAACCTTTAAAAAAATAAGCATAACATCTTCTAGAAATCTTTAAATGACTCACTCCTTTTTGTTGGAAACTATATTCCCATATATTTTCAACCATATAATATACATAAATTTTGTCCTTTTGGGTCGCCTCAGATTTTTCATTCATATTTAAAAGTTCTTTTTACAAAATCACTAATATAATAATATAAATAAACCCTTATATTTTTTCTATATTTGGAGACTAGAAATATTCATCCTTAGTTTTTACCAAAAAAAAAAGAAAAAAAAAAGAAACAAGCTTTTTTATAACATGAAAAAAGGGTTAACTTTGTATGGTTATATGGTCTTGGTCTGAACGTGGAGAAGCATTTATATAACACAAAATAGGGTTAACCAAGTAGAATCCAATTGATATGTTGACAAAGTTGTTGCCCATAGAGAGAAGTTTAGACATTGCTTAGAGTTGGTTGAAGTTCACAGAGATTAAGTCCATTCGAGGCGAAGTGGCAGAGGGAGAGGAAGTTCTTGGTTTCATCAGAAGGATGAATGCTCAAGTTAAGCATATTGTTAAGTATAACTTGAGGTTCATGGCTTCGAATGGAAGCTTTTTACTTTAATTGGATCCATAGTAGATGTTGTCACATGTGGAGATGATCAGAGGTCGAAGTTAAGTCATCAGGAGTCTTGAAGTTATCAGGAGCCTAATCTTATCAGTAATTGAGGATCTGGGAGAGGAAGTTCTTGGTTTCATCAGAAGGATGAATGCTCAAGTTAAGCATATTGTTAAGTAATAACTTGAGATTCATGGCTCCGATTGGAAGCTTTTTACTTCGGTTGGGTTCAGAGTAGATGCTGTCAGATGTGGAGATGATCGGAGGTCAGATGTTGTCATCAGGAGTCTTGAAGTTATCAGGAGCCTAATATTATCAGTAGTTGAGGATCTATCTGTAGTGGCAAGATGTTGAAGGTTGCGGTACGAACCGAAGTTTGATGTACCTATTGGTAAAGCGCCTCGGTTTGGTTTCCTGTAATTGTGATGAACAAAGATTAGGTGACTGCAGATTCGTGTTCACTTCAACATTGATGACAGTTATCTCAGATAGCGATATTTACAGATCGCTAGGATGGGAACCCTAGTTGTATGGCGTATTCTTATAGGCCTGGCCAAGTTATTTCTAGGGTTGACTTTGTATCAATGTCTATAAATAACAGTTGTGAGGGTTATAGAGGAGTGTGTAACAATCGTAATCCTTACAACTTGCTCTCTAAGCTAGTGAATAATAATACTCATTTCTTATCGTGTGGAAGTAGGTCATATTGACCGAACCACGTAAACCTTGTGTCTTTTTTTTTTCTTGTTTGATCTTCTAGATTCTCGTTTTATTTCTCAACACTATCAGAAGGTAAGAAACTTTTATTTTTGTTTTAAAAATATCATGTAACCGGGGTCACCTACTATTAAAGGTTACAATAATATTTTAAAAACAAAATTAAAAATTTGTTACCTCCTCACATCATTTATTTAATTTAATAATATTTTTAAAACGTTTCAAATAATATCTGATCATTTATGTCATTAACCTTGTTACAATTTTTAAGTCTTCAAATAAAACAGAACCATATACCGTCCAAAATCCATTTATCACATAAACTAAACATAAATAAAACTAGGTTGATCCCGTGCTACGCACGGGCTGAGTTGAAAGTTCTTTCGTTTGCTAAAGATTCTGTTTTCAGATATGCAACGCTGTGAAAGTGTTGTTTGTCTTTATATTGTTAATTACAGAATTATAACACCCTTGAGGAATGACAGATATTATAGCCTTGGTATCTATTCATTGCTTCAAAACAAACTACTGAATTTAATCTTGTCTTTGTTTTTCGGTAAAAAAACACGTAATTTCTAAGTAAACATATACACAAAACCATAAATGTAAATAAAAAAATGGGGGCTAACCTGCATATTTGAAGGCCGGTATCGAGTTGGAGGAAACAAACCTTAGATGATGTACTTGGTTGAGTTTTTAATGTCCAACAAATCACATAAGCCTAACAAAAACTGCACCAAGAAAAACGACAATAGGTAAAATTCGGAAGCAAAATCAGAGGAGGGAATATGAAATAAAGATTATACTTTAAGAACAGTACCTCTATTCAAGGCGAGTGTGGGGACTGAACTGAACCAAATACACACCAGCGAATATGAAATAAAGATTATAATTTAAGAACAGTACCTCTATTCAAGGCGAGTGTGGAGAGTGAACTGAACCAAGTAATTCCTTTGAATTGACAACAATTTTCTCATTTCCTGAAGAGGTAAGTGCTATCCATTAGTTTCAAACAACAAAATAAATTAGAAAAATATTAGGTCCAAGTTCTGGGAATTAATAGTGGACTCTAACCGGAGAAAAGAATTTCATAAACACTATATATGTGATGAATAATTTTTGAAAGCAAGCCATATTTTATCAGGGCTACAGAGCAGTACGGATTGATGACTAATTGATATTTACAAACTCAAACTGATCTTGTATGATTTTACCTCTGTATTGGTTCCTCCAGGATAACTCTGTCCCCAAAATGGATGATCTACAAATAGAAATATGTTATCACCAAAAGTTTTAGCATAGAAACTCGCAGATGATCTACAAACAGAAATATGTTATCACCAAAAGTTTTAGCATAGAAACTCGCACCATCAACAATTTCACTCTGTGAATTTATACGTACCAGTTGCTCAGACATAAAAAGAAAAATTAAATGGTTAATTACCGCGAGTAGAGAATTTGGATAACATTAGGCTGTGATTCATCAATAGTTGCATGTATTTACCTCCCATGTCAAAGTTGCTTTGTTTCTATAGTGATTTCTGCAATTAAGAATAAAAATAAACAAAAGTTACAGAACAGCCCTTGTAGTTTGACCTTTTTATCGTTTTAGCCACAACTAACTGACAGTCAAAACTTCCTCATTCTTCAAATTACAAAGTGTTTCCTCGTTGCTTTTAGTATCTAATTTCCCTTTTTCAATGTCAACATCTATGGTGCATGTTGAATATGCAACTGCATTTTCAACCATCATGTTAATATAGCTTTGATTTGTGACAGCTGGCTCTTTAGCGGGACCCGTACTTCTGTAGGATTCAAAACATCTATTGGCACTTCATATTCCAATCCTTTGTTGCCTTCTTCAGGCAATACTACAACACGATATGCATCACATCCCTAGTTCCCTACAAAAAAGAAAAAAAAAGTTGAATTAAAAATTTCATAAATCTGGCACCTTTTTGCTATTCAGTACAATGACAACGACATGAAAATGTTTCAAGACTAAGTTGTGAAATTGCATTAATAGTCAACCATGAAGATTATATGGAAAATTCTCCAACTAAAAGCTTAATGTGATCAACTAAAAGTCTTTCTAGTTAATGAAAAGTCTGATTTACAAAAATCAAAGTAAATTATTTTTTTTGTATGTGTTAATTAAGAAGTTTTGAGATGGATGCAGCTGACATTAATGTGGACCCATGTATTGTCTCCTGTAAAAATCTCAATTATTAGAAGGTAATGTCAACAGGATCACAAAAGATATTGAAGGCCGATTGGAGGAAAATGTGAAAGTTAGGTTTAATTTCAAAAGTTAAGGTGTGCTCTTCATTATTTTTTCCCTGTCTGAAATGGGTTAAAAATTTTCACCAAAAGTACCCAGCAAAATACCAAAATCATCCCTGCAAACAATTAGTTGTGATTTCGGAAAAATTCAAATTGCCTTATAAGTTCCTCAATAAGATAATAAACCTTATTTAGTTACTTGCATAAAACAGGAACTCATAACCCCGTTGTATTCATCCTACAGAGCTGGAACGCTATTCCCTTGTTCCATATGGTTAAAACTTACAGAATATGTGTAAACCTGTCGCGTACCCATCTCCATCATCATATTTCCAAGCTGCCACCTATGTAAGAATTTAGAAGGCCCATAAGAGAAATGTATTTGAGATAAAAATGAAAATAAAGATAGAAACTTTATAGTTTATAAACCTTTCCACCAAGAACGTCTGTTGCTTCTAACAAAATTGGTTTGCGACCTGCATCAGGCAAATACTTTGCAGTTGATAAACCAGCCAAACCTGCATACGCAAAATATGAAAAAGTTAATTTGGTAACAGATAAGAAAGTAGAAAAGTATTATTAAAGAAGTCGATTTTAACATATTAAACTGATAATCATAATTTTGATTGCTGCAACTTTGACTTTGAAATTCGATGGATAAACAAACTAATTGAGGACAAAAGGAGTAATAAAATTGTTCGCCGACCTCTGAATATCCAGTTGGATTGCAAATTTTGCAAGCCGTGGAACCTCTATAGTATGCTTGTCACCAACATCTGCATAATGACCATGAATACTACGCTTGTCCAAATCGAGTAGACCTCGTAAAAGCGATATGGTTTGGTTTATTTGAGCATTATCCAAACGGTGGGCCACGTTGAAATTCCACACGGTAACAACAGCAAGCATTATCATCATCCAAAGAACACCATAGCATATACTTCATCATCGAGTCGAGTCAAAATTAAGTACGGTTTCGAATTCCCCGGAATCGAACGAAATTGACAAAGAAATAGGATTCGATTGTAAAATTGAACAAAAATTATAAATAGAACTATAATTAGAATTGAGAAAATCAGTTCCATATAAAACATGGATGAATTCATATGTTCTGTAAATCATGCATATTTTACGCACCTCATATGAACCAACGGAGGTCAAAAAGAGCAAGGGTTAAAAGCTCTGAGAAGTCTTCGACTTCAATTTTTCTTGAAATAAAGCAGACGATGGCAAAGGGTTGGACCTGGATTTGTGGAAGCAACACGTAAAATTGAAAACACGGTCCACATGAAAAGAACCGATCTATACATAAATCAAACAGTACCTTTGTTAATATTGAAATCAAACCCTAGCCTCGTTTCCGTTCACGGCAGACGATGGTGGCGTGTCACGGTGTGTGTTTATGCGTTCTTCAACCTCTTTGACTTTTATAGACACGGTTGATGATGAAGCAGACAGACAGGAGGTGGCGGATGAGGAGAAGAATCGAATACGAAACCTGGTGGAATATCATTCGTCAGAAAAACACACCCCCCTTAAAAACCGAAAACCCCCCTACCCCCACCCCAAATCTTCTAGAACCCCTTGCAATTAATATGTATAATAATATTGATCATTCAAGAAAATATTTATCCCTATAAACGAATAGAAGAAATCATTGAAATCACGTGTAAAAGGCAAAGAATATGCAAAGCCCGTATGTTGATGGTTAATGCTAACTCGCTTTAACAAAAAAAGAGAAAAGGGTTTGTGTTCTTTATTAGAATGTTATCTATTTGTTTCTAGACTTTGGTATACATGTCCACTCTTGAAAATTGAGACGTATATTATTAAATATGAACTCAGGCCGTCAGGCTTTATAAATTTATCTACTAAAAAGTAAGTATCGTTACTAAATAATAAAGATCATAATCCAAAGAAAGTTAGGTGGATATTAGGTTATTATTTATATATGTTCAAATTAACCAAAAGATGTCTAGACATAAATAATATTATAGAGTTATTGTTTCTAAAATTCCATTCTATCTTTTTAAAAGACATAATATATTATAATTTCTTCATATTCTTATTTCTTTGATAGATAATACTTTTTTACCAAAAATCTACAAACCAAGCACCACGAATGGACAGTTGGACGCTATTTGATGTTAAATTCGTATTGCTTTTTTCACTTGGACTAATGATTAAAGGGTAACTAATTTTTTTCGGTGTTCATATTTAGTCAACAATGTGCTGTTTTATACACATTAGACGATCAAACTTGTTTCATTTGTTTAAAAACGATCAATATTATCGAATGTAGTATATTAACCCGTTAAATCTCAAAGGATTAATGACTTAAAAGGATAACCAACTTTCTTCGGTGTTCACATTTAACCAACAATGTATTTTATACACATTTGATCATTCAACTTGTTTTGATCTGTTTACGAATGACAATTATTAACAGGTATAGTAGGTTAAACCCGATTGTTTCAATGTTAACCATTTCCCAGTTTAAACAGATGAAACAATATGTTAACACGGAAAAAAGTTGATTAACCTAACCCTTTCACTCTCGATTTACTTTCTTATTAAAAATTTTGGTCCTTCCTCCCTAAGCCCTATATAAATATAAAATCCAAAATTAACGTATTACCTAAAATTTTCATTTTTTTTATCACTTGCCACGTCATATCGAAGTCGTAGAGATAAAGAGAGGTGTTTATACAAAAAGACCTAGTTTTTATTGTGAAACCATGCTTGTCAAAATCATATAATTCTCTCTTTTACCCACAAACCTTACATGGATGGATGGGGTTCCGAGAGATGGATGGTTAAAATTTGGTGAATAAATAAAAAAAAAAAAAAGAAAAAAAAGAAAAGGCCTAGTAACGGAGCATGTAAGTGCGGCGACGGAACCAATTGTAGTCTGGCAATAGTTTCACTGGTCCAGATGCCGCAATCGCCATATCCTGCAACACAAATTAAATAAATTCATTACCGCCATATCCAACAATACTTCAAAATTCACTCCATTCAAACTCAACCTCTAGCTTATAATATACGTATAAAAACATTAATAATAAAACACATATTTATATATATATATGTATGCACACACCTATTCTCTAAACTTTTAATCCTCTTATAGGTTTTGTCTATTTCACACCAATTTGTTTTACAACCTAATTACATTTAGATTTTTTTTAAACAAAACTTCATAAATGGTCCATGTGGTTTTCCAGATTCACAGTTTTAGTCCCTAACTATTTTGTCTCATGAAAAGTCCTTGTGGTTGGTCCCGTACCCATATAATATGACATTTCTACCCTTTTTTATTTTATTTTACCTTTTTTTTATTTCTAGTTAATTTAGAACTTATATAAATTTTAGGGTAAATTGCATAAAAGTCACTAACTTTTCCAATTTTTTCGATTTTGACACTGTATTTTTAGTTTTTGCAATTAAGTCATTATGTTTTCAGAAAAATTGCAATTAAGTCATTATGTTTTCCAAAAAGTTGCGAAAATGACCATATGACTGGATGACAACAGGTTACCAGGTCATATGGTCAGATTTGCAATTTTCCAGAAAACCTAATGACTTAATAGCAAAAATAAAAAAACATAGTGTCAAAATCTAGAAATCTGAAAAAGTTAGCGACTTTTCGGGTTCGGGTTATTCGGTTACGGTTCGGTTTTCGGGTTGGTGATAGCCTTTAATCGGTTTGGCGGTTCGGGTTCGGTTTGGTTAAAAATTTTCGGTTTGAAACCGTAAACCGTTTAAAAATTAATACTAAATATATACTTATTTTTATATTAGATTATATAACACCCTTTTTATGCAATTTACCATATGCAAATTATAGGGGTTATCATCGGGCGGTTTTTCGGTTTGGCGGGTTAAACGGTTCGGGATAGTCAGTTTGAGGTTCATCACCAAACCGTCCGTAAACCGAACCATATAAAAGTCGATTTTCGGTTTACGGGTTAATCGGGCTTCGGTTTTAGCGAGTTCGGGTTGATTAAACCGTTTAACAAAAACTCAAATAATAAATTGTTATTTTACGGTAAAAGTTTGACAAGATTTTTTAACCAAACCGTTTCGGTTTTAGCGAGTTCGGGTTTCGGTTTTAACGAGTTCGAGTTGATTAAAAGTTTGATTAGGTAAGGTGACCTTGTTTTCGATAAATATGAAAAACGAACCATTTAATATTGTTGTTTTGGGACCAGATTTTTTAACCAAACCGATTAAACGTTCAAATAAGATTAGACGAACCATTTAATTGTAATTCCTAATGCTATCATTTCTATTAGGAAAAAAAAGGGTGTTATATAATCTAATATAAAAATAAGTATATATTTAATATTAATTTTTAAACGGTTTACGGTTTCAAACCAAATTTTTTTAACCAAACTGAACCCGAACCGCCAAACGATTAAAGGCTATCACCAACCCGAAAACCGAACCGTAACCGAATAATCCAAACCCGAAAAGTCGCTAACTTTTTCAGATGTCTAGATTTTGACACTATGTTTTTTTATTTTTGCTATTAAGTCATTAGGTTTTCTAAAAAATTGCAAATCTGACCATATGACCTGTTGCCATCCAGTCATATGGTCATTTTCGCAACTTTTTGAAAACATAATGACTTAATTGCAATTTTTCTGAATACATAATGACTTAATTGCAAAAACTAAAAATGCGGTGTCAAAATCGAGAAAATTGGAAAACACACTCAACCTCTAGCTTATAATATACGTATAAAAACATTAATAATAAAACACATATTTATATGTATGCACACACCTATTCTCTAAACTTTTAATCCTCTTATAGGTTTTGTCTATTTCACACCAATTTGTTTTACACCCTAATTACATTTAGATTTTTTTTTAAACAAAACTTCATAAATGGTCCCTGTGGTTTTCCAGATTCACAGTTTTAGTCCCTAACTATTTTGTCTCATGAAAAGTCCTTGTGGTTGGTCCCGTACCCATATAATATGACATTTCTACCCTTTTTTATTTTATTTTACCTTTTTTTTATTTCTAGTTAATTTAGAACTTATATAAATTTTATATTATTATTAAATAAGAAGACTTCCACCACCGTCCCCACTAGGAATTTGTTCTATAAAATTAATATAAATTCTAAATTAACTCGAAATAAAAAAGATAAAATAAAACAAAACGAATATCAATGTCATTTTATATGGGTAGAGGACCAACCACGATAGAAAATGAAACCACAAGGACCTTTCATTCATGAGACAAAAAAATAGTTAGGGACTAAAACTGCGAATTTGAAAAACCACAAGAACCATTTATGAAGTTTTGTCATTTTTTTATATATTATTAATTAATCTATTTAATTAAATATTCAAAAGAGATGAATATATTTTATGGAAATTTATATCATAAAAATTTTCTAAAAAATGATACATATACCAAAGATTAAAAAACATTACAGTAAGATACTATTTAATTGTTTTTTTATTTATTTAAGTATTAATATCAACTAACTAACTAACGTTATTTTTCAAAAATTTGAAAAGATCACACGAGGGCAGTTTATGTAACATATGACAACAATAAAGATAAAAATTATTAGTAATTACCTGATCAAATATGAATCTGTTGGCTACACGTTTAATAGTGGCAGCATCAACAGCATCAATTCTTGCAAACAATTCAGCAAATGGAATTCTTCGCCCATAAGTAATTAACTGCAAACAAAAACCAAAATTAAACATTTTTAAAACCATAAACAAAACCCTAATTTAAAAAAAAAAGTTTTAAATATTATGTTTTGCCATACCTGGCGTCCAATGTCTTCAGCAGTAGGACTTGTCCCATCCACATGAAGAAGCAATGAAGATTTCAGCTGCAAAATTAAAAATTTACATACAATAAATTTTACGTCCCTAAATTAATAAAACTATAACAATATAATAATTAATTACCTGGTTTCTAGCACGAGTAACATCGTCATCACCAACTCGGTAACAAAGTTTAGTCATCTCTTGCATAATTGCAAATGACAAATCATCTAAACAATCCGGCTACACACAAAAACAATAAATTTAAATGCTTTTTGTCAAAATCTGTTATAAATTATATAAATTAAAAATCTTTCAATCACACACCTTGGCAACAGCATATACGCCAAATAGTCCTGTGTCTTTATAGTTGGTGTTGAAAGCCATCATGCTTTCTGCAAGTTCACTAATTGCCACCATTTGTGAAAGCTGCGAGCTGTATACAGAAATTGTCAGTAATAGCAACCAACTTTGAAAATCTCATAAATGATGGATTTTTTTTTTTTTTTTTTAAAATTAAAGAAAATTCGAACCCCATATGCTTGCCACCTCCTGCAGATTTGTTCCATGATCCAAGCATGGCTTGTATGACCATTAAAGCAACTGAATCAGGATCAGTCCATGATGCTCCATTGAATGCAATTGCAAATTGTGCAAGAGGCATATCATCATCCCTCATTCGAATCTGATTATTAATTTCATGAATTGTGATTATTAATTTCGTGGTTGGAGATAAATTCTAATTATTAATAATGCATACCTCTGATCCGGTAAAGATTGCAGGTTCCTTTTCTACTAATTGAGTTGTAGTTATGGGATTGGCTGACAGCTTTGTGAACATTTTCTTTACCTGCTCTACAACATCCTCGTGTTTAACAGCTCCCGAGGCGGAAATTACCTGAAAAAATTCATTGTAAAAAATTTATCCATGAACCCTAAAGGCTTGAAGAAGGTATAACAAGGTTGATAATTGAAGTCAAGTACCATTCTGTGGGCAGCATAGTGAGTTGAGATATAATCTTGGATATCTTTCTGTGTTATCTTTTGAATGTTTTCAGCAGGTCCAAGAATAGTCCTGCCAAGAGGGGTGTACTGAAATGCGGTAGCATGTAAATGATCAAAGATTACTTCCTCAGTCTGTAAACCCACCTGCAATAAGGATTGAAAAATTATTAATAACGGCTATCATGGGATCATTACTCAGTGAAACCAAAGACGTTTCGGTCATCTCATATGATATAGATCAAACACACTCATCGTTCCTTTTACACATATTCAACTGAAAGTCTGACGAGCATTTCTACTGCTCGAAGATGAAGGAAAATGTTAAAGAGTGATTCTCGATATCAGAAGTACGAGATGGTAATGGCTATTCCAGAGTTTCAAGAATAACGATGTTCATTCCATATAAACAGATTTAAGAAAAATAGTGTTTACATACAAACCTCTTCCATCTCACGAAGAATCACACCACGCTCACGATTAATCAGTCTTTCATCAAAAGTGGAATTCTGCAATATATCCGACAGAATATCAAGCGCCTTAGGCACGTCGCCACCCATCACTTTGGCGTAATACGTCGTCTGCTCCCTCGAAGTATACGCATTCAAGTGCCCTCCCATATTCTCAATCTCCTCCTCCAAATCCCTAACAGACCTCTTAGCCGTCCCTTTGAATATCATATGTTCTAGAAAATGCGCCACGCCATTAGTCTCCTCGGTCTCGAATCGCGATCCCGCATCAATCCAGACTCCAACGGTAGCCGTCTGGGATGCAAGGTTAGACTCCGTCGCGACACGCAGACCATTGGGCAGGGTGGTGACACGCGTCTCCGGGTACGTGAGAATGGACGTATGATCGGCTAAAACGGGGAAAGGTGAGTTGTGTTTAAGGAACCTAGGATCAGGATTTTCGAGTCGTTTGAGCTTCGATTTGACTTGTTCTGCAACGCGATCATAGATCATTTGATTAGGATGTGGTGGAGCTGGTGCGCGAGTGTCGGATGCGGTTGAGACTGCGGTGGCAGTTGAAGCAGATCTGGTGGTGGTAGTGGCTGCTAGGGTTGGATGAGAGCGGCGAGAGAGCCTGAGGAGCTGGCGCGTCGCCATGGCTAGGGTTTGATACTTCCAATCTGACGTGAAATTGGGAGATTAGGGCATGGGGAAGAAGAAGATCTGAATGACTAAAAGGGGCAAAGTTGGCTGAAAATTCTCTTTTCTTGTGACGGGCGTGTGCCCCGTGATGTATGGTTTGTGCCCGGTCTACTGTTGACAAGAATTCATAAACGAGAATTGAAAGCCATGGACCGGAACCAAAATACAGCATTTAAGTTTTTAATGAATTAATTGGTTATTTATATTATATAAAACTATTTTAGTTTTATTTTTCTAAAACCAGATACTAACAATGACCATATGATTTAACTTTTTTGTGAAATAGATAAATAAGAAAGCACCACGTCTTAGAAATTAGCTAACACAAGGCAAAACAAGGTACAAAAAAACATATTATATAGCAAGATGAGTAAAGGGCGAACAACTCCAATCAGTCCAACTATCAAAGCCTGAACTACTCCTATAATTACACCAAGCATATAAAATTGAAACGACATGGAAGAAGGGACAATCTTGTTGAACACCTTGTTATTTCTCGTCGTCCAACGACACCATAGTAAATAGTAACATATGGATGTCATAATCTTATGTTTCATTGGACAATTTCTCAAATTGGCTGCAAAGTCAAGGACCTCAGTCACTTCGAAGAAGTGACCGACCGGGATACTATACCATTTGAATACCCAATATAAAGCATTCTTAGCTAAGTTACATCTTATAAGCACATGATCGACTATTTCGGTCTCGACCCCACACAAAGCACATAAAGAATAATGAATGTTCTCTCCCCTACAAGTAAGTGTGTCTGCCACTATAATTCTCCTCAACATGGCTTTCTAAAGGAAGCTAATACCTTCAAAGGTACCATTTTAATCCACTGAATCGAGGGGTTGCATAGGAAATAAGTTTTGAAATGATAACCATCGGGAGAAGGGCTGAATTTAATTGTATTGATGATAAACACAAGTTCAACGACTTCCAAAATAACCTTGGGACTGTTAGGAAAGTTTTTCCAGCCACAGTTATTATCGAAGTTTGTGCAGCGATCAAACAAATAACATTGTTTGGCTTATTCGAGAGAATAAAGGTCAGGAAAATGATTTTACAACTTAGACTATCTCACCCACATGTCCTTCTAGAATACAGTTTTAGAATAGGGGGCAGGAACTAAGGAAAAAACAATGTTGAGATTTGTATTAAGTGGTATGAGGTTGTTCACCACTTCTGCTATGTTATACCATACTCGTATGGCTAGTTATTCTTATTGTTATTATTTTTTGCAATGTAGTCAAGCTGTTTCTTGGAGAGATTATGAATTGCATAAATCACTTTCAGTCACGTAGTGAGTAAAGCAAAGTCTTTAGCTTATTGGGGTTAATAAAGTAAGCATACAGCTTTTTTCTTTCTTCTACAAAAAAATATGCCTACATCCTTACTTATTTTATGTCTACAAGGCAATGTAACTCTTCCCTTGAGTGCATTCGTGTACTCGATAAATGCTCTATTTTCAACAAATTTGAAAGTAAGTTCACAAACTACAAAAAGAGTTAATAAAGCTTTCTTGATCCTATGTTCATCATTTTTCCATGTGACAACACTACCCTGCCCACATAATTTTTTTTTTAAATTGTAACGTAGTTTGTGTATCCTTACCCTTCTTATTTGCCAGATTGCTTTGGCAGCTATTAGTATGTTTGGTTAAACTAGAAGTATCGTTTTTTATAGGATCAACTTTTAAAACTTTTGAACAAATTTACATTTACCCTGCCTCCTTGTCCCTCCATCTTCATCCTCTTTCCATAGCACTTCAAAAGTTTTACAACATTCAGACGTTAGCTTGCTAATATTATAATATTGTTTTCTTTTTCTTCGGTTGCGGATCATCTGATTCTTTCTCTAAGTTTTGGGCATCTTCTCTTGCATATTTGGATCATTTGTAGTTCTACAAACACCATTTCATCTTCTTCTTCATTCTAACGAAAAAAACAACAAAAATTAATAACTTAGATATTAATATTTTATACAATATTCCAACATACTTTACAAAATATAACAATACACATACATATTAACGTTTAACAACTATGTTTAATATTAAACCAAACATACATAAATATGTAAAATATACATTACGTGATCATGGTTTTGGTCACCAAAATACATACACATTTTTACACATTTTATACTAGTATCCAAACATACATAACATGTAAAATATACATCACATTGATGTATTTTACAACATACATATGTTCAATATATACACGGTTTTGATCTAGTTTCCAACAATACATCATACATTGTAATTACATTGTCATATTCATAATTTGATATACACATATTCAAAACCTAACTAATACTTTTCAAGAATATCAATTATTCAAAATTGAACTATTGTACATTTTCATATTCATAAAACATTGCATACAAGATTGTATTAAACACAAGAAAAGATTAATATATAAACTTACTTAAACCAATTCTGAGGGGGAACACACCCAATTATCCAACACCATTGTAAGAAAATGTTGAATCAGTTCTTGATTGAAGGTAGAATAGAATTCGGATTGGCAAGGGAGTAGTATGAAGAATAACTAAATTTAGCGTGAAGGAGGGGGTACGACTTTACGATGATAGGATGGAAGGGGGATACTGAAGGGTTTCTATGCAATCAATGAACACAAAATAACCTAAGGTTCACATGCAACCCTAATATTGATCTATGTTTTCTTCTATGAAGATTAGAACTAAGAACCTAAAGGATACAATTCAATTCTAAAGAAGAATCAAGAAAAACCAACCTTAGATCTTATGATCCTTTTAAGCAACAGCAAAATTATCCTGCCTCAGATGAAAGTCACACCCAGGTGATGGAAGAATCAGTCCAGCAGAGTAAATCCAGAGAGAAGATGGCGTGAAGAATGAGGTGCCAGGGGGTTCCTTTTATAGCCTCCAAGGGTTACACCTGAAACCCTAAGGAGCCTCCAACTGGACAAGGCTTTTGACCACTTGGACCAGGCTTACCAAACCCTAATTAGGGTTTCGCCAATCCCTTGGAGGAGCCTCCAAGTTGGCGCCACTTTTGGTCCCTGGTTTTTCCTGGCCAGTTATTCAACTATTGAATAAATGCCATACCAGTCCCTGCACCTTTTTAATTAATTAATTTAATCTCCAAATTAAATCCAATTAATTCTAGATTAAATCTCAATTAATTAATATAGTTTCTAATTAATATATTAGCACTTAAATATATTAATAAACCATATATATATTTTCTATTGATTTATTATACAATTAATAAATCAACTATTCTCTCTACTGAACTATCTTTCCTCCACCCATGAGGGCAACCCAAATGGACTTTGCTTTTAACCATAAGATAAAAGTTTAATTACAAGTCATGGCTTAGACACCTAATCCAACAGTCTCCCACTTGGATAAGTCTATGACTTTAATTGTCTGAACTCTGACCCAGTCAGTTCTGTCCAAAGATAAGTGATCAGATGATCCTCCGTCCAACAAGATATTTTCAGACCCAAGACATGGATAAAATCAATCTGGTCTGATTCACTGTTCCTCGATTTCCGATTTGCATATGACTCTTTAGACTACCAATTTAGTCCCGGTTGGCCAACCATTTTAGTCAACTTCAAAATCATCGAGAGGCCTACAGATATCTGTTTCCCGTTAGGGTCAAGGGACGAATAAACTTCGACTCATATACTTATGTCTTTTACCAGACAAATCACTCACAACAATACGTTTTATAACACCGAGTTACCGATGCGTTTTCATATTATCAATGAACAATCGTCTAATAAATCATAACTCATATGTCTTAGCTTAAAGATCAAAAGATATTATCGTCTCAACATTGCTCGTGATGTAATCCATGAAGCAATCCATTGAGCGCGGGTTTATCCAATACTCAAATCTCCATTTCCAAGTACTCACGAATGGTTCAGCAATCCAATTGCAATGTCTAACTCCTTAGTCAATCTATTACCAATTCATGACAGTCTTACTTCACACTTACTCCCTTAAAGTGTAATCGACTGTGGATATTTGAATAATCCAATTATTCAGGAAGTAAAACATGCAAAATGAAACACAATGATAAAGTACTGACAAGAGTAGTAAACCATAATAAATCTCTATTATTAAATCACAAGAGTCAAATACAATACATTGTTACAAGTTTCGAACCTATCTAATTACTAAAACTTATATCATCTCTTAATCCAATGCTCCTAGCATGCTGATTATGCTTAATCCTACTCAGAGCCTTTGTCAAGGGATCTGCAGGATTATCTTCCGATGATACCCTCTTTACAAGGAGGTGACCTTCTTCTACCCTATGCCTGATGTAGTGGTACTTTCTGTCGATATGTCTGGACTTTCCATGATCTCGCGGTTCCTTTGTCAAGGCGACCGCACCTTCATTATCGCAGAACAGTTCCAAGGGCTCCTGAATACTCGGGACTACTCCAAGGTCACCGATAAAGTTCTTCAGCCAAGCCGCTTCCTTTGACGCTTCACTTGCTGCTATGTACTCTGATTCGCACGTGGAATCAGCCACTGTTTCTTGCTTGGAACTTTTCCAAGTCACTGCTCCACCGTTCAAAAGGAATACCCAGCCCGACTGAGACCGACCACTGTCTCTATCCGTCTGAAAGCTGGCATCTGTATATCCTTCAACTCTCAAGGTATCACTGCCACCGAGGATTAACACCATGTTCTTTGTCCTTCGCAGATACTTGAGTATATTTTTCACAGCTATCCAATGCGCCCTTCCAGGGTTGCCCTGGTACCGACTGACCATGCTTAAGGCAAAAGCCACGTCAGGGCGAGTACACGTCATAGCGTACATGATCGATCCCACAGCCGAAGCGTATGGTACTCGACTCATCTCAGCTATTTCCTTGTCTGTACTCGGACTTTGAGTCTTACTCAGCTTCGCATTACTTTGGATAGGCAGCTCTCCCTTCTTGGAATTTTCCATACTAAACCTCTTTAGTACCTTATCCAAGTATGTACCCTGACTGAGTCCAATCAGTCTCTTCTTCCTATCTCTCAATATTCTAATCCCAAGAATATAGGCAGCCTCTCCTAGGTCCTTCATGGCGAAACATTTCCCAAGCCAAGCCTTAACATCTTGCAAGGTTGGAATATCGTTTCCCATGAGCAGTATGTCATCGACATACAGCACCAGAAAGGTGACTATACTCCCACTAGCCTTGACATATACGCAGGACTCATCCTCGCTCCTAGAGAAGCCAAACTCTTTGACTTTCTCATGGAAACAAAGATTCCAGCTGCGAGAAGCTTGCTTCAATCCGTAGATTGATCTCTCAAGCTTACACACTTTATTAGGATACTTTGCATCGACAAAACCCTCTGGCTGATTCATGTAAACATCCTCAGTCAGTTTCCCATTAAGGAAAGCGGTTTTGACGTCCATCTGCCAAATTTCATAGTCATGAAATGCAGCTATGGCCAGCATAATCCTAATAGACTTTATCTTAGCTACTGGTGAGAAGGTCTCGTCATAGTCAACCCCTGGGGTTTGAGTAAAGCCCTTCGCAACCAGTCTTGCCTTGAAAGTGTGTACCTTTCCGTCCATGTCTGTCTTCTTCTTGAAGATCCATTTGCACCCGACTGTCTTTCGACCCGGTACATTGTCAACCAAGTTCCAAACTTGATTGTCATACATGGACTTGATCTCGCTATCCATGGCCTCTTTCCACTTGGCAGACTCAGGGCCCGCCACTGCTTCCTGGTAGTTAGCTGGTTCATCCAAATTTATCAGTGTCCTATCACTGACAAAAGTGTCCCCATCCGAAGTTATATGGAACCCATAAAACTCGGGTGGCATGCTAACCCTACCGGAACGCCTAAGAGGTAAGGATACATCTGTCGGTCCAACAGGAACTTCATCCTCATGTTGGTTGCTAGTTTCTCCTAAGGTTGCGTCATCTGATGACTCTTGAATTTCTTCCAGATCAATGGTACTCCCACTGTCCTCTTTGAATACGAGCTCTCTCTCTCGAAAGACTGCTCGTCTAGCTACAAAGACCACGTCCTCGCTCGGTCTGTAGAATAGATATCCAAAGGACTGTTTGGGATAACCAATGAAGAAACACTTTTCGCTTCTGTCTGCGAGTTTGTCTTGAGTCTCTCGTCTAACGAAAGCCTCACAACCCCAGACCTTGATATGTGCCAACGAGGGAGCTTTCCCCGTCCACATCTCATGAGGTGTTTTCGCAACCTTCTTAGTTGGGACAAGATTGAGGATATGGGCGGCAGTCTCTAAGGCATACCCCCAGAAGTGAATGGGAAGTGAAGCTCGACTCATCATGGAACGAACCATGTCCAACAGGGTTCGGTTGCGCCTCTCTGCAACACCGTTCAACTGTGGTGTCCTGGGAGGTGTCAACTGCGAAACTATTCCGCATTCCTTTAGATAGTCCAGGAACTCGATACTTAGATACTCTCCGCCTCTGTCGGATCTGAGCATCTTTATCTTCCTGCCTAATTGATTCTCTACTTCGTTCTTAAACTCTTTGAATTTTTCAAAGGTGTCCGACTTGTGCTTGATCAAGTAGATGTAACCGTATCTACTAAAATCGTCGGTAAAAGTCACGTAGAACCGCGTGCCATCCTTTGTGGTTGATCTGAATGGACCACACACATCCGTGTGAATAATGTCCAATAGACCCTCACCTCTTTCAAAAGACCCTTTGAAAGGTGATTTAGTCATCTTGCCCAACAGACAAGATTCGCATACATCATCCGACTTGAGGTCGAATGATTCCAACACTCCATCCTTTTGGAGTTGGGCGATGCGTTTCTTGCTGATGTGGCCGAGCCGACTATGCCACAGACATGCCTTTTCCACGTCACTAGTAGAATCAATATAATTTACACTTTGTCCTAGATTGTCAACACATTTCACAGTTTCATACACACCATTACAAGGATAAGCAGTAAAATTCAAAATACCATTTTTGAAAACAGAAATAGATCCAATATTATTATCAAAAGAAAAATGAAATCCTTGTCTGAATAATGCGTGAAATGAAATAATATTTCTTGCCATTTCTGGCGAATAGCAACAATCTAATAAATCTAAACAAACTTCACTACTAAGCACTAAACTATAAACTCCAATCTTGGTAACAGGGGACGATCTCCTATTGCCCATGATCAAGTTCAGTCTACCGTGCTCCACCTCCCTGCTTTCCTTTAGGCCCTGCATATCAGAACAAATGTGAAAACCACATCCTGTATCAAGGACCCAAGAATTAGAAGATGGTGAGTTTTTAGAGATAGTGTATATACCTGCTGTCGATGGCTTTACTTTCCCATCCTTGACATCCTGCAAGTATTTGGGGCAGCTTCTCTTCCAATGGCCCTTTTCTTTGCAGTAGAAACAGTTTGCTTCATCGGGGTTGGCCACACAAGGAATTTGGGAAGTCTTGGTTCTCGAGCCATTACTGGATGACCCGGCCTGAACCTTTTCCCTCCAATTTTGTTTAGGAGGGCCCTTCCTTTTCTTTCCTCTGCCACTTCCAATGGCTAGAACGGGCTGATTAACCGAGGGTACACTTTTACCCTTCATCCCGTCTTCAGCTACTCGAAGCATGCGATGCAACTCAGTCATATTAGCCTGATTGTTGTTCAAATGATAAGCCAGCCTGAACTGGTCATAAGAACTCGGCAACGAGTTAAGCACTATGTCAACGGCCAACTGTTCCGGTACAGGCATCGCAAGCTTTCTAAGCCGCTCCACGTAACCTTGCATTCTTTGCACATGAGTGCAGATGGACTCTCCATCTTTGGGTTTGCTGTTCGTGAAGTCCTTGACCACTTCGCACCTTTCGATGCGCTCTTGCTTGCGGAACTTTTCCGCTAGCTCCTTGTGCATCTCATAGGGCCAGTAGTCTTCGTATATTCTCTGCAATTCGGGGTTCATTGTGGCGATCATGATGCAGGCCACTTTGGTTGCATCATCAGTATGTTTTTGGTACGAGGCAATTTCCTCGGGAGTAGCAGTTTCGGGGTCGACATCGACAAGCTCGGTCTCGAGAACATACTCTTTGTTCTCATACCTCAGAGCCATCTTGATGTTTCTAATCCAGTCATTATAGTTTGTCCCGTTCAATTGAACCCTGGAACATAGTGAGAGGATTGAGGGAACACTGGAGTTTGATTGGGGAGCGGATTGATCAGCAGAAGACATCTATAAAAGAAGGTAAGTTTAATTAGATACTTGTCGGTCCTTATAATAACCCAATATAAAATAAGGCTAGGATCCAACTATAACAATTTGCAACATAGAAGAGGGATGCCGTAATCTATAAGCAAATTTTATAAAGGTAGGCGAATGACGATTCAGCCGATTCCACCGCGGAAAAATAATCTTATTATAAATGGAATTCCTAGTTTCTTATGAGATTTATTGAACTGTTCAATAGCATGTTTAATCTCGGATATGCCCCACCGTTTGTGACTGGGATGCCGAGGATCACAAACCGGGTGTGAATAACCATGCAAATTAGCTTGGTGCTCTCGGGATCCATTATCATCTCAAATTGATGTGCCGGTAAACCACACACGCTCCATCAACAATGATAACACCCGAGACACCCATTGCCACTCTTTATGAACCCCTATTGGTGTGCCGGTAAACCACACACGCTCCACCAACGTTTCATAAAGTGCAATGTGCAATTTCATGGGGTAGCATCAAATTCACATTTTCCTAAAGTAACTAGATTGGGATTTGTTTTAGGGTTCTAGTACTTTCAATTATAGCATTATACTTTTAAGAGGCTTAGCGGTTCTATCATACCCGTTCAGCTAACGACACTCGACTGACCAGGAGAGCGGTGGGTAAGAGTAGATACCCATTAGACTAACATTTTATAGTCAGTCGCCTTATACCCTCTTTATAGGACAGTTTTGTGAATGAGGCTTACTAGCGATAGACTAACCAATTTTCTTATACATATTAAATTAACTTTTAATTTTAAATATATATAAGATATATTTTAATCTCATTAAAATATCTTTAGAATTAATTAAATTCTAATTTTCTCAAATTATTCTAATTTTCTTGAAAATTTTAATTAATTCTTAAGGCAGATTTAATTTGCCTTTAATTAATCAATTAATTAAATTAATTAAATCTAGGTTACAGATTACCAATTAATCAAATTAATTAACCTGTAATGGTCCCATGAATTTCGAAAATTACAAGCCAAGGAATTAGGGTTCAAGTTATTTTAGTTGATTTAGATACCAAAAATAACAACACATAATTAAGGCAAGCAAATCAAGCATTCAAGGGGGACCAAGGGAGGGTGGCGGCTAGGGTTAGGAAACCCTAGCCTTGGGATCGATTTTGGCCTCCTCCCAAGGGTTAATTTTCGCCAATAACCCTTAGGCACAAAACAATTCAAGCAGTTCATAATCAAACACAAGAAAACAAGCTAGCTCTGATACCACTGAAGGGTTTCTATGCAATCAATGAACACAAAATAACCTAAGGTTCACATGCAACCCTAATATTGATCTATGTCTTCTTCTATGAAGATTAGAACTAAGAACCTAAAGGATACAATTCAATTCTAAAGAAGAATCAAGAAAAACCAACCTTAGATCTTATGATCCTTTTAAGCAGCAGCAAAATTATCCTGCCTCAGATGAAAGTCACACCCAGGTGATGGAAGAATCAGTCCAGCAGAGTAAATCCAGAGAGAAGATGGCGTGAAGAATGAGGTGCCAGGGGGTTCCTTTTATAGCCTCCAAGGGTTACACCTGAAACCCTAAGGAGCCTCCAACTGGACAAGGCTTTTGACCACTTGGACCAGGCTTACCAAACCCTAATTAGGGTTTCGCCAATCCCTTGGAGGAGCCTCCAAGTTGGCGCCACTTTTGGTCCCTGGTTTTTCCTGGCCAGTTATTCAACTATTGAATAAATGCCATACCAGTCCCTGCACCTTTTTAATTAATTAATTTAATCTCCAAATTAAATCCAATTAATTCTAGATTAAATCTCAATTAATTAATATAGTTTCTAATTAATATATTAGCACTTAAATATATTAATAAACCATATATATATTTTCTATTGATTTATTATACAATTAATAAATCAACTATTCTCTCTACTGAACTATCTTTCCTCCACCCATGAGGGCAACCCAAATGGACTTTGCTTTTAACCATAAGATAAAAGTTTAATTACAAGTCATGGCTTAGACACCTAATCCAACAGATACGACTTCAACATTATCGATGTCGAACTCAGCAATACGCGATGCATGGCTTTTTGTCACAAGGGATACGGGACTGAAGCAAGGGATATGGACTGAATGAAGCATCATCAATACACGATCAAAATAATATGGCCTTTCAAATTCGGCCCGGGTCGGTTTTTTCCACACAGTCCACGGAACCGAATCCGATGGACTGAAGAACTGATTTCATATATATATATCTAGGACCAAAAAACGAACCCATGAGATGTAATCTAGGTCCCATTCGGTCCGGGTTTAGGTCTAAGACCCGGTTTGAGTCGGGTACAAGGTCCAAAATTTCATCTATGTCCCAATTTATTAGAATGTAACAACAATCGTGCTCTCCATGGGTAAGGATGGTTTTGGGGATATAATTTACATTGAATAAATTACCACTATGTCCTTTGTTCAAATTAGAAATTATGCAAATACCCCATACCACGTGAAATACAAAATTTCCTCAATAAATACATAAAACTCATACACTAAAGCATATACTAAGATAAAATAATCAACATGGTTTCATTTAAACTGATGGCTAATAACATAAAAGCCATTGTAGTTTAGCCAAAATTCTGGTTTAACCAATAAATTTTAATGATTATTTTCATCGAAAGGTTATGTGAAAAGTTTCATATCGATATTTGAAACAAATATTGAAACTCTATTGCAACGAAAATGATATATAAAGTTGTATACATGTGATTTTTGTCTTCGTAAGTGCAACTATTCGGCCATGTTGTGAATGCATAAGGTGCTCAAGTGAATCCAATAAATTTTGAATACAACGGGGTAAAAAGTGTTCCGAGTTGGCGGCATACAATCATGACTTGTATTTGTTATAGTGGGCGCAATTGATATTTTTCAAAATATGAGTGATTTTTACGAATTTTTTTTAAAGTATGAGTGGTTTTTTTAGAACAAAAAATAATATAGTGCTTAAACCGGATTTTGGTCAAACTATAATGATTTTTATGTTATTAACCTTTAAACTAAATAAGAACTAGTCCCCATAATTTATCCTCAATATATCCAACTCTTTATAGAAATTACTAATTTACCTTTCATAATTTAATATGATGACCAAAACATTAATATGATGATTACCATATAATTTTTTTTCATTTATGAGTTAATGTAAAATAATAATAAAAGCAATGCTTGTTTGATAAAATCACAAATCTCAAATGAAATGACTTGTTAACATCTTTTATTATTGAAATTTATTTATTTACTTATGTTCGGTAAAATTTTGAGTTTATTTTAAATTTTCAAAATTTTATTTTACCAAATTAGCCTAATTTATTGTAAGCCCAAAACATGAATGTTATGGTCATAAGATTCTGTTTGCGATTTTTATGGTCCTACGATAAACACAGAGATGGATCTTGCTTGACCGCTCTACGCCTCAGAAAATTACATAGAAAATCTAGCTTCGACCGAGCCATCTCTCTCTCTCTCTCTCTCTCTCTCTCTCTCTCTCTCTCTCTCTCTCTCTCTCTCTCTCTCTCTCTCTCTCTCTCTCTCTCTCCAATGGGCGACCAAGTTACTCCTCATGATCCTCTTACATTGATATGTTGAAATTTTACATTTGGAGTTTTGGTGCATTTATTCCTATCCGATTGCTCTTGTTTTAGTCTCTTCCTGTCTGTTTTTTCATGTATTCACTATTTTGTTTGATGGCTTTCACGTTTCCATCTTTACTTTATTTGTAACATTGCTAGCTTCTTGCTACTTTTAATATAATTTGATGCTCGTTGTTTAAAAAACAATCCAATACCACTTTCATCATAGAACACTTAAATACATTAAATATTCTAAACTAAAAATTAGGGTAATATAACATTATTATGACAAGATTGTCGTAAATATTTTGTTTAATTGTTTCGATAATAAAATTGAAAATATTTTTTTTGACGAATTGTTAACTAGTAGACCAATAATCACATTTTTATCTATATATTTTTAATAAAAACTGCTAGCATTTATTTTTTATTTTTAATTTATTCTGTATCACAAAAAGCATCATATATACTATTTTTGATCTATTAAGAAATAAATCTATCAATTACTCAATTACTCAAAAAGATTTCTTAATACTTATATTTAAATGTATAACATAGTTTTTAAGCATAAATATAAATAATCGTATTATGTTTATGGAAATTTAGAAATAAAGTAAGCGACAATAATATTCGATACCAATATTTTCTTTAAACAAATTAGTAGAATCAAAATAGTCAAAAGTTTATCTTTATCAATAGTGGTATTGACTTAATATCATCAATTGATGAATATAACAATTAAAAATTCAAAAGATAAACGCGTAGACTGAAAATTTTATAAAAATAAAAGGAGATAAGTGAAAATGGTAATTATGATATCTTTGAGTGGGTTGGTTAGATGCACTGACACTATTTCAAAGTGCAAAATGATTTTTTGAGATTACAAAGACTACGAGTTTGAGTGTTTATATGCATTGCACGAATAGCTTGTATCATAACTCCTCTGTTTAGATGCCGATAATTCTCGGTCTAAGTCTGAGATTTCTGTTTACTCTCATGCTCATTTTGTCTACACTTGTGTACTTCGAAGGAACCGGCATTCAAGCACAAGCCAAATATCTTCCTCGAGACGAAGGCAAGTTTCTTTTTTGTACATAGTTACTGTTTTTGAAATTCCATGTATCGATATTTTTTTGTGTTTGAAGAATAATTGATCAGATAATACATAATTCTAATTCTAATAAGGATTTTTGGTCCAACTAACCGTGTAATTGCCACTCGGGTCTTACTCCCACCTCCACCTATCGGGTTGCTGGCCTAAATGAACATCCTACAATAGAGTAACAAACTCAGCCAATTTATCATGGTCGTGTGTGAAATGGAGTATCTCCCAACCATGAGTCTTTCCAAAACCGAGTGGACATTCTGTCACCAACTTTTTTCCAACAAAAACGAATGAAGGTTAAGACTTTTTTCCATTAACCGATTGACAAACTGTAAAATGTCCACTCACGGTGCACTCGAGTGACCCATCGGAATAGAGGAGCTCCAATGACCATCTTGAGTCTTGACTATAAATGTTGTTGACAACTTGCACCTATAAAGCATATGGATTCTTTAAAAACCTCAACTTCTACTTGAACAATAAAGCTCTATTAAACGCATAAAGACTTCCCACTTCCAACTCGACATCTTCTTTTGCTCAACATAACTTTTTCCCATTTTACCCAAGTAAGTTTCCTTTCAACCATCTCGGCCCCACAAAGGAACCATGAGAGGTAAACCCATGTGGTTGATTCTCCATGCTCGAATCCGCATGAACCGAAACTTTGTCCTCATCTTCATTATAACACGATGGCAACTTCTTCAAAACCTCGTTAAGTTTTTTTTTGAACCACTTTCATTTCCAATTACATTATCATGAAAAGTGTTTGGTACATCACATGCACATGATTCATCCTCTTCATTATTGTAACACAATTCTCCTTCATCTTCATCTTCCTCATTATTACCATAGGCGTCACTAGTAGACCTGGCAATGGAGCGGGTTTGGAGCGGATCGGCATTGATCCAAACCCGTTTATCAAATTTCAAAAGTTAACCCAAACCCGATCCGTAACCCACAGGGTTTTGAATAATCAAACTCATATCCTTATCCACCGGATCAACGGATACCCAAACCCGATCCGTAACCCGCATTGTAACAAATATAACATGAATCACATTTTCGCTCAATACTTATTAAATATTTTTTTCATAATAAAACAAACGTCTAATATAACTTAATACTTAAAATAACAATTCCAAAACCAAACAAACGTCTACTATTGGAAACATGCATGAGAAAATAATTAATTTATAACAATCAAGATCTGGAACGACTCCTCGAGGACCTGACTCTCGAGTATTGTGTTTGTGTGTGACTTCCTATACGCTATCGTCTATACCTCTATGTCCCGTAATTGTAAAATAATTAATTTATATATAATAAATTTATTTTAATATAATTTTATACGGAGGGCGGGTTATTAACGGAGCGGATCGATAGTGATCCAAACCCAACCCTTTTACTTAAAGGGTTAACGGGTACAGGTCGTTAGCGGGTTAACGGATCATAAATAACGATCCAAACCCATATATTTTGCACGGGTTTGGAGCGGATCAGGGTCAAAACCCGTTCCATTGACAGGTCTAGTCACTAGTGCTGGCATTCCCTTCCAAACATTGTTCCTCACTTTTTTTTTAAAAGAAGGAGCCTTTTGATGACTTCTTTTATCTGAATGATGAAGTTACGGCTTTCAATACCCACCATTGTAGTATTAAACACAATTTGCATATGTTTAGTCTCAACACATACACACATGGAATAAAAATTGTCCTTTTCCTCGTCATTAAAGAAGACAAAATTACCTCATTTTCTATTGACCTTGGCAAAGTTATCTTTGTTCCATACCTACAAAAGCATCCCTTCAATATCCAACCACAAAAGCCTCTCTTTAGGAAAAAAATTTACGAGTCCATTATATGATTTCACAGAACCAAGACTTGACACTCACATGTGTGAAAAAACTTTTGGGTGGCAGAGACCGACTCAAATTTGAACAAAACAATAAGCCACCAACATATTTCATATTTATATTACTAAAACGTTAATTACTGCAAATGTTAATTGTATTAGGAATGGAACGAAAGTTTCGTTTTACCTTATTACATGACGTGCGTACTTCACTCCATCTGTTAATCGTATTTCCAACTGATTCTAAAAAAGTCACATTCTCCGCCACATGATTGTTTCCCTTCACTTGATCCCTATCCTTTGCCTTAGGAATGCTCTAGTCCCCTTTTACTATATTAAAGTAAGGTTGTGTTTGATAGCTTCTTAATTTGAATAATTAATGGGCTCTGAATGGTTCAGACCATTTGATACGTAAAAATACCAGCTCTGAATGGTTCAGACCGTTTGATACGTAAAAATACCACATCTGAATGAAACAGAGCCTCTTAATGGCTCTGAACCATTAAGAGAGAGTAATGAATCTGAATGAGTTCTAAATGGTTGAGACCTTTGAATGATTCAGATACTACCAAACACAACCTAAGACATAAACCCTTTACGCAAGTGTTGCTACATGGAGTGGAATATTTGAGGTTGCTTTAGTGCTTTGTTTGCATGATCATTCCTACTGACCGTGGCTTTGAGGCAAACAATCTAAAACTAATTATCAATCCATGTATACCACACAAGCTTTAATGATTTATCCATATCTTCAACCCTAATGAATCACACGAATTCGAACCTTCTTCCTACTTTCAAAAATTTTGATGCGGTGAAAATCTCCACCACCTCTCCATGTTTTTCGCTCACTCCCAATAGCCATGTGTTTCCAAATGACCGAGAAAATTGGCTACAGATACTAATTGGAGAATCCTTTGAAGATTCGATTCATTAATAGTATATTTCATCCCAAAGACTACTAGATCACCACTCCTCGGCACAATCGAACACAATCAAAACAATCAGCAAAGCATGCCTATCAGCCTATCCGGTCAGCCTTTCAATGACAAAAAACCCTTACCTCCCCGACGTCGATCGCCGACTAATGGTCACTAGGCTGATACATTTTGAAAAAATAATCCATTTTTATTGGTTTAGATGTGGTATTTCGTGATTATCTCCTAAAAGAAGTGAATATTTTTTAGTGATCTGTCATTTTCGCTATTGAGATTATTTTTGCCAAACATACAAAAATGATGAAATTTGTAAAAATAAAAGATAAGTGAATTTTTTTAATGAATTTCCAAAAAATGCCATTTTTCAAAATAACGTTTCTATTAATTTTTTTTTTTTTTTGGTATTTTGTGATTAGCTCTATAGTTTTTCAAATATTCAAATCTAACTATATATTTAGGATAAACATATTGAGTAAATTATCAAAGATTCGTAGAACAAAAAGTTTATAAAGACGCTTATATCGTTAATTTTGAAAGAGGCCAAAATGGAATAAATGCACCCACATGGTTTTTCCATGATCTTGACGAGTGCAAATACCTTAAAATTTCCAAAATTTATTTCTTGAATGTATGACTGTAACCGTAAGGCAAACGTTCGCTGTTTTTTCAAGACTGATCATTAATGTCGAACATTGTCTTCACGACATTATAATAACATGAGAAATTGTATTGATTCCTAATTTTTGTTCCTAACTTTATTCTTAACCAATACAATTTCTTTAATAACATTGTCTTCACGGCACTATGGTTCACATCATAATAATAAAGAAATTATTGCACTTATGTTTTTAATGATGAAAGATATATAGCGTATTTGATGTCATGTCGTAGGTAGTAACTAGTAAGGTAGACTTTTAGTATTTATAGGCATGACATGGATAACTTTTATCATAACTCATCGGTTCAGATGTCGATGATTCTCAATTTAAATTTGAGACTTCTGTTTACTCTCACGCTCGTCTTGTTTATACTTATCTTCTTCTTCTTTTTTTTTTGGGTGATAACCGAGGACCCCACCCGACCCATCCTTTGGATGACCCTGATGAAACAACCTCGGGGCCCACGCACACCTGGCAGCAGGGTGGTCCGGGTCAATCACCTACGGAGGTAGAGAGTAGACCTGGCAATGGAGCGGGTTTTGACCCTGATCTGCTCCAAACCCATGCAAAATATATGGGTTTGGATCGTTATTTATGATCCGTTAACCCGCTAACGACCCGTACCCGTTAACCCTTTAAGTAAAAGGGTTGTGTTTGGATCACTATCGATCCGCTCCGTTAATAACCCGCCCCGTATAAAATTATATTAAAATAAATTTATTATATATAAATTAATTATTTTACAATTACAGGACATAGAGGTATAGCCGATAGCGTATAGAAAGTCACACGCAAACACAATACTCGAGAGTCAGGTCCTCGAGGAGTTGTTCCAAATCCTAATTGTTATAAATTAATTATTTTCTCATGCATGTTTCCAATAGTAGATGTTTGTTTTGTTTTGGAATTGTTATTTTAAGTATTAAGTTATATTAGACGTTTGTTTTATTATGAAAACATTATTTTATAAGTATGAGCAAAAATGTGATTCATGTTATATTTGTTACAATGCGGGTTACGGATCGGGTTTGGGTATCCGTTGATCCGGTGGATAAGGGTATGGGTTTGATTATTCAAAACCCTGCGGGTTACGGATCGGGTTTGGGTTAACTTTTGAAATTTGATAAACGGGTTTGGATCAATGCTGATCCGCTCCAAACCCGCTCCATTGCCAGGTCTAGTAGAGAGGTGGCCAGTGGCCATCACTGATTGAAACCTAACATTCCCTATGGGGAAAGGGAGAGAGTGGGATTAGAACTCAAAACCTCCTTATGGGCAGGGCCGTTCCAAGCTGATTTGAGGCTCGGGGCCAAGTAAAAAATGAGGCCCCTCTATTATTCGTTTTCATATAAATGTTTTCTAGGTAACATTATAAAATGTAATATAAAGAGTTAAAGGAACAAAAACACATGATATTATTAACCTTTCTTTTAGTGTCCTTTTATGGCTAAAATCTGAAAAACAAACAAACAATTGCAAATATGTAATTGAATTAAAATGAAACAAATTCACAAGATGTAATTGAACTAAAAGGACCACACACATTGACGGTTAATTTAAGCTTAATTGGACATCTAAATATGTAATTGAACTAAAATGCAACCATATTCACAAAATGTAATTCACAAATCACAAGGTTAACGGTTAACCCAATTGTGATCCACATGAACATGAGTAACAGTCTTACTAGAAAGGATAAATTCCATTCATATCATCAAAATTGAAGCTATTGAACATCAAAACAATGAATTTTCTAAAAGAATTCACATGAACATCAAAAATAAGAAAGAGCTAAGACATTAAATTACAGATTACCAGATATGACTGATTATATCTTCCTGTTCCTGATTCTAGAAAGGCTAAAACCAAGATCACGGTAATTTTCTGAATTGAATCTTGCTCAGTTGATTGATTATTGAAGGTCTGACAATTCACAGTTGAAAAACTATGATTGCCGATCAATACATATCAGTTTTGAGACATGTTACGTGCACCTGTGGGCTGTGGGGTGAATACCGATGACTGATGAGATCGAGATGTGGCATATTCAAAAAATCAGAGGCAGTGAGATTAGGTGAATCGTGATTCACGAATGCTATCAGTAGCAGCAATGATTTTGATTGTATTGGCAACGTTTCACCAAGAAAGAAGCGAGTATATTCAATCGTGATTGCCAGCTTTGCGCCTTGGCCATTTTTCCTGATCGTGGATTGTAAATCGTAATTGCCTACATTCCAATAATCCCATCTTGACCTCTGGTAGCTCGTGACACTTGCGGCCCATAATCTTTTTAGTTATTTGGGCTTAATTTTTTGGATTGAACTAGATTACTTGAATAATGGACCTACCTTAATATAATACATCTATAAAATTTGGGGCCCTAGCTAATTGGAGGCCCAGGGCGGTTGCCCAGCCCGCCCGCCCTTAGGACCGGCCCTGCTTATGGGGGAAGAGAAGGAGTCCTAAGCTTATCCACTAGGCCATCAGGGTGATGGTTACTTATCTTCTTTAAGTAAGTGGCATTCAAGCAAAAGCGGGGTATCTTCCTCGAAACGAAGGCAAGTTCTTTTGTATGGTATTATCTATGTTTTTTCATAGATTGTATATAAAAACTGCAGTCTACAATTTGCAATCCTAAGTTTGAGTTAAAAGACATAGACAATTTCTTATGTCTTTTACTTGTCAAGACATTCAATCAAAATTTGCTTTTCAACTAAACCTAGTTTCTATAATGCAACCTAAGCACCTTCATAGATTGTATATAAAAACTTCATTAAGTGTTTGTACAAACTTCCACCAATGTTCATTTCTTCACATACGCTCAGAAGTATGAAAACATGTGATCAAGTTCTATAACAAGGATGCTTGTTATTTGTTACTAGTTATTAACTTCATAAAACTATTAGGTGTTCTATTAGTAGGGGTGAGCGTTATTTGAATTAAACCGCGAAACCGCCCGAACCGAACCTTATACGGTTTACGGTTTCGGGTTAAACGGTTTACGGTTCGGTTAACGGGTTAAGCGGGTTGCTTAAGCGGTTTACGGTTCGGTTTGCGGTTTGGGAAAAATTAAACGAGCCCCACCCGAAAACCGATTAAGAGTTATATATTAAATATATATAAAATATATTAATAATTGATATATTGAATTTATGAATTACTTGTATACCCTTAAACCCTTTACTCATTTTTACACTAAAATTAGGTTAGCGTCTTAGCGAATACAGACTCCAAGCCACCAAAGCTGAAAAGCTCCTCTTTCTATACGTTTACAGTCAAATATTACTCTCCATTTATTCATATCTATACTTGACTTGTTAAGTTTTATTGCACATGAATATTATTCAAATATTACACTAAAATTAAATTTAATATTATTCGTTCCAAATTCATAACCAATTGATTTAGTTATAAACAATCTCTTTTTTTGTCATAAATGAAAATTTATGCAGAATTCATGGCACCTTTGTAAAATTTTATTGGATCTTTACTTTTTAAATGTTAGATACAAAATGAACTAATAATATGATTTAAAGTGGGTTTTTGCTTAATTGGTTTAAACCAAACTGTACCCTCCCAAACCGCAAACCGTTTAACCCGCTTTTAAGCGGTTCGGTTTACGGTCGGTTTGGCCTTCATCCCCAAACCGCCTAACCCGAACCGCCGAAACCACGAAACCGCAAAACCACCCGTTGCTCACCCCTATCTATTAGTCAATTAACTTTGCAAGAATTCAATTCATCTAAGTGGCCAATAAAAAAACTAAATTCAAGATTAAAAATTAAAGTAAGAACATGATCACTAGGATAAAATCATATACAAACATCAAGGTATACATATCCATCTAGATGATAAACATGGCTGAATAAAAAACTAGAACTAGGGTTTCTTGCCAGACATAGCTTGAATCAAAACAAAGAAGTCTTCAGAAAATAGAATATCTAGAGTTGCTTACGATAAATGCAAATAAACCGGATGCTAAAGATGTGATCCGGGCTTTAAAAACCTTCAGGAAATCGCCTCTTCTGCTTTCTGAAACGATCTGTAGAATATGCGTTTTGTGTGTCCCCTCTGGAATGCAGAAATCGACTATTTATAGTGGTTTTAACCAACCGTGAATAGCGGCTCTAAGGTCTCAGATGGTGCCACTATTGTAACAAACATCTCGATATTACTCGAAGGTTATCTTCATTACGCATCGTTATTCCATGACATTAGCGTCGTGATGCCTTCACATAGCGCCGCTATCTTGAATTGGTAGTGTCGTTAACTCCAATATTCCAACATTTCCTTTGTATTCCGATTCTGCTCCATTTTTCATCCTGTTTGCCCAATTATATACAAATCCTGTCATATTACAACTTCCAAGTATAATGAGTATTTTTCATTCATTTTGTATCATTTAATACTCAAAAGCACCCTGATATCGCCCAAAACATATGAAACAATAATACGATATCATACATCAACTTTTTAGTATTAAAAATAAATAATTAAATAAATAAAAATAAAAACTTTTAAATATATAAACAAATTTAAAATGTATTGAATCAAATTAAAATAACAATAATTTAAAAAAAAACACATAACTAGAGAATTTAAAACCTACATACGATACTTTAAAACCTAAATATGATAATTCAAATATAAAAAACACACAACTACTAACTACATTAAAAACCTAGATACTAAACACACTATTTTTTTTTTGTTTTTTCATAACATTTCAAGCTTCGTTATTCATAAACTTCGTGTAGGTCAGAAGATATCCCTCATGAGTCGTGATTAAATGGTTAGGATGAGTGTTGTTGTGTTAACAAGAAAGGAAAGGGATCATATCATTTTCTTTAAAATCAATTTTCGTTTCAATCTCTTCATTGTTTGCCGCTTTTTGCCTTTTTTTGTTATTCTCTATATATAATATAACAGGTTACATTGAAATAACGAGCCCTTGTTATTTCAGGATCCTGGGCCGTTGCGTAAGTTGCCCATCTTATTGGGCCAACCCTGCTCATTTAGCTAAAGACAACATTTTTCATATTTATAAGAAAATATTAAACTTAAAAAAAAATCGAAATACCATTTTTCACAAGAAAAAAAGGTACTTCTCCATTTTTCGTGAACTAGATTAAAAAGCACAAAAATATATTAGGCTTAAGAGAGGGACCATCGAAAATGTAAGTCGCGATATATGACAAATTTTTAGCAAAAAAATTGATTATGTTTTGGCATCTTCTAAAAGATGGTTTGCCGATTATCATTTGCCACCAAACATTTATCTCAAATTCTCTCAACCTTTTAAATTTGAAATAATTAATATTGTAGAGTTTTCAACTAAATGACACATTTTTATGCCATTGTAACTAATTTACTTTATATTTGATATATTTCTTAAATATTTTTGTTAGATTTCAATAAAAAAATAAAGCATTTTCTTGAGATTCTGAATTTGTTCTTCGGATTTCAGACATATATTTAAAGTCCGGTTTACTTTTTTTCTACTTTGTTCGCAATGATTAGTCGAAATCCGAAATATACATTTTTGTAGAAATATATTATTGAGATGACATAAATTTAATCCAAAAGATAATTCAAAATGTTGGCATGATGATTATTTGTGTAAAATCCAAAATAATCTAATTATTTCACCCTATTTCCAAAATTGAATTGTCATATTTGATCCCCAATATATATATATATATATATATATATATATATATATATATATATATATATATATATATATATATATATATATATATATATATATATATATATATATATATATATATATATATATATATATATAACTAAAAAAGTTTCTTATTAATTTTTTTTCTGATTCGTTAATCTAAGTCATCGATTGTATCTAATTTTGATAGCTCTAAAAGAGATGAGACATAAAGGTAACACATACATACATACATACATACATACATACATACATACATACATACATACATACATACATACATACATACATACATACATACATACATACATACATACATACATACATACATACATACATACATACATACATACATACATACATACATACATACATACATACATACATACATACATATATATATATATATATATATATATATATATATATATATATATATATATATATATATATATATATATATATATATATATATATATATATATATATATATATATATATACACGATATACTTTCTTCCCAACACAACATCAAAACCCATGCGCATGGTATGGGTAATGGGTTGTTTTCTTTTGACGTCAACTAAAGTTTTTCTTTTTGGTTTCGTCGATTGTTAACATTATCTTGTAGTGGACGCTCTTCGTGAAATAGCATCACAATTGGGTAAGAGGGACTGGGATTTTAGATTGAACCCATGTGATGGAAATCCCAATTGGGCAACACCAAAGGATGATGAAATGCCTCGTTATAACAACACTGTTGAGTGTAACTGCTCCTACCCTGGTGATGTTTGTCACGTCGTATCCATGTAAGTTTTCTTGTTTTACTTTTACATTTATTTTGTACTAATAATGATTATTGGCACCCTTATATGCCATTTCTTTATAGTGCGCTCTTAAAAAAAATATGATTTCACCTTACGTGTCATAAGGTTTACATTGAAGTGTGTGAAAGAGCTGCAAATTGGTCGTAAATTCGTATGTTGGTTTGATCTTAAAAGAATGAGTCTGAAACTAGACCTATATGGGCTTAAAAATAAGGGTGTTGTTACATAAACACTCCATATACACCCGTTAACAAAAGTCAAACTACTTTCAATCACTCCTATCTAATTTTTCCGGAAAACAATGCAGTTTCAATAAATAAAAAGAAGTTGACTTCAAATAGAGGTATATATAAAATATCATGAGGTGTTTATTTAGTCATTCTCTAAATAATTTCTTTACTACATCACCAATAGCTAAATTTTTTCTAAAAAAACATGTAGAAGTTGTAAAAAGTCATATAAAAATTCGTGAAAAACATTCACAAATGAATTTGTAGTAAAGCATTCTTAACAAAAGCTGTAAAAGTACGTGTAAAAGTTGTAAAAAATCTTAAGAACATGGATAAAATGAATATATAAAAAAATTTAGGAAACAAATTCATAAAAAAAGAACTAATTTTAATAATATATAAAAATAAAATTGTAAAAAAAAAAAGTCAGACAAATTTGTAAAGAAATGTTAAAAATAAAAACTTGAGCAAAAACTGTAAAAAAAGAAAAGTTTGCAACCTATAAAGTTGCTATTAGCACGATAAGACGACCAATTTTAAACAAATCTAATAGGTGATTACCTTTCAAATTATTGGAACATGTAAAATGGTATTCCAAATAAACCGAAAGTAGTTGGTTGGACAAATAAATTTAACATTTCAATACGCGATCTAATTTTTCATAGTTAAGCACACATATATCATAATAAAAATAAAAAAACCATATTAGTTAATTTGTATATACTTATACAAATTAAAAAAGATAAAGTATTATATCGATCATTTGATATAGAATATTTTGAATGGAGTTGATTTAGGTTCTAATATTACAAGATTCGAATCTCACAAGCTTCAACTTTGGTGGCTTGCCATTAAAAATTGCTATTAATGTTACTTGAATTATTTTGACAACTATTTTTTAATATTGTCTTTCATCTAAAATTATATATATATATATATATATATATATATATATATATATATATATATATATATATATATATATATATATATATATATATATATATATATATATATATATATATATATATATATATATATATATATATATATATATATATATATAGGGTCCCGTTCCGGTGATGACTCTTTTTTCGGTAAGGACTCGTAAGGACACCTCAAAAAAATTGAAAAAAAATATAAAAAAAATACAAATCATAAAATCGAGAATAGTACTATATCATGATCCAAAAAAATTTGGAAAAAAAAATTTGGATCATTGAGAAACAGAAATGATCCACAAAAAATTTTATTTTGTGGATCATTGTTTCATTATAAAAAAAAATAATGATCCAAAAGTTTTTTTCCGAATTTTTTTTTCTCAAATATAGTACTATGATCCATTTTATTATTTATATTTTTTATTTATTTTTTTTCAATTTTTTTAAGGTGTCCTCACGAGTCCTCACTTTAAGAAGAGTCCTCACCCGATCGCTTATCTATATATATATATATATATATATATATATATATATATATATATATATATATATATATAAATATATATATATATAACATAGATCAATTAGCCAAATATGAAAATATTTTTTATTTTAGTTCAACTTTATTTTAAAATTCTTAGAACACAATTAGGGATAATATAAAAGACATCACTAAAGCAAATGGAGCAAATTGTATAAAAACACTATATAACCAACTATTTAGAGTTTTTTTTTGCTGGGAGTAACTCGTAGAAAATGCTTTACTTTATGGTGATAAAATCTTAGCAAATGTCTTTTTAAATTGTAAAAAATGTTTGAGAAGCTATGAGCGGAAGATGCCTTGCAGTGAGATGACTTATAAATTTGTGATGTTTATGATCAGATATCTCAAGGGGCAGGATCTTGATGGCGTTCTTCCAAAGTCCCTGACAAAGTTACCTTACATAAAAAATATGTAAGACAAAGACGTGTTTTTATACCATAACCCAAATTTAAAATATCGATGTGTATACCATGCTGGAGTATTTGTGAGACATCATTATGACATTGATTGCTTCTTGTAGCGATTTGACTCGTAATTATCTAAATGGCACCATACCTCCTGAATGGACTTCAACGAAGCTGGAGTATTTGTGAGCTATTTCTCAGTGTCTATCTCTCTCTATTGATTCGTTGATATTTATACGAGTCTCTCCTAAATGAAAATAGATGCATGTGTAGGGCTATTACCGTGAATCGCTTGTCAGGAAGATTTCCAACACTTTTGGGCAATATAACATCACTTTATTATGTGTATGTTCTCTCTTTCTCTTACCCACACAAATACTCATCTTTTTTAATACGATGTGGGTGATGCTATATCCTCTTAAAGCTCTTCCTAACAGACATTAGATAGAAATACATACACATTTAAATGTCGATTACTCTTCAACTTGTTGAATTGACAATACCTCTTTCACATGGGAGTTTACATATGCATGTGATTTGCATGCCTCTTCAATCTTCACTATATGTTTTCGTGTATTTATTCTAATTTAAGTTTTGACCCAATCTGTCTTAGTGGCATCTTCAATGTTAGCGAATAGTTTTGGTTCTAGTTATTTTGTTCTTCTTGTAAGCATATATGGAACCTTTTCTCTTTTTAGTAGACATCATTGAAGCATTCTGGATTAGCTTATTCTCTTCTTCCCGGTCCCTTTGCATAGAATTCTTATTGTCTACAAGGCATATTTCTTCCATAAGTTGGCATATTTCTTCAATAAGTAAACAAACCGGTATCAGAGTCAAACCCATGATTAATTTTCAAGTTGTAGGTGGCATAAAGAAACTAAAAAACAATCATTATAACTCTTGGGCAACTTGCATTATGCCGTATATGCAAGGACAAGATCGATGTGAGGTGGTGAATGGTGTTCAGACAAGACAGCTCGAAGCAGAGAATAACAATGGGTTTTGAGAAAATAGAAAATAAAAGTGGGCAAGAAGATGTTTATACTTTAAACCATAGTAGAGGAGGATGTGTTGGAACATATTTGAGATGTGGTAATACCAAAAGAAGCATGTGATACACTGCTCATGTTGTTCTAAAAAAAGATACAAAGCTTCAACTTCTCGAGAATAAACTATTATCAATAGTTCAATGTGAAATGACAATTCCTCAATACTTCCATAAGGTTATATCCATATGTCGAGAAATCTCAGAGCTTGACCCTCCAACACAAATACGAGAATACGTAATGAAGATAATCATTTTTATGAGTTGAAACCAAAATTTGAGAAACTTTGTTGCAGCTATACAAGGATGGTCTACATAGTCATCCATTGTGGAATTTGAGAATTTACTTGCTGGACAAGAAGCGTTGGCAAAAAAAGGTGGTCTCTTCGTGAAGACAGAAGAAGCACTATTTGTATGCAAGGGAAAAGGAAATCATAAGACAAACTTCACTCAAATTCTAGACTTCATGGTGAAAGGAACAAAAGTCATGATTCTAACAAAAAGCATTGTGAGTTTGAGAAAGGAGAACCATGTAGTGAAAACAAAAACAATCATTCAAGTGTTTTCCTTTCAAACGCCACAATTGTGGACGTCGTGGGCACATTACTCGTAATTGTCGAACCAACTTTCCTAAAGAGGGCAATGCAACAACCACTAAAGAAGAAGAAGCTTGGGATGTTGTAGTGTTTTTTTGCAAAAGAAGAAGATGTGTTATTGCTCATAGGTACAACTAAAAGTCATGACAATGCTCTCGGTGAATAGATCATTTATTCCGGATGTTCCAACCATATCATATGAGAAAAAAGAAGGTTGTGCAATCCAACTAAGTCTGGTAGCAGTAGAGTAGTAGTGATCACAGATGATTCAAGTCTTCCTATAGTGTATGTCGACGATGTAAGCTTCCCACTAGACCATAACAAGAAGGAACTAGTGCTCAAGGGCGTATATGATGTACCCAATATGAAAAAGAATCTCCTTTGTGTATCACAAATAAGTTCAAGATGACATTATATTGCATGGAAAATAATCTCCTTTCCATCTATGGCTATAATTCAAGGATGTCGAGATGAGTATATCTATGTCCTTTTAGCTAAATTTACATACGTTGAAACGACAAAGAGGAACCAAAAGATGGACCTTTTACACATGCAATCAAGCATGCGAGTTATGATAAATTGGAATTTATGATGAAAAAGAAAATAGTTAACAGATTGCCACATCTTGAAGTGAACAAGGGCCTCGTTTGTGCTGGCTGCCATTTATGTAAATCACACCAACTGTCGTATTAGGGATCAAGTTTCCAAGAAAAAATAGCTTTAAAGTTGGTACATTCTGATGTGTTTGGTCTCAGTTAAATAATAATCTATACAAGTCATAAAGTATATGATCACATTCATTAATGAATTTCCATAATACATTTGAGTATATTTTGTGAAGGAGAAGTCTGAAGCATCTATTAAGTTCAAAGAATTGAAAGGTAAAACCGAGAGGATAACCAAGAAAAGTGTAAGTTACTTACGGTCTGAGCACGGAAGGGCGTACCAAGCTAAGAAATTTACTGAGTTTTTGAAAGAGCACAACATTAGAAGGCATCTGACATGTCTAAATACTCGATAAAAATGGATTTTCAGAAAAGAAAAATATGCATAGGATTGAGATCTTGGGAATCATGATTCGTAAGACCAAGAGGTGCCATTAACCTTCACCCCAAGGGTTTTAGTGCCACGTAGGTGCCACCTCACTAACCCCTCACCCCTTAAATTCTTGGAAATGGTATACCCTCACCACACCTCACTTATATATATATATATATATATATATATATATATATATATATATATATATATATATATATATATATATATATATATATATATATATATATATATATATATATATATATATATATATATATATATATATGTTATGTGTGTATAAGAATGAGAAAAGGAGATGGGAAAGAGAATGAGGGATAAGGTGTTTCCAACCCGCATGAGAGAACACCCCACACCAAAAACACCAACTGAGATGGTGTTACCGTGCGATGTTGTGTTGCCAGGTAGGAACTTGCACTCCATCCCCCTCCCACATCTTTTGGTCTAATAAGAATATCCCTAGATGATTTAGAGTATATGATATGAAAATGGTTTCATATGTAAATAATTGTATCCCTCAGTAAGGTTTGTGTTATTTGACCCCCTTAAAAAGGTCCTAAACATCAAGCCCAACATAAGCCATCTATTGGTGTTTAGATATGTGTGTTATGTGTTTGTTCTAGGTTACCTATATCACAAGTTGAAGCAGAAAGATGTTTACTGTATCTTTGTGGGTTATCATCAAGAAATGAAGGCTTGGAGATGATGTGATACAACAACTAGTAAGTTCTACATATCGAGAAATGACATGTTTGATAAAACATTCTTCTGGTAGTCAGCCGCTCGAGAAACTCTACCTGAGTCAGAGGCTCTAAGAGAATAATTACAAAACCTCTACGGTTAGTCTTAACTTAAACAAGAGAGAAATTGTCATTGAAGATGATAATGTTGATGCTCATGCTCAACAACCATGTAAATGAGGTTTATTGCACCAAGTGTTGACAAATGAATACAACACTAAGGGGGTCAAGCATTAGACGATTGACTAGGGTAATAAACTGAGCCCCAGGTACGCCAATACAACCAATAATTGAAGGAGAAGTACAAGAACCGGATTCATATGATCAAACTTGTGGCATACAAGAATGGATCACAACAATGAAAGAGGAAGTATCTGCCCTAATAAGGAACCACACTTGGGAATTGGTCCTTAAGCCCAATTGTGTTAATCCCATCTTGTGTAGAAGGGCTTACAAGGTAAAATGACGATATGACAGATCGATGGAAAGGTTTAAAGCGATACTCGTGGATTCTCAAAACAATTTGGGTTGGGTTGCAAAGAAATGTTCAGGTCTATAGCCACGTTAACCATAATCCATGTTGTCCTCGCCCTAGAACCTTATCAATGATAGAAGTTATTGCAAATGGATATGAACAATGCTTCCTTATATGGAGATTGAGGTCATGTTATTCACATGGTGTAACTAATGGGCTTTGAAAGTGAAACTCATATAGACTATGTGTGTAAACAAAAAGAAATTTACGAACTCAAGCAATAACCCAAGGCTTAGGAATATTTCTTTTCGTTAGAACAGCAGAAGCGAGCTTGTTTGTAAAAAAATTAGTGACAAATTAGTAGTTGCTACAGTGGATGCGAACGATCTAATAATAATTGGAAACCTTGATGAGATCTCACAGTTAAAAGTAAACTTATATACCATGTTTCACATGAAAGATCTTGGAAGGCTGAACCACTTCCTTGGATTAAAGGTAAACTACGATGGTGGAGATATAGTGTTACACCAATGGAAATATATTATCAATATGTTGAAGCGCTTCAGAACGCTTGAGTGCAAACTAGCACCGACTCCTATACACTCAAACGTGCAGCGCTAAGAAGACGCAGGAGAGAAAAATCGAAGATGCAACAATATACAAAAAGACTAAGGGAAGCCTCATCTATTTGATACTAACGAGGAGAGATATTGTCTTTGTAGTTGGAGTGTTAAGCTGATACATGCTATATCCTAGAAAACCTCATCTTGATGCTATTAGAAGGGTATTAAGGTACATAAAGATCTCTCTCAAGTATGAAATTGTGTTTAAGAGGGATTCTGAAGGAAAGGTAAATGAGTATTGTGATGTTGACTACGTTGGTGACTTGAATACCAAGCATTCCATTAGTGGCTATATCTTTATGTTCGGGCCCAATGTTGTGTCATGATGTAGCAAACGTCAATCAATGGTGCCACTCTCTATAACTGAAACCGAGTATCATACTGCTCTAATGGCAACTCAAAAGAGTGTGTGTCTCTTGCAACCATGAAGGTGTTTGAATCATGTTGTAGACTATCAAGTTTCCTAATTTTGTGATAATCTCTCCCTGATTCAACTAGCTGAAAATTCCTACTTTTCATGCCTAGACTATCACATTGAAGTTCACCATCACTTTATTCAAGGGAAGGTATTAAAAGGAAAAATTGACTTACGGTATGTAAATACAAAAGGAACATATTTGTACTAAACATCTAAAAATTCAGAAGCTAGTTGAACCTTGTAATCTCATTGGCATGGTGGAAGTAGGTATTGTGAGGGAATATTGAATTGGAAGCACCTCTTTTACATAGTAGTTTATGCATACATGCAACTTGCATGTCCCTATTTTTCTATTTTTTGAATCAGTATTTCTGGTCGCTTCCTGTCAGTGGGTACTGGGTAGTTCTAGTTCTAGTTTTTTCAGTTTTATTGTAAGCCATATATGGCACCTTGTTTGCTTTTTCAATTAATTAAGAAGACATTTGTTGAAGCATTCTAGATTGGCTTATTATGATAGTGTCAACACTATCGAGGGTAAACTACAAGGAATTTTTGGAGATATAAAATTCACATAAATGATTGCATGATTTGTGTTCATTTATGATTTATGGGCAAATGACTACCAGGAATTTGGAGAGCAACATGTTTTTTGGACCTATTCCAGCTGAGCTTGGAAAACTAAGAAAATTAACAAACCTGTAAGCCTTGTTTGAACGACATATTAGTATATATTTTTCTGATTATATAACCTACTGTTTAAATTAAATATTTATCTTCAAGTTTTTTATTCTCAAATTTTAGGATACTTCGTGCAAATAATCTCTCTGGCGAGTTGCCGATTGAGCTCAAAAGTCTCACTAATTTGATAGAATTGTATGCCAACTCCACCCTTCCAAATTAACATTTTAACGAGTTTATTATTAATAGTAGCTAGTGATATCTTGTTCCATTTTGCGGATAATTTCCTACCTTACTTATTGCTACTTGTCACCTTTGCCTAGCCGCATAAGTAGTAACAACTTCAGTGGAAAAATACCAAGCCTTGAAAGCTGGAGACAACTTCAGAAGCTGTAAGTATTTGGTCAATATTGGTAATCATTGTATCACATTGTAGTTGTATGCATGTGTGATGATCTTTTTTAGAGTTTGCATGATCTATGAACCGCAACCCTAATTGGATTTTTCTATTCCTTCTATTTTTGCTTCATAACATTATTTCTATCTTATGTCCACAGAGAGATCCAAGGAAGCGGTCTAGAAGGACCAATACCTGCAAGTATTTCTATCTTGAGAAATTTGCAAGAACTGTAAGTTAAATACATACTCAATGAGATTTCATTTCTTTCTATTCATGTATTATATACTAGTTTACATGTCTTAATGTAATCCATCTACAGACGTATTTCTGATTTAAGTGGACAAGGTTCACAGTTTCCAGATCTAAGTATGATGCCAAACATGAAAAAATTGTAAGTCATCGTATGAGTTAGAAATCTATGAAAAATTTCTCTAATTTCAAATACAATGTATTCATAAATTTTGGTTGATGTTACAGGATGTTGAGAAGCTGTAATATTACCGGGACGATTCCTAGTTATATATCACATATGTCTAATCTGAGGCATTTGTAAAATTACCCCCTCTTCTATTTCTCTATCAAAACATACTTGAGACCATATTCATTAGCATTTTCTTTTGTCTTTCTACATCATGATCTTCTAAAATATTATTTCTATATATTTATATACGTATACAGAGATCTCAGTTTCAACTATTTGGATGGTGATATACCAGATCTAAAGGGACTATATTTGGAAAAAATGTAAGAAAGATACACATTTACCTTTTCTCTACTCTATGAATTTCTTTTTTCATGATATGACAATCATCTATATTTGCAGTTACGTTATACTCTTATAATGTATTTGAACATAAAAAGATAACATATTGATGTTGCTCTTAACATATAAAATGAAATGAACAAAGCATATGATTGTAAATGGTAACTAATTTATTTGGTGAATGACTAGGTTTCTATCAGGTAACTCATGGAGCGGCAACATTTCTACGTGGATCACAGATAAACTACTTGGTAGACTGTATGTTTAATCGAACCTCATTTTAATATTATTATCGTATGACATGTGTGCTATTGATTATTAGTGTATATATGTGACGTATTACTAGGCCACTGATGAAAATATAATATTTACGAGGAAAATATACTTTTACATTATATTAGAGAAAATCTTATGAACCCTAGTTTCCAAAAAAACATGTGCCCTTCCTTCCTTCGGGATTGAGATCCAGTAAGAAGGAAATTTTTGGTAATTTTTTTTATTTACATGTATTTTTGGCAAAGCAACAAAATGAATTAATAGATGATGCAAAAATAACATTATTCAAAAAAAATCTTCAAAAAAACAACTCGATGATTCATTTTTACGATGATTTTGTTGTTATTCACAAAAATTGTCCGTAACGTGAATAAAAACTTGATTTATTAAAAAGGATTCATCAAGATGTTTTTTTGGTAATTTTTTTTGTGAATCTTGTTATTTTTGAATCGTTTAATGATTCATTTGGTTGTTCGTAAAAAAACAAGTAAATAAAAAACTTCTTACTTTTTACCATAATTTTACTTCTTATTTGTTCATACTTCCCTTCCTGTGTTATCCTCCTCCCCTATCATCAGCATCTTCCTTAAAATCCTTATTGCCGATGTCAATTCTTCTTCTTCTTGCTTTCATTCTCTCAAAGGACCCTACAATATCACCAACACCAAGTATCTCATACCTTTACAACTGTACCTCGAGTGTCTCAACTATGATACATGATAAGAACATTTTGAAACTCATGTGGATTTGGGATGCTAGATCACATTGGTGGCTCTTTCGATGCACAAACTATGAAACCCAATAACCTGAGAGGAACACAATAAATTCCATTGTCAAACTTGGATATAAAATACTATCTCCCTAATTCCTAATTGAGATTATTCTTATATGCAAAGCTCTTGCCCGAAAAATCTAGTTTAATTTGGAAACTCTGTACCGAGACAATAAGGACACCAAGACCATCGACATCGATAATAATTTGCACAACATCACCATCGAGGGCTCTTCGATCACTTCCTACTGTACTCAAACCAAAGCCATCGCCGACCTTATCAATAACATCAATGGCATGGTTATGAAAAGAACCTTGTCACATATATGAATACCTGGTTATACCCAAAATCTAACTACATCGTGAGCTTAACCTGTCATCATTCGACCTCCCAACCTGCTTGTAAGGTATGCCTGTGTTTTTCCTTGAGTAACTACGTATATCATAAGTTCATCGACAATCATCTTCCCAACTATTCATCATCTCAAATATTCTTAAAAAGGAAAACCAATAACCAAAACATATGGCAAAAATCAAAAACAACAACCGTCGTAATGATTACCAGCAAAAACCATGACAACTACCACTAATAGCCGTTGGGCCACGATAACCACTAGTTGCTGGGCCACGAAAGCCGCCATTTATCGCAAGAGCCATCAAACATCAGCTAACAACCATCGTCACCACCATGGTTCTGCCATTAACCATGTCTAACATCTTCACCAGGTCGGCTTGCCACTATGGGCTCCTTCCATATGGGTTGCAAACCCACTAGATCCATGGGTTGGACTCTGCCATGTGTTACATTGCCACTATGGGCTCCTTACCTTAAGCTCTCGCACCCTCTAGTTCGTCTCTTTAGCATCAACGGTCGGTGATCAAGTTCTTATGTCTCGTGTCTAGAAAATTTATTTCATGTAATAAAGTGTCACTTCGTGTAACTCTTTAAGCTTTTATAATGTAGCAAACATATTAAACTACCTTATTTATGGTTCTACTGTTATTTCTAATTTTGATGTTATTCATTCCAAGGTTTAGACATCTCCAATCTCGAATTCTAGCAGATAGACATTCATTTTATTCATGACCAAGTTGCTTTGGGTCATGTTTGATCAAGTTCTCCATGTTCCATCCACTTCTCAATATGCTAATATCTTCAAAAAGGGACTTCTGTCATATTTATTTCACGTCTAGTTTAAAGGTTCAACCCATACTTCCAATACAATTAGGGGGATGGTAGTGTATATAGATGATGTATTATTAAGCTCACGTTAGGCCAATTTTGTTTATGTTGTAAAATACGACGGATCCGAATTGACTTTAGACAATATTAGCTCAATGCGGAATGGGATCAAAATTATCAAACGGTGATAATCACAACAAAAATACGAATAAAGTAAATAAAATAGAGACACGGTGATTTACGTGGAAAACCCAAATCGGGAAAAACCACGAGCGGAGGAAGCCGAGAACCAATTCACTATATTTTGCGGTGTTTACAAAATGTTTGAAGAATATAAAAAAATACAAAGAGTTTATAAAACTCTTATGTATTTACAAGAGAAGAGAAATGTTGTGAGATGGTTTTTGGTGTGTGTTGTAAATTGATTTCTTGCTCCTTTATATAGGGATTTCTTCAAGTGTGAATCAAGGAAAAAATCATGGTTGCAATTGTTGAAAACAAGTATGAACAACCACAAAAATTCTAAGCTTGAGTTGCAAATGTTGAAGTAGCCAAGTTGAAGTTGAAGTTGTAAATATAAAAGGAAGAATTTTAGTAGCCAATTTGAAGGCACATTCCACAATCTCCACCTTGACTTCAAAATGCAACAAAACTTGTACACCCATTTGGTAAAACCAACAACTCTTCAAACTTCAAAACTTCATAAGAAACTGCAATCACCATATAGAGAAAAATTGATCCTGAAAAATGAAATACTTCCTCTACCACGAGCCTAATCAAGCTCAACTGCGATCAGAAATACCCATTAAGTTCAAACATAGTTTGAACTTGGATATTGGAAGACTCTTTGTGAACATATCAGCGGGATTATAATCTGTATCGATCTTTTCTATGACACAATCACCTTTTTCAATGATATCACACACAAAATGATAACGAATATCAATGTGCTTTGTATGGTCATGAAACATCTGATCTTTACTCAAGAAGATATCACATTGATTATCACAGAATACTGTGGTAACCTTTATTCTATCATCGAGTTCTCTAAATAATCCCTTCAACCAAATATCTTCCTTAACTGCTTCTGTAATCGCCATATACTCTGCCTCTGTAGAAGACAGTGCAACTGTAGACTGTAACTGGGCTTTCCAACTAATAGCACAACTGTTCAGTGTAAACACATACCATGTAATGGATCTTCGTTTATCAAAGTCTTTGCCAAAATCTGAATCAACATATCCAACCACCCCAGTGTTAGATTGTCCATAACGTAGACACATAGAAGACGTACCGCGTAGATAACGTAAGATCCACTGTACTGCTTTCTAGTGTTCTCTTCCCGGGTTTGCCATATATCTACTAACCATGCTAACTGCATAAGCCAAATCAGGGCGTGTGCAGATCATAGCATACATCAAAGATCCAACAGCACTAGAGTATGGTACGCGTGCCATGTACTCCATATCAGTCTCAGTAGTAGGACTTAAGCGGATGATAACTTGAAATGAGCTGCAAAAGGTGTGTTGACATGCTTTGCTTCATGCATATTAAAACGTCTTAGGACTTTCTCAATGTAACCTTTTTGAGAAAGATGCAAGATCCTAGACTTCCTGTCACGAACAATTTCCATACCTAAAATTTTCTTGGCTGCTCCTAAGTCCTTCATTTCAAAATCAGCTTTCAACTGGTCTTTTAACTTCTGAATCTCCTTCATATCTTTCACTGCAATTAACATGTCATCCACGTACAAGAGTAAGTAGATCTTTGAACCATCGTCACCTTTCTTGAAATAAACACAACTATCATAGGTGCATCATGAAAGAATCAAACCTCTTGTACCATTGTCTAGGAGACTGCTTGAGGCCATAAAGAGATTTCTTCAGTTTACATACGTAGTCCTCCTTGCCAGGAACTACAAAACCTTCAGGTTGTTGCATGAAAATCTCTTCCTCAAGCTCACCATTTAGGAAAGCTGTAGTAACATCTAGTTGCTCCAACTCATAATCATTTGAAGCAACTAACCCCAACAATGCACGAATAGAAGTATGTTTGACTACTGGGGAATAGATGTCAGTATAGTCAATGCCTGGAATTTGACTGTAGCCTTTAGCTACCAACCGAGCTTTATATCTTGGTTTCTCATTCGGGTTAACAGGTTCTTTGAGCTTGTAGACCCACTTGCATTTAACTGGCCTTTTCCTTTTTGGAATAGGAACTAAATCCCAAGTACCATTTCTTTGCAAGGATTCCATCTCATTATGCATAGCAATCATCCAATCACTTGAGTCTTTGGATTTGATAGCCTCTTCATAATTTAGAGGCTCCATTTCCGACTCAATATCATTAGCAACAATAAAAGCATAAGCAACAAGTTCAGCTTCAGCATACCTCTTTGGAAGAACAATTTGTCTTCTCGGCCTATCTCTTGCAATGCTTCGAGTAGTAGCTTGTGGTTGTGAACTTGTTGTTTCTTCAACAACGACATGCTCATTTGACGAGGAAGACTCTTGTTGCTCAACTGGACTTTGAATGGTGACAGGTGAAGTAGGAAACTCCACCTCCATTTGAGCTTTCTCTTCATTTGCTTTTGATGATGCGACTGTATCTTCTGTAGAGTCGGAAGTTTGATGAATCATAGCAGACTCGTCAAAAGTAACATCTCTTGAGATGATGATTTTATTTAGATCATTGCTCCATAACTTGTAACCTTTAACTCCTGGATTATAACCAAGAAAGACACATTTAAGTGCTCTCGGTTCTAACTTCCCATTGTCAACTCGTGCATAAGCTGGACATCCGAAAGGTTTCAGATGTGTATAATCGGCAGGTTTCCCGGACCATAACTCATACGGAGTTTTCTTTTCGATTGCTCGTGACGGTGATCGGTTGATAACATAGCAAGCATCTAGCAGCCTCCGCCCAAAAGGACTTTGGCAATTTGGAATTTGAAAGCATACATCTGACATTCTCCATAATGGTGCGATTCATCCTTTCGGCTACACCATTTTGTTGAGGCGTATGGACTACCGTGCGATGTCTAGTAATGCCTTCCTTTCGGCAATAGGCATTAAACTCTTCTGAGAAAAACTCTAGTCCATTATCCGTACGAAGATACTTTACTACCAATCCTGATTGCTTTTCAACCTGAACTTTCCAGTATCTGAAGGTAAAGAAAACGTCTCCCTTATGTTTTAAGAAGAAACACCACACCTTCCTGGAGAAATCGTCAATGATAGTGAGCATATAGTTAGCTCCACCTTTAGAAGCAACTCGAGCTGGTCCCCACAAATCCGAGTGGATATAGTCGAGTGGTCCTTTCGTTGTATGGATACCACTTGCAAACCTCACTCGTTTTGCCTTGTTATATACACAGTCTTCACAGAACTCCAAATCAACAATCTTTTGTTGACCAAGTAAACCTCTTCGACTCAATTCTGACATGCCTTGAAAACTCATATGGCCAAGTCGAAGGTGCCAAAGACGGGACTGATCTGGATCAGAAAGAGACTTTGAAACAACAGCAGCATCACTCGAAATTGTTTGCCCGTCAAGAAAGTAGAGGTCTGAGGTTTTTCGACTGGCTCTCAATTTGTCGGAACCATCTTTGAACACCCTGAGAACTCCACCTTTACCGGCAAACTCGTATCCTTTTTTATCAAAGGAACTAAGAGATAACAAGTTTCTTCTGAGGTCAGGGACATATCTAATATCCCCAATGGTTCGGATAACTCCATCAAACATACGGATTCTGACTGAACCATGTCCAAGAACTGGACATGTAGTATTGTTACCCATCAACACATAGCCCTGGTTAACCTTTTCAAATGTGTAAAACCAACTTTTGTTGTGACACATATGAAAAGTACAACCAGAGTCGAGTATCCAATCACCAGTGGAATCCAGTTTATCTGAATAAACTGTCAAGAGTTCTCCAATACATTCGACCTCTGCTACATCGACTTCACCCGAAGTGCTAGCTTGTTTACCATTTGCTGCCGCCTTCTCTTTTTCTTTATTCTTCAACTTGAAACATTCTTCAAGCACATGTCCCTTCTTATGACAATAGTTGCAAAACTTTCTTTTGCCTTTAGATTTGGATCTGGTTCTGTTGGAAGATTGAGAAGTTCTACTTCTCTATGTTGTTCTTCCTCTGGCATTCAAACCTTCGGCTTTAGCATCACTTGCACCACCACCGGTAATATGCTTCATCTTCTCTTTAGAATCCAAAGCTGTAAAGACTTCATCTAAAACAAGAGTGTCACGACTGTAGATGATTGTATCACGAAAATGGCTATAGGATTCGGGCAACGATGACAACAAAAATAAAGCAAAGTCTTCATCTTCATATTGAACATCCATATTCTCCAAGTTATTTACTAACTCTTTGAATGTAGACAAATGTTCAGCTAGCGAGCCTCCTTCAATCATCTTGAGACTGAACAACCGTTGCTTTAGATGCAACTTGTTCGGTAAGCTCTTTGTCATCAATAACTGCTCCAACTTCAGCCACAAAGCAGCCACCGACGTTTCTTTTAGAACATCTTGTAAAACATCGTTTGACAAGTGCAAACGAATTTGAGATAAAGCCTTCAGATCTTTCATCTCTTTTTCTTCTTCGGTCCATGTATTGGGCATCCTTTCGAAACCCAAGAGCGCCTTGTGTAAATCCATCTGAATGAGAATATCTCTCATCTTTACTTGCCACACCGGAAATCGGGTATTCCGATCCAGCAGCGGAATATCGTATTTCACCGAAGACATGATTTATTACTTGATAAAATGATCCCAACAAGCTAATATCAAAACCCGGACGCTCTGATACCAATTGTTGTAAAATACGACGGATCCGAATTGACTTTAGACAATATTAGCTCAATGCGGAATGGGATCAAAATTATCAAACGGTGATAATCACAACGAAAATACGAATAAAGTAAATAAAATAGAGACACGAGGATTTACGTGGAAAACCCAAATCGGGAAAAACCACGGGCGGAGGAAGCCGAGAACCAATTCACTATATTTTGCGGTGTTTACAAAATGTTTGAAGAATATAAAAAATACAAAGAGTTTATAAAACTCTTATGTATTTACAAGAGAAGATAAATGTTGTGAGATGGTTTTTGGTGTGTGTTGTAAATTGATTTCTTGCTCCTTTATATAGGGATTTCTTCAAGTGTGAATCAAGGAAAAAAATCATGGTTGCAATTGTTGAAAACAAATATGAACAACCACAAAAATTCTAAGCTTGAGTTGCAAATGTTGAAGTAGCCAAGTTGAAGTTGAAGTTGAAGTTGTAAATATAAAAGGAAGAATTTTAGTAGCCAATTTGAAGGCACATTCCACAGTTTAGTACACTTATTAATGGAGAAAATACACTCTAACATTGATGATATGATTTTTCTTAAATGAATTGTTTGTAGTAATTATTCATATGTAATGATAGCTCATGTGTTGTAATGTAGTCACGTAGATCTTTCCTACAACAATTTTAGTGAAAAAACTATGCTACCAGATTGTCGTGAATCATTGTAAGTTTCAGCTTTCTAACGATCTTTTTATGCTCACATGCAACTTAAAGCTAAAGTTTGTCGATGTCTTTAATTTATTAGGAACTTATTCAGAAGTTACACTGGTGGGAATAACTCGTAAGTTTATATGATACTACTATTCTTTAAATGAGCGCAACGTTTATTAATAAGGTAGACATCAAGTTTCCCATGTTTGTTTTGATGCAGAGAACTTGCCAAGTGCCTTAGCGTCCGTCCTTGCGTGAAGGGTGATCAACATGATTTTCGATGATGTTGCATTTTTATAAAAGTAAAAACAAAGCTGATCCATTTTTTTGTTGTCTAGACTACTATTCTGTTAATATCAATTGCGGTGGGCCACGAGCTACCATTGGAAACAAGTTTTATGAAGCAGATGAAGATTCTGGTGGAGCTACCAAATTTGTTCCTTCAAGTGATCATTGGGGATTTAGTAGCACAGGGAGTTTACTCGATGCTAATGACTCTTCATCGACATATATCGCAACTAATGTTTCTGTACTCAATATGAGTGGCTCTGATCTTTACACAAGCGCTCGCCTCTCTCCTTTGTCTCTCACTTACTATGGCCATTGCTTAGCAAATGGAAACTATACCGTGACTCTACATTTTGCTGAGATAATTTTCAGAGATAACCGGTCTTACCAAAGTCTTGGAAGGCGTGCTTTTGATATTTATGTCCAGGTTGGAATTTCTTATTATTGAACTCCCCTATATTAATAGAATTTACACTTGGATTTAGTGTTTATTGGACTACTATTCTTTCATATCCATCGCTTGTATAAACACGTAGACTGTGTTTCATATAAAATTGATATATACTTGAAAGGAAAATCTTATCAATTTTGTTTGTGAAATGTGTTTCATTCTTTCTCAAACTCAAACACACATTTATTTTGTAAATGAGAATAATGATGCAGTTCACGGAACAAAATTGCATTTTAGATTTCGTTTTTACTTTTGCAGGGCGTAAATAAGTTCAAGAACTTTGATATTAAGAAAGAAGCAGGTGGAATTGATAAGGAAGTAAGAATAACATTCAAAAACATGCCTGTTACTAATAAAACCTTAGAAATCCGGTTCCAGTATGCTGGGAAAGGTACAACGGTCGTCCCATGGAGAGGAGTATATGGCCCTTTGATATCCGCCATTTCTATGGAGGCTGGTATGCTAGTTGTCAGATGTTTTAACTTCTCTTTTCCTTATACACAATAACTACGTGTATGATTGTCATTTCCATTTTAATGATCTATTGATGATATATTTAATTAAGTGACTTTGCGATATTTTTTCTTTCCAAATATAGAATTCAAGCCTCCAACTCATGGCAAAATATATGCATTGATTGCCATTGGATTAGTAGCTTCAGCATTGTGCCTCGGTATCATCATTGTTGGTATTGCATGGAAGAAGGGTTATTTTGGGGACCGAATTTCAAGGGAAAAAGGTGTTTTAATACCATCCATCTTAATAAATTTTCCCCATAGACACACACATCTTCCTAATTAATTATCCTAAGAAATTGCATCACCCACCCCCAAAATAGGCATTGAAGGTCGATGGACTAGCTAAAAATTGTGTTGAATATTTATTATGGTTTTAGAAAACAATTCATATCGTTGGTAAAATATTGTTTCCCTGTAGAGCTAAGAGGATTGGATTTGCAGACTGGTGTATTTACATATAGACAAATCAATGCTGCCACCGACAAGTTTGCTGATTCAAATAAACTCGGTGAGGGCGGGTTTGGATCGGTCTACAAGGTAACATTGTAGATGCGTTGAATTTTATTTTTCACAACTCATAATGTGACATCAACAATACTTCACCTGTAACTTGTTCCAATGTAAAATAAAAAAAAATGAAAGAAAGGAGAATTAAACTAACATATACCTCAAATTTATCGATTGCAGGGTACTCTATTAGTTGGAACTCCAATTGCTGTGAAGCAACTATCTTCAAGATCAAATCAAGGAAATCGTGAATTTGTGAATGAAATAGGCATGATAGCCGGTATACGACACCCTAATGTTGTAAGGCTACATGGGTGTTGTCTGGAACGAAATCATCTACTACTTGTTTACGAGTACATGGAGAATAATTCTCTAGCACATGCTCTATTTGGTATTCTACCTTTATTTTACGTTGTATTACTAAAGATACTTGATGGTTAGTCAAATTTCTAAAATACCATTAAGAATGATCAAAACCAAGAACTGAATAATTATAATTAATGATGACAATGAAACATAGGTAGCTACTGTTTGAACATAATTTGAAAAAGAATGAAATGTTATAGATTGAAAGCGGCATTCTTAAATGAAAATATAGCATCTTTAGTTCCACAAAGAGTCTCTCTTCCTTTCACATAAACTTTCTGGATGTTTTAACAAAATCTCAGGGCAAGGTAAGTTGGATATTAATTGGCCAACAAGACAAAGAATTTGTGTTGGCATTGCAAAAGGCTTGGCATTCCTACATGAAGAGTCGGTTCTCAAAATGGTTCATAGAGATATCAAGGCGACAAATATACTCCTAGATTCTGACCTCACTCAAAAGATCTCTGATTTTGGTTTGGCGAAACTCGATGAAGAAGAAAACACCCACATTACTACTAGAGTTGCTGGAACTATGTGAGAAATAGTCTTGTTGTTCCTTCCAATTATTCTATGTTTATTTTATTTTCAATATTATTTCGTTCGTTTTTGGTGTTTTAGAGGGTACATGGCACCAGAATATGCATTATGGGGCTACTTAACCTACAAAACAGATGTATATAGTTTTGGGGTTCTTGCACTAGAAATCGTTGCTGGAAAGAGCAATACAAAATATCAGCCAAATGAAGATTGCTATTGTCTTCTTGATTGGGTAAAAATCCTTTTGCCGAAACTAGAGTTTTATTCTTTCCTACAAGCCTTAACTCATTAATCGTGTCTTATGATATATTTGTTTGTTATTTCAAAGGCTGTTCAATTGAAACAAAATGGGAGTTTGATTGACTTGGTAGACCCACGATTGGGTTCCGAATTCAGCAAAAGAGAGGCAGTGAGGATGATCAAAATTTCTCTATTATGCACTAATCAGTCTCCAGCTCTTAGGCCGACCATGTCTGAAGTGATGAATATACTTGAGGGTCGTACCAAAATCAAGGAAGCAAACTTGAATCAAGTTACACTTGAAGACGAGTTCAAATTTCAAGAACTTGGAGGAGAGATTGAAGAGATCCAATCTGATGAAATAAGCACTTTGATCAAACCAAAATCTTCTAGATCGCAAGACCTCTATCCCAATAGTCAAATCTTTGAAGAATGTTAAGCTGTACCGGAGTAAGAACTACCCCTTCTATAAATATCCTTTGCAATGGAGTAATTATTGTATTCAAGTTCTGTAAACGGAATGACCACCATGTAGTGAAAATAGCCGTCAATAAGTAAAGGAGATGTTTGTATTTTAGTTTTGGAGATTTTAATTAGAATATATTATTGTGACACTACTATAGTATGAAGCCTATAACTGTATACATTTGTGAATTCAAATCTTTTTGATCCTTACCCTTCATTGAAAGTACTTGTTCGAATTCATGATTTACTCAGGATCTGGAGTTGATATGAAGATGAAATGGAATAACCTCCTTCACATACTTGAAATTTGATGATAAATAAATATTGGAAATATATGAAGTATTTATGCACTACTAGACTAGCGATATTTTACCCATGTAATTAAATTACTAACAGAAATTAAATTCGTCGGTAGAGGACAGAAAATCCGTCAGTGATGAATCCAAGTTTCAAACTTACATGTGTCTATATTGAGTAATGTAACAAACCAAACGGGTCATAAAAAGTTAATTTTCGGATCATGTGCAATAATACCATTTAAAGCAAGTATAATATTAATATTAATTATGTTTTTAGTTTTTTTTTGCCTTTCCACTCTTTCTTTTTTTTCTCATTTTACATATTACTTTCTCTTATATTTTACAAAATTAAAAGAATTAAAATAGATTATGTATCTATAAAAAAAACTTTTTTAACCACCTCCTATACCCTATATATAAATATATAAAAAAATTAAAACAATCTCAAATAGTTTGATTTGTGTTCACTAAAGCTATACAATATCTGTCCATCTAGATTTAATAACATATACTATAAAAAAACTCAAAATTCAAGGGTGTCCATGGACACACTTTAATTCAACTTAACTTCTCTCTTGCCAACTAGCAACAAAAAATATTCTGTCAGATAAAAAACCGACTGAAAAATAGCGATAATGGTTTTTCATTATTTTGGCAACACATTTTCGATGCATAGAGACAAAACATATTCCGTCATATTAAGATAAGAAATATTTTTTTTATTCTTTCGATCTAGTCCGTCGACAATATATCCTTTTTTTTAATTTTTTTAATAAAAATATTATCATTAATCTTTATTATTATTATTATTATTATTATTATTATTATTATTATTATTATTATTATTATTATTAAGTTATCTATAGTATTATTATGTGTGTGCTTGTATATGTATGACTATATGTGTATGTGTCTGTGTATGTATGAGTAAGCATATATTTATGTGTATTTGTATGTGCATGTGTATGGGTTTAGGTATGTGTGTATGTAGCATGTACACACACATACACACACACACACACACACACACACACATATATATATATATATATATATATATATATATATATATATAAGTATGTGTGTGTGTGTTTATGAATGTGTATGTGTATGTATTGTATGTATGTGTGTGTATGTGTATGTGTATGTATATATGTATGTACGAATGTATGTTGGGGTGTAAAACACACACACATGCATGCATGTGTGTGTGTGTGTACACACACACACACACACACACACACACACACACACATATATATATATATATATATATATATATATATATATATATATATATATATATATATATATATATATATATATATATATATATATATATATATATATATATGTACGAATGTATGTTGGGGTGTAAAGCACACACACATGCACGTATGTGTGTGTGTGTGTATATATATATATATATATATATATATATATATATATATATATATATATATATATATATATACACACACACACACACATACGTGCATGTGTGTGTGTTTTACACCCCAACATACATTCGTACATACATATATATGTATGTACGAATGTATGTTATTGTTCTTCGAATAACAACTTATCACTAAAAGTGAAACAACATTTACAATTCCAATTACTCTTAGTAATGTGTTCATCATCACTAATAATTAGTCATCATTAAAAATGTGTTTAAGAGCGACCGAGCATCTGAAAGAAAATTCCAAAATATCACATTAAAATATTCATAAAAAGCTCATTGTCGTGTTTAGTTTCCTCTAGATTCTAATCGGGTCACCAAAACAATTATTCAATCTTCAAATTTAGCTATTGAGATTTCTAAGGTCACTTTGCTGGAATAAAGAAATTAAAATTTTCATTAAAATAAACAAATAAAAGATAACATATTGAATCTGGAAAATCATACTCACATCATCATCATCGTAGTCATATTCAATTGTTTGACAATATGCCTCAAATTCTTTAGGGCAATTACATCTAATTTCAATTAATAACCAACTTTGAACACATATTAAAGCTTCCAATGTCTTTGCAAAGACTTGTCAATCTACCATTTGTACTAAAGAAGACTCAGAAGCAATAGTTAATATTGGGACCCGCGAATATATCCCACTAAATCCTTTGTAATATCTGATATTTAAAACCATTTACCCCTAGTTCCTTTCGACAATAATGACATTCTGACTTTTCTTCACCGATCACTTTTTATTTATGAAATGATTCAACACAATAAATGTTAACTTTCTTTTTTCCCCAACCACAGCATTACCATCATTGCCTAAGTCTGAAACTTGTATATTTTCTTGTTCTTGTCCTCGAGACCGATTTTTGTTAGCATCTTGATTGCTATGTACTTCTGTAGCAGCTTGTTCTTCATCCATATCCATGTTTTGTAATTAATAAACTAAAAGCCAATCAACCAATTTAACTAATTAATAAATCCATCACTATAATAGTCTAAACAAAAATATCTAGCAAAAACAAGAATGAAGGCACAAAAGAAGAAACACACAAAGGAACTATAATTAAAAAAACACACAAAGTGACTTCTGTTTGCATCTTGAAGTGATCATTTAAGCATCCCTTACCCCTGAGGATGTCGTTCAAAAATCAAAATAAATTGAGAGAACACACAAAAGTCGACTTCATAAGGATCTCGTATCAGTTCTTACAAATCGATTTCAGTAAACAAGGAAGAATATGTCTCAAGAACTGAAATTATCTCAATCGTTATTCATTCATACAAAGGCTGGGATGAGCAGGGTTATATGGACGCTTAGTACAACGAAAGCTTGAATAGAGACGCTTTAAGACTTCATGTTTGTGATGTCATTAATCCATTGTGTCATCGTCCATCGACTTAGGTTGAGAATTGAGATGCTTGACAGCTTGATATTGATGGATTAGCGACTTGACGAGATTGCTAGATTGAGATGAAGAATAGATTGAAGCGTTAGACAAAAGATGAAGCGTCTTGGGGATAAAAGTCACAATTTAGTATTTTAGTATTTCTAATAAATTGATAATTAAGTTAGAAAACTAGTTGCAGCCATTTAAACTATCGGGTGTGGTGCCTTTACCCTCACACCAAAAGTGTTGTCACTTCACTACGACATCATCCCTACTTTTTTACCACACCACTACGGAAATACCCAGCACTCCACATCACCTAAATTATTATTTTAAATAGAAAAATTTATAAAATACAAATTACATTAATTTTTAAAAAGTACATTCAACATAATTTAGAATTAAAAATTCCATAAATAAAAATAAAAACTTGCATACTTAAAAACTAAAAATTACTCATCCTCGTTGTTCTCTGAGTCTACGTCGTTACCTTTCCGATTTTTGTTTAGGGACTCCATCAAATCGTAGCGAAAATTGTCGTGCATTTCAGCGTTATGTATTTCCGTACTTGCAAAGTATTGGGACTGCCAGGTACAAATTGTTTGTGGGGATGTTCCGTATCGTACATATTATACATACAGATTGCCCTACTCTTTTATTCTATTATCATATTGTGTAATATTGTACACATGTATATATTGTTGACTACTTTATCCTTATACCATGCGCGTGTCGGATGTTTCACTATGTGAAACCTTTTTTTAGAACACCAAAAACCCGTTCAACATCCTTGATTGCCGATTTGTGTGTTGCCTTAAACATTTTTCTGTTTTCATCATGTGGATGTTGGTATGTCTTGATAAATGTAGAGTACTCATGATATATCCCATCAACAAGATAGTACCCATGCTTATATTCATTCCCATTCACCACAAACGGACAATCAGACGCCTAGCCGATCAAAATATCATTGATCGACGACTCATTAAGAATGTTTCTATCGTTGTTTGACCTAGCAACACCAAAGAAAGCATGACAAATCCACAAATCATTTGATGCAACAGCTTCTAGTATTCTTGTTGACACTCCATGATACATCACAAGAATTAGCCTTTTCATGCAATTGAGCAATTCTTCCAATACAATGTATACATTCAAGGCTTCCGAACATTCCTGGGAAACCATGTGCTGCATAATGTGCATCATACAATTGTTCAACATCACTTCTTGTTGGCTTACACAAATATATACCGTTGTAAAGCTCAATAACATATTCAACAAAAAAATATGTATATTTTGCGTGCTGTTCTGTCGGACATCTTCAAATATTCATCCGTTGCGTCTGTGGTCAAACCCAAAGCTATAAGACGAAGTGTCGCGGTTAACTTCTAATACGCAGTAAACCCGCTTTTTCCTCTAGCATCTCATCTCAATTGAAAAATTTGTAATTCTCACACAAATTGTTAGTTAAACGAAGGAAAAGTGATTTACTCAAACCAAACCGTCTCTTGAAAGCTTTATCGTCGTACATGCAATCATCGACAAAGTAATCACGTACCAGACGGTCATGTGTATCATTTTGATCTCTACTTATAGACCTTCTAGCCCTTCGGGCAGCACATTGTTTTGTCTTCGTTAACAAAAAACTTGAGATACCACAGTCACAAACATATCAAAAAACATATCGTCTAACGATGGTAAAGAAAAAATGCTCTACATCTGACATATTTGTGTGAAAATTTGTTTGTGAATGAAAGGTTTAAATTGTGAATGCGTTAAGGTAATGTTGTGATTTTATATATAAACAAAAATGAATTTAATTAATTTTTTATGCCCAATGCTCGGATTCCAATAGTCAAGAGGAGAGAGAATGACGTTGAGTGTTGTTTCATCCACGAGACTGTTATGTGAAAGTGAAGATTTTTCACTTGGTTGGTGAGGTTGGTGAATGTCAAAGAAGAGTTGGTGAATCTTGTTAGGTAGCCTAATTTTTTGTTTTGATTTCACATTACATTCCAACATATATAAATAGCATCAATGGGTAAGTTAGAAGATGCACCACTTGAGCTCAAAACAAGAGTTATAAATTGTAATCTTGTGAGTATTAATAAGATTTCTCTAGTTGTAGCCCGTGGACGTAGGATTTGCACCGAATCCGAACCACGTAAAAATCCTTGTGTTCTTCTTGCTTTATTTTCGTGAGTTTGTGTGTGTGATAGTGTGTTTCCGCTGCGTGTACCCGGTCCGATTCCTAACAACTGGTATCAGAGCTTTGGGTTTCGGAGGAGGTCTCGGTTTTAGAAATTAGAGTATGCTCTGTGGTTGCAGTTTTGTCTAATCTTCCACATCAGAAACTAATTTCTATTAACCGTATTAAAGGTGTCTTGGTACTTTGAAGGGTACTGTTCTGTCACACAAAAGTACTATAAAAGATTTGTCTCTTGTTTGTCGTAATGGCTGAAAACAAGGTTGTAATCGAGAAGTTCAACGGTTCTGACTTTAGCTGGTGGAAAATGAAATTCGAAGCATTGTTATGTCAGAAAGACTTGGATATGGTACTTGGGGACAAGCCGGAGAAAATGGAAAAAGCTGCTGAAGATGCTGGAACTCAAAGGACAAGAAAGCTAAGGCGGTTATTACATTATCGTTGGAAAGGAGCGTCGCTTTCAACATCATGAAGGAAACCACGGCACGTGGTATGATGGATGCTCTGACGAACATGTATGAGAAACCGCCGGCGGCTAACAAGGTGTTCTTGATGAGGGAGCTGTTCACTACAAGGATGAATGAGGAAGGTTCAGTTACGGTTCACATTAACAATCTAAATTCAATTCTGTCCAGATTGTCATCTGTGGGAATTAAATTTGATAACGAGACTCAAGCTTCACTGCTACTAGCTTCACTACCTGATAGCTGGTCTGGAACAGTAACCGCTGTTACAAGTTCAGTGGGGACCAGTGGTATGACTTTTGAAGGGGTTAGAGATTTGGTTCTTGGAGAGGATGTCAGACGCAAGAATCAAGGTGGATCTTCTTCTTCTGAGTTATTAAATATCGGAAGAGGTAGAGGGAATAGCAGGAATAGTGAGAGCAGTGGGAGTCGGGGAAGAAGTTCATCTAGAACTTGGAAGAATGTGAAGTGTTGGAACTGTCAAGAGGCGGGACATGTTAAGAGTCAATGTCCAAAGAAAGAATTGAACATTGCTGGTGCTGAGAGTGTGTCTGAGGATGATGCATTGATACTAAGTATGGAAAGTTCTGTAGACTCTTGGGTCATGGATTCAGGGGCTTCGTTTCACGCCATGGACAACGGAGAAACGATGGTGAATCTAAAAGAAGGAGATTTTGGGAAGGTACGGTTAGCAAATGACGAGATGCTTCAAGTAACGGGCATGGGAGATATTGATCTGGTTACTTCATTGGGAACTACATGGAACCTGAAGAATGTCAGGGTGATTCCGGAGCTGAAGAAGAAATTGATTTCTGTTGGTCAGCTGGATAAACAAGGACTGGAAGTAAGGTTTGGTAGTGGTAAATGGAGGGTGGTCAATGGAAATTCGATGATTGCTCAAGGTATGAAGCATGGGTCATTGTATATGGTTGAGGTACCTGCTGAGGGAAGTATGACCGTCCTGGTTAAGCATGGCAAAATCTGGTTCGCTAAATCTAGTGCTAAGAGAGTTCATTTTGTAAACATGAATTCTGGAGCCAAGGGGATGTTAGCTGAACGAGTCGGAAAGTCTAAACCATTCAGGGGATTTTGTGACAGTGGGAGCTTAGGGTGTGTTCCGGGTACAGTTACAAAGAGCCGTTGGGTTTTGAAGACTAAGACTGAAAAATTCTCTCCTGTTGGAAGTTTGCAAAGTTTGGAGAGTGTTAGTAGTCCTCGGTGTATCTCTGGAGCTGGTGGAGTGTCCAAACCGGTTGAGACAGAGGATGAGTCGGTGGTGGGATTAGCCACAGCTGAGTTGGAGCTAGTGGGAGCTTCAACTGGCCCTTCTAGTACTTGAAGATGAGGGGTGGCTACAATTAGAGAAATTAGACTAAGTTTAGCTTGTTCTTGGGAGCTGGACGCTTGGAAGACTTGGCTGTTTTAAGATTACTGGAGTTGGATGACAGTAGAGAAAGACTATGTTGTTCAAAATCTTCAAGTGGGAGATTGTTATGTGAAAGTGAAGATTTTTCACTTGGTTGGTGAGGTTGGTGAATGTCAAAGAAGAGTTGGTGAATCTTGTTAGGTAGCCTAATTTTTTGTTTTGATTTCACATTACATTCCAACATATATAAATAGCATCAATGGGTAAGTTAGAAGATGCACCACTTGAGCTCAAAACAAGAGTTATAAATTGTAATCTTGTGAGTATTAATAAGATTTCCCTAGTTGTAGCCCGTGGACGTAGGATTTGCACCGAATCCGAACCACGTAAAAATCCTTGTGTTCTTCTTGCTTTATTTTCATGAGTTTGTGTGTGTGATAGTGTGTTTCCGCTGCGTGTACCCGGTCCGATTCCTAACAGAGACTCCACGAAGGCATGGTTCATGCCTAAGAGGGGCGGTGTTCCACCCCTTGGCTATGTACAACATCAGCCCAATACCATTGGCATGAGTTCCATAACTCACAACCTTAGGAAATGGTAAAATTACACGATTGGTCCTTGTGGTTTGCAAAAACTCACACGGTGATGATAACTATGAAAACCTAAACTTACTTGGTCCTGTAATTTCAATTTCTTGCATGATTTGTGATTGTGATTTAGTTTTTGTGGATTAATGTGTCAAACCCCAAAGCGATGGTCGAATAGCTATATATAATCGCTTACAACTATGAAAATTTGTTGGTTACGCACTTAATCCGCCTAGTAGACGACATCAAGACACACAATTTCGACTAACTTTAATTATTTAAAATAAATAAAGGATTATTTTGTTAAGATAATAAAATCTGTAACCATTTAATTCTCTTTTCTTTGCTAAAATTTACAAAAAAAACGAGTAGAGTACCAATAAATTGTTCTTTCTCTCTCCTTGTGGAAACCTTTGGATCTTCGGAATTGGATCCAACAAAATATTGACCGTGAGATCACATCAACGAATTTGACTCTCTTGATTACACATGCCACCCCTTATTAGTACTTCGCTTTCATGCATGGATTTCTCTTCCGACTACAACTCAACCAGAGAGAGGAAACAGTCGTGGAGTCTGTTTTCAATCTTTGATTTTGTCTTCACTTTTTTTTTATATCTGGGGTCTTGTTCAATTCCCTCTACCAGATTTGCTTAATTATGGAACTCCTTCCTTTCTTTTTGGGTCTGATGTTGAACTTCCCAAATCTCTCACTTCTTTCCCCTAATTCAAATCAAAACCTTTGATCTCTGTGTTTCCACTATGCTTTGATCCACTTTAATTCTCCAACTTTTTGTCGATTTTTGCGTCGTTGGGACTTGTGCCCTAAAGATGTTTGTTGTTTTACTCAAGAGAGAAAGATCGGCAAATGTAGCAGCGTAACTGATCTCCTCTCTCTCCCGATATAAATCAATCGGGTACTGTTTAATTCTTGTTGTTTCAATTGGGTATTTGAAAACCGTTATTGTCGTGATGGAAGAAGATCACGATGAACTGAGATTTGTTTGTAAGTTGTGCGATAAGAAGTACCCAAGTGGGAAGTCACTAGGAGGACACATGAGGTCGCATGTCGTTGCTAATAATGCTAATGCTGTTGCTGCTGCAAATTCCTCAGAATCAGATGAGAAATTTTCTCCCATGAAAAACCTCACAACTTTGATGATTAACGGGAATGGAAACGAGCATGGAAACGCGAATTCCAGTTCTTATGGGCTAAGAGAGAACCCTAAGAAGACTTGGAGGGCAGTCGGTTCATCCACCTTTCCTTTCCCAAATGAGAGAGTTTGTAAGCAATGTGGAAAAGGGTTTCAATCTTTGAAAGCTTTATGTGGCCACATGGCTTGCCATTCAGAAAAAGATAGAGGTTTTAAAGATTACGATCATTCATGGACAAGTGAGAATCTTGATCATGATGACAAGCTACTTATCGACAGCCATTCAGATACTGAAGATGGTGAGCTTCAGGATCCGACCCGAGTCACAAGATCCAAGTCCAAGAGGTACAAGAAAGTTGTAGTGAAACCATATTCTTTTAATTTCTCACTCACTAATAATAGCAACAATAGTAATTACAATTATGGATCATCTTCTGTTTCTGAGATTGATGAGCTTGAACAAGAAGAGGTCGCCATGTGTTTGATGATGTTGTCCAAAGATTCCACCAATTGGGGTGGTGTGAATTCCATGGTGGAATCATCCGACAATAATTCCGCTGTTTTAGAGACGAAATCGCCCTCCATCAGTAAGAAGTCTAGTGCTTTAGATGCTGAAAGTTTTCATTTTGAGAATTCGAATAACGGGTATTTTAGGAAAGTGGAATCCGACATTACGGTTGAAGAGTTACTCCGGAATGGTGATCCCAACAAGACTAAGTTCTCGTATGAAGAAAAACTTGAAATAAGAAGGAACCTTTTTAAAGAATTCGGGTACCGTGATTCTTTAAAGAAAAGAATTCGCGATGATGACGATTCATATAATCCTGAATTAGAACGCGAAGAAACACATAAAAAACGAAACAAATACGAATGCTTGACTTGCAACAAGATTTTCACTTCATTTCAAGGACTTGGAGGACATAGACCATGTAACAGAAAGAACAATCTTTTTGTATCTAAACATGATAGTGGCGAAAACAGCTTAGAAGCTGAATACGGTCCTACTCGAAAGGCTAAATATGAGAAGAAAATAAGGGCAAAAAAGAGCAAAGGGCATGAATGTCCTATTTGTTTCAGGATGTTTAAGTCGGGGCAAGCTTTAGGAGGTCATAAAAGGTCTCATTTTATTAATGGATCGGTTGATCACTTTGCGGCTATGCAACATGAGGCTCCAACATGTTCGGATATGATTGATCTGAATCTTCCTGCCCCAGAAGAGGACTAAACTCTAACGGGTAAAAAAAAAAAAAAAGTAAGTTGGTTTTTGGATAAATTTTTTGAACATGAGTTAAAGAGGTTAGAGTTGCATTTTCCTGTTATATTCATCAAATTCTTGTTATGTTTCTTGAAAATGTGTTAAAGCTTTCAAGATTTTGAGTTAATTTATGAGAATTTTGGATAAAATTTTAGTTGGTTTAAAATCTTGTGAGGTTTCTTCGGATTTAAAATTGCTATGTTTCATGATTATGGTGATTTTGTGTGTGATTGAGAGCCAATAAAGAGGGGTTTCTTGAAGTTGTTTTGCTGAACTCTCCAATCAAATGATTTTGTTGAATTGATGTCTCTTGAATAGCAATGAACTATGGAATTCATATGATAATGTTGGAAAAAAGCAAATGTACCATTGGGCATACACAAGGTACAATTTGAAATGCAAGAAGGGTCCACAAAGGGGGATTTGATATTGACATGTTAACCTTTGATTCTTGCATTGCACTTGAAGTTAGCTGGGCAGGAGTTGAGAGATAGCCTTTTGAGATTTATAACTTTGAACAATTTTCACTCCACTTTTGTTTTAAGAATATACTTTATATTTAACATTTAAAACTACATCTTATAGATATATAATAAAATATTCAGTTGTCTAAAAAGTAAATTGAATTTTGGTAAATTCATGTGAATATATATTCATAATACAAGTCCTCAAATGTAGAATTGAATTTTGGCAGCGGCGGTATGCTTAGAATTAAGTGGAGCGGGAGTGGTGAGCTTGTGTTTTTATTTTATTTTTTTTAACATAAAATTAGTTTAAAAAAAAGATAAAATAAAATAAAAAGTGTATAAAAATCTTTTTATATGGGTGAGGGAACCATCCATGATACAAGTTGAAACGACTGTCTTTGAGATAAAAAGTTAGAGACTGAACTTAATATTATATGAAACCATGAGAACTAATTTTGAAGTTTAATTGTAAATGTAATGACTTAATCCAATCGTGTCTCCAACCTCATACTACAAGAGAGAAAGATAAAAAATAGTCTAATCGTATAAAGTTTGGCCAAAAAATAGCAAAAAATTAGTCAAATAACCAAAATAGTCGGTGTTTTCGCAGATGGGCTATGCTACCTGCGAAAATGATGATGTGGCATGCGAGAATATATATATATATATATATATATATATATATATATATATATATATATATATATATATATATATATATATATATATATATATATATATATATATACATTCAAATTTTCAAAATTTTTTATAATTTTTGCAGGTAGCTGCGATTCACTCTGGCTACCTGCGAAATTCAACTTGCGAAAACGGTTTTTTTAATCTTTTAAAAGTTCTTTTTATTAAAGCAAGTTATGTTAAAAAGTACAAACACGTAGGAGTAAATTTTTTATGTAATTGTTTTCCATATTATTTGGTTTATTTTTACAGGGTGTATCCGATTAAAGTACAAACATGTAGGAGTAATATCGACCGATAATAAGGCCTTACAAAAGACCCGGTCGAATTAAAATGAACAAAATGTCATTTTTACAGTTTTACTGATTTTTTTCATCCATCTTTGTGTGCTAGTAATTCATTCGTATGATACGTTTTAAACTGATTCTTTGCAATCTTATTTTAGTTTTCAGTCTTTTACAAAACCGAATCACCATTTTCACATAACTTGCCTAAATAAAAAATTAAAAAAAAAACAATTTTCGCGGGTGGAATTTTGCAGTAGTCAAAGTGAATCCCAGCTACTTGCGAAAATTATAAAAAAAAAATTGAAAAAAAATATATAAAAACACATTTTCGCATGCCATGTCATCATTTGGCGGGTGGAGGGTAGCCACTTCATCATTTTTGCAGATGGGTATAAGTAACCCACCTGCGAAAACACTTGCTATTTTGGTCATTTGGTTATTATTTGAGAAAACCTTATAGAATTATGCTAATTTTGTCTTTTTCTGATACTAAAACCCATATGTTATACTAAAAACCCATATGTTATACTAAATTTGATATTAAGTTGCTCCAATTCAACATTATTCTTTTACATTATGTATTAGTGTTGATAAATAATACAAAACCAAATATAATTATCCAATTTATTAACAACGATGTTAAAATTTCTCTAATACTAATTAGTCTTTCAACTTTAAACTTATTCAACTTCAATTTTGTTTTTGTACAATTATAGTCTATATTCAATATTGTTGCTTCATTATATTTAGTAAATTAATATACAATACAAAATTAGATAAAACATATAATTGATATATTACAAAAGTAGTAATATAACAAAAAAACAAGTGTCATATACAATATATTAAATTTTATGATCAGTCATTGTGGTTTATAAAAAGTCGTACATTCAATCTCTATTTTTTATGCTGACAGTTATTGTGGATTCAATCTCTTGCATGGTTGGTCCTTGATGCATCTAAAATGACATTTATACCCCTTTTAATTTATTTTAGACTTAATTTCATATTTTCTTTGACTAATTTAATTCAAAAAGGAAATTGCGTAGACCCTACCCCTCAACCTAACCCCTTCTTCCATGCATATCTTATTCTAGTCACTCGCTAGTCAAACAACGATATAGTCAAAACTTCAACTTTCGATGAATACCCTTACAACACTATCAATGACTCCCTATGAGCACCCATTAAGAAACCTTGAAATACAAATGATGTAACATCCATAAATTAGGGTATAAAGAATAATAATAATAATAATAATAATAATAATAATAATAATAATAATAATAACCAATAAAATAAAAATTTATAACCAAAAGAAATATTTATTTATTCTTGTGCAAGTATTGTGAGGGTAAAAATGAAAATTACCATAATAAGTTCTAGAAGGGGACTTAAGTGCAATTTAAGAAAAGAGTATCGGTAGGGGAGGGACCTCATTGTATTATCCTAGAAGTTAGGTGAGCTGGAGGGGCCTATTACAATTTAAGCAAAAGTGGGATTTTGTTGGGCAAAAACCCTCATTTCCTTTTAAAACTTGAAATAGAGAAGATAGGAGAAGGGCTTGACGATTTTCAGTGAAGTGCATGGGATTTAGTTCGATTTTGTCAAGCTTTATGTGGTTTACTTCAATTCCGTGAAGATTTGAGGTAAGGAATCAAGTGTTCTTTGTTGGAAACCCATTTTTGGGTGAAGAGTATGAGAAATTCGAGTTTAAGGTTGGGGGAGAGGAAATCTATGATCCCAATTAGTTGTATAATGAATTCTAGTAATTATTCTTTCATATAATTGCCATTAAATGCTTGGATACTCATTATTGGAGTTAATTGATTCATATGAACCCTAGTTTTGGGGAAAAGTCTATCTATGTATGAATATTATATATATATATATATATATATATATATATATATATATATATATATATATATATATATATATATATATATATATATATATATATATGAGTTAATTGTGTCCTCCAATGTGATGTATATTGTGAGTATGGAGTATTTCCCAATGATTCCAAGTTTTTGGAATCCTCTATTGAAAATCACCAAAGAGAAAGAATGGAATTGGGGATTCCATGGTTGACGACTATGGAATTGAGTATTGTCATAACCTTGAGATGATTCAATTATGATTATCAATATGGATTAGATAAGTGAAAGATCCAAGGAATGGTGTGGTGATTAACTTGAACTCAACCCAACATCTTATCTTAGACATGTATTTTTGATGTAATTGTGTAATATAATGGAAAGTGTTGGATCTTAATTTGGGTCATTGGGAGTCAAAATGGGTCAAAATTTTGTCACTTAGCGTGTTTCATGCGGCTCGTGTGAAGAATGGGCTTGAGCTATGCGGCCCAAGATTTTGGAAAAAATATTTCTGAATTCTTGTTGTCCCGCACAACCCACGCAAAGGTAGGCTTATGGGCCACACGACCCGTGTGATTTCCCCGACCTAATTTTTGTTTCACTTGGGTTTTGAGCCTTGTAGTTTGGGCTTTTGGTCCCAAGGCCTAACCCCACTTCTTGGAAATGTTTAGCTTGGGTTTTCCTCTTAGTTTGTGAAGTTAAACTTGTCCTAAAGCTTAGAGTAATGTTGATTGTTCTATTCTTATAGGAAATGAGTAATTGGAGTTTGAAGTGAAGAAGTGGCATCAAACCAAGTTGCTTGAAGAAGGTAAGTTTACCGAGAGTACACATCTTTATCTATAACTCTTATATATATTCAAAACTACTTTCATGCATATATATTATGTGATATGTGTTGCATAACTATTACTTGTGCACTGGGTAGTCAATCTCGCGCTATAGCGTTGCTATAGCGCCGAGATAGCATTTCGCGGAGTCAGGCCGAGATAAAAATGAAAATCTCGGTTAGTAATCTCACTGGCGCTATTATCGCCGAGATTTTCCGAGATTTAGCGCTATTTGGGACCTCTATAGCGGAGCTATGACCGCTATTTGGACCAGGTGATTATTTTTTCGGAATTTTTGAAAAATATTGGGTTGTTGACTGTAATGTGTGTCGAGGTCATTATTTTGTGTATATTTTTCATTATGGGATATGATTCTTTGTATCATATATGATTGTGATTAACAAGAAGTTCAAGTATTACTTATGAATATAGGAGTATAAACATTAATTCTATGTAATATAAAAAAAGTCTTTTCCGCCGCTATACCACTGCTAGAACCGCTATTTCAAATAGCGGCCAGTGACCGTTATTTCATTTTAGACCGCGATAACTGCATAACTTGTGCATGACATGGAATGAATTTATTGAAAGTTTTCCAAGTATATATACTATGAATTGTTTTGAAAAGATGTTTTGATCATTCCTCCATGCATTGCAGATAGGGGGTGGACCGAGTGAAACTTGTGTCAAATGAGATGATTGTCCCGGTTATAGGGAAATCGTGGGCTTAATTCTCAAATGAGATGGGTGTCCCGGATTTAGGGAAAACTGTTCCCGTTATTAGGGAACCGCATGAGGGAGTTGCTAACCCTCATGGGGCTAGTGTAATGGCCACTAGTCCTAGTTTAGCCTATCGGGGGATCGAGTGGCATGCTTTGTGCGTGTCATTTGTGAACTTGGGTAGGTGCCATCGTGGTGAGTTAGACTTCTATGAGATGGACTTGGGTTGTGATAGTTGCATCATGCATTGCATTGCATTTCATGACTATCCATGTTTTGACTAAACTTTGTTGATATGCTTTGTTCTCTTGAGATGATTTATTTCTAAACTTAGTAGTATTTTGAAAACCATTTTTGGGGGTTTTTCTTGAGTCATAGGGTCATCCCTTTTACTTTAATAGGACAACCTTAGGTAAGCTCATTAGGTATTCCAATTGTCTAACTTATTTTGATGTGTACTCATGTTGATGTTAAAAGGTTGAGGCGTGAACAAGGATATCCAGAAGACCACAGAATGTGTGGCCATTTAGATTGTGTTTTGTTACTAAAATTATGATACCACCTCGCTATAACGTTTTGTTAACCTATACATTGTGTTATGGGACCTAAATTTCCACAATGATAATCTTTTAACTTGAATGAATGGTTGAAATTTTGGTAAAAGATGTCTTATAATTTTATACCCTAGCGAGGGGTGTCACAACTGACCACCCCTCGTATAATCATAAGATAATCCAAATAGCCACTATATTTGAAATTAGAAATCCATTGACCAGGATGAATCAAATCGAATATTAGGTTTTACTATGTTAATTAACCCAAATCCGAACACAAAAGTAGGTTTACCAAATCAAAATCAAGTACAAACCCTGTCGACACGGATGAAATATTAGTTACATGTGTTTTGAACCCAAATAAGATGAATTAGTTGTAGATTTTCTGCCCAAATCTGAACCAATAAGCAACTATGAAGAAGGGTAACGTCGGTTCTTAGTTTCCATCAAATTGAGGAAGTAGGGAGAAATTTATGGGTGTATGATGGAGAAATTTATGGGTGTATGATGCTGGAGAGGAAGGAGTAATTAAAAACATTGTGCATTTTTTCTTTTCATGTAAACATGGAAATTGAGGCACAATATCGATCAATGGTGGAGATCGATGATTTTCTTGTGAAGGTGAGGCGGGGGTGATGATCGATGGTGGATAGCAACAATCTATGGGCCTCTTTTGAAGCTGCAAATAGTGGCACGTGGGCTACTCGTACCTACGAACTTGCTTCCCCACCTGTGAACTCCGCTCCCACCTGCAATTTCCTTCGGTACTATAAAAAAAGTTCAGACCTGTATTTTGAAAATCGTCATCTGCTATTTCCTCCATGCCACCTGTTATTTCCTCATGCCTACCTGCGATTTCCTTCATGCCACTTGCAATTTCCTCATCGCAGGTGGGCATGAGGAAATAGCAGGTGACATAAAGAAAATAGCAGGTGTCGTTTTTCAAAATGCATGTCTGAAAAAATTATAATATTGGAGGAAATCACATGTTGGAGGGTAGTTCCCAGGTGGGAAATCGAAATTCCACCTGTGATTTAGTTGGCTAATTTGAGGATTTGACTAATTTCTTACTATTTTAAGATAAAATATTTCGCAATTAAGTTATTTTTGTCAAATTTTTTTCCTTTTTATTAACCAAGTACGATTCCTATTAAAGTAGCATGACTTCCTAAATTTACCCCTAAAATTATATATTTAATAATGTGAATACCTCTATGTTGGAATGTATAGGAGTGTCTTAGGAAGGACCAAACTCAAGTCAATTGGTTGAAACTCATGAAAGTCGTTAAATCCTTGTCGTTAAATCAAAAGGATGTTCAAGTACAATAAATTTGTGAAAATAATTTAAGATATTACATACTATATAAGAGGCTACTATTTATGTTTACTGTTAAACGTAATTAATAAAAGACGTTAGTTTGATGAATATTGCTTGTTATCAATTTCAATATCTTCCTTTGGGAAAAAAAAAAGGAGAAACTAATTGAATCCAGAATAAATAAGACGCTACTATTTATGTTTATTGTTGGAGTCTTGGAGAGAAACTCAAAGAAATACACAGTAGCAAGCCTCGATTTATAAACAAACTAGGCGAATACCCGCGCGTTGCGCAGGATAATTTTTTATTAGTTAGAATATAAACAAATGCATGCTATTCTTATACCAAATTAAAATACATATATATAGAAAAATCTCTTTACTATTTTTAACTATATGATAATACATAAATTTGGTTTAAGATAAGAAAACTTTAACTATATATTTCCTTGAACTTTAATATTTGGAAATATTTCCAAGAGTAAAAAAATATCAAATGATTTGTATAATTGTTTTAACTTGAGGGGGACCTCTATTTATAGAATAAAAAAACTTCTTGAGTTGGTTTATCATGACGATGTGGGATTAAAATTTCCTTCATAGTGTGTTATTTGTGTCATTTTGTTATCCCACATTGCTTAAAAACACAATTGAAGAGAAATCAAACATCTATAAGTAAATAGACTAATATAATTTTCATCCCACATAGCTTAAGAAACAAATTTCAAGGAAAAAAAACATCTATAAGTAGAGATGTTAAAACAATTTCTCTCATATCTTTGTTCTTTTGTGTTCTTGATTATAACCAGATTAGGAATCGGTTGCAACATCCCATGAACCTTTGGTTTTAGTTTTAGGATCATTTTCATAAAAGTTGGACGGGTAGTAACCGATGTCCACTTCGATCTATTTTTTCTAATAAATTAAAATTAATATGGTACATGATAAAAATTCATCTTAAACTATATTGAATAAATGACATCTATTATAATATTTATAGATATAAACATATTTGTTTGAAATTTGAAGGATTATTGTTTGAAAGTTCGATGTGCATAAATCTTATGAAAGCGAAATAAAATATTTACAATGTTGTCATCACACATCGAACTGTGGCCACGACTTAATATGAACGTGCAACTCAATTGGTATTTTAATAGTTTTTAACTCATTTAAATATTCATCTTTTTAGTTTCGATAATTTTGAAATAGGATAATTGTTAAAACTTTGCGATAAAAATATATTTTTATGATAAATTGACCACTAATTAATAATAGAATTTAATCGCATGTTTCTAGGTTTTAATGTTTGACTATCTATTTATAATTGAATTTAAAAAAGTTGTTATGTAACTTTTTCGAGTTTTGGATGCAAACTTGATATCTATTATGATAACAATTTATGTTTAATATATTATATGTTTAGATTATATATAAAGTTCAATTTTTTTTAGTAATATTCATCTTCATTTTTGAGTTTTAATAAAATTTCTACGTATATACATATTGGTAAATCGACAAACGTTGACTCCAGTGTCACTTTTTACAAACAAAACACTATAAACATTAAACTTACTCAAGTTTTTAAAAGTTTTAATTAACGAACTAACTACGCATATACATATCGGTGAAACGAAAAATGTTCACACCGATGTCACTTTTTAAAAACGACGTACTATAAACTTCCAACCTAGTTAACTTTTTGAAAGTTTTAACTAATTTTAATTTTTACTTTTGAGTTTCAATACTTTTTAGAGTTGAAACTAAATAGTAAAATTTTTTAAAACTTGCGATAAAATAATGTTTCTATGATAAAATGATCATAAATTAATAATAGACTTGAAAGATCAAGTTTGATGGATAATGAAAACAAATGAATTGTATTATATAAGAGAAAGATAAGAGGTCATATATGTATGTGAAACAATGTGGGATAAAGAAAAAATCTCAAATTAATGTGATAAAATATTTAAATTAATAGATTGATTATATTAAGTGGGAATTTGAAAGGTCATAGAAGTTTCAAATGCATGTGGTGAGAGGAAAAATGCTTCCTTTATAAGATATAAGATATACCTTTTGTAATTATACTAAATATTTAAATTTCATTAGGGCCCAATGGCCCATGCACCATATGTATCAATTTCCGATTTTGAAGCATCCTTTTGCCGATCGCTGGTAACTAAAAGCAGGTATATATTTTTAGTTTTTGCACATTTTAATTATTTTAATAAAAGGTAGTTTAAATATTTAAGAGTAAATTACATTTTTGGTCCTTGTGGTTGGCAAAAAATACCACATTGGTCCTAACTTTCCATTTTCAACATTGAAAGTCACTAAGGTTTGCGAAAATTACCACATAGAGCCCCGGGGCATATAAAAAGACTAAAATGCCTTTTTTATTTCTTTTTTCTTTTTCTTTAAATTTGTTATTTATTTTATTAATAAAAAAAATACCCCACCCACCCCCACCCCCACGTCTCTCTCTCTCTCTCTCTCTCTCTCTCTCTCTCTCTCTCTCTCTCTCTCTCTCTCTCTCTCTTAGAACATTTTTACAATTAACACATAACAATTGTTTGACATAAGCCAACCGTCATTCATCCGCCGCCTACACCCAAGAAACATGACTGAACTGAGTCCACCGCTTGACGTTGGAAAAAAATGACGTCGCCGGCCTCAAGCTTCTTCTCCTTAACAAAACGACTCCACCCTTTCGTGAAAACATAGCTTTGACTGCTATTCTAGTAAGAGTACAGGAACTTCCAATGCTTGTCGGACTCATCCACCAAACTTAAAACCAAGTTGCCGGAGATCACTGGAATCCCACGGTACATGATATTGAAAGTAGACACGCCGTACTTGATCCCCACCTTGTTGTCGTTTTTGGCGGTGAACAACATCTGAATGGCAAGTGATAGAGAGGCGGTGCTTACTGCTATTCCAGTAAGAGTACATGAACTTCCATTAGTAACGCTATGAAAGTCCCGCACTTCTGTATTCTGTTCTTTTGCAAACATTTGTGGGTGTGACATGTGACATGTAACATATATTGATACGAATACTGGTTTTTCCGATGTACTTTTTAAGGTTTGTTTTGGGTGGTTCTAAAGCAAGGGGAATAGTAAATAAATTGAAAGAGCGCGAATTTAGCTTCGTCAAATTCAGCGTTAGGTTTTCGAATTCAGTTGTTCCGATTTCATGTTAATGCTACGAAACATTAAAGATAACTAAACGAATCTCTAAATACAGCAAAATAGCTTCCATGATATAATAATTGACGCAAATCATGAGGATACGAACAAAAAACAACAACTTTAGTCTATTTTAAATGCATTTGCCATAAAAGGGGAACAAAACCATACAATCTAAGAACTGAATCTCAATTAGCGAAAACTGAAAGTGATTTCCAAGACACTTGTAAACGAACGACAATCTTCTTAGTTAACAAATTTATGATGTGGATGTAGAGTTCTAAGTCTTCGCGATGAGGGTGTGTTACTGGAAGAGAGAGAGAGAGAGAGAGAGAGAGAGAGAGAGAGAGAGAGAGAGAGAGAGAGAGAGATGTGGGGGTGGGGGTGGGTAGGGTATTTTTTATTAATAAAATAAATAACAAATTTAAAGAAAAAGAAAAAAGAAATAAAAATGGCATTTTAGTCTTTTTATATGTCCCAGGGCTCTATGTGGTAATTTTTGCAAACCTTAGTGACCTTCAATGTTGAAAATGGAAAGTTAGGACGTATGTGGTATTTTTTGCCAACCACACGGACCAAAAGTGTAATTTACTCAATATTTAATGAATAACCAATCACCTTCATCATATTTTTAAAATAAGATTTCAAGAGGTATTTGTTTGTATTCATTGTTATAAATTATTGATGCTCTTATTATTCTTAAGGTCTTTTGAATTATTATTCAATAATATTTTTGATATCCAATTAACTTTATTAAGGATGTGTTCGGTGCAGATCGTTTGAGAGCTTCTATCTTTTAGGAAAAAGTTCTAATAAAAACTAAAATCTTCGTTCGACGACACAAATGGAATTAGTCTTTGTTGACCTTGCAAACTCACAAGACCAAAAATTGTGTGAATATTAAGACACATCAAAAACTAAAAGTCTACTACTTATGTATTTAATCGTTGGTATCAAATTTTGGGAACACATGGTAAACCAAGTATACCATGTTGATTTTTTTTAACGCAAGAAGGCTAAAAAAGTTAAAGAATTTGGTAAAACAAGATGTTAATTAGTTGTTGGAATCATAAAATTGAAGTTTTTGGAGAAATGAGGAATGTAGTGTTGACTTGTCAGATTTGGTCAAACTTGACCATAAAAAGGGGGGTTTTTCACCAACAAGTTAACACCGAAAAATGTTAGGTTAATACATGTAAAAAGAACGCCTAATTTGTTAGTAGACTAAAATTTAATAATTTTAGAATGATGCTAGTTAGAATTCTTTTGATAAGGGTTGTAGGAATGAGATTTATGTAATATACGTAGTATGTTAATGTTTGAATATATCACTAACCCTCTATATTATCGGTATAGAGGTTAACGAGTGCTCGGAAGCAAGTAAGGCAAGAGCTAGTGGAGTGGTGTAGCTAGACGAACCTAGCTACTAAGGTGAGTACATTATGATTTTTCCCATTTTGGGATACATGGCTATAAAAAGAAAAATACTTATGGTTTTGAATCTATGTTTGTGCAATTATATTGAATATGTTTTCGAGTCCTCTATATGCCATTATATGATTTTTAAGACTAATGAATACATCATGATTTATGCAAAGTTTATGAAAGATTTAACTAATAATGTTTATGTTATTATAGATGCATCTCATGACATTGAATGTCTTTTTTGTACAAAAGAAAAGCATTGTTTTACGCATGCATAGAGTGTGAATGCATATGAGTCGACTAAGGTCCGGACACGTCCCCGTAATGGGACAACAAGACTTTACTGGGATGGTACCTCCTGTCGAGAAGTAGAAGTCTTCTAGACATCATAATAGGATGATTTGTTCTCTTATTTTGGCGAGCCTTGGTCTTTATAGACCTCCAAACGTGGTATATAACTGCGAGCTTTTGTCACAAATGTGACATGGCCTTTTAGACCTAAGATGCGGCTCGGAACCCGTGAGCTTTGCATTAGTGTGTGAATCATGCATTGCATGTGCATCTATTTTGTATGATTCGTATTGAGCTGAATATATTGTTCAAGTTTCAAGATTTTATATGAGTCTAAAACCCATGTAGCTCACGAGACGTTTCGTCTTACGTATTTTATTTAATGCTATGTATCTCATGTACAAGTTCGAAAGTTTAAAATACCAAGACTGCTATGCTAGTATGCCTTTGGGAGATTAGATGGAGTGGAACATTATATAATCTCCAGCTTTTGTTATGGTTAATCATCTCTTGCTTGCTATGGTTTATTTTGATATGAAATTGTAACGCCCATGGTTGTAAACTTGCAAACCCAATGTTTTTGTTCAACCATATTTTTGTGGTATTCATGTCTTATAGACATAAAATTGACAAATATGTTAAAACTTTAACGTTATTATGCTTTATGCTTTAACGTTATTATGCTTTATAAAATAGCGTTTTTATGCTTTATGAAAATGGGCGTTACATAGTACAGATTGGGGTAATCATCAAGAATGATTCAGGCCCTCAGTATAAAAATTAAGCATGTTAAGATACCAGTCATAGCATGTGATAAGATGCCGAGGTGGTTGGATATGTTTGTACCACCTCAGTACAGACTTGGGGTATCACTAAGAGTGATTAAGGCCCTAAGTATAAAAATCAAGTATGCTACGGTACCGGTCAAAAGCTAAGGAAATGAATTTGAAAGTTTTATGATAGAAATAACATTACTTGAATTGTTATGAAAGGCTTTAAAAGAAAAAGTTCGTTATATGCTTAATTATAAAGGTTTTGACATCGAGTGTCCTTATATTAACTGACTATGAAGATTTTTTTACAGCAAGTGTCGTATATGATATGATTATAAATGTTTTGAAAATGAATTAGTTATGGTTACAAATGCTTTGAGTCTAAAACCCATGTAGCTCAAGAGACGTTTTCGTCTTACATATTTTATTTTATGGCATGTATCCAGGTTCTAGACACGAGAGTTAGAAGCAAGTATATGACCCGAAGAAATTGAGATCTTAAATGGAGTGAACCTTGGCTGATGTACTGGTTTGTGATCCTAAGTTGCTTTCTATGGTTTAGTTTGGTATGAAGTTGTAACCCCCGTAGTTGTTCAAACATTTGTACAACTTAATTATTTTTGTTGGGACTGAATTTTTAAGACATGACACGAGGTCATGAGAAAGGTTTTTAAAACTTGACATTTTGTTCTATAAATAAACACGGTTTTTAAAATACAAGATTTTTCAACATTAAGTTTTATAAAATATTACACCAATTTAAGGTGCATGAAAACCGGGTTGTTACAGAAACCATTGGCGGGGCCAGAGATTATAGTCGAGACCGAGGAGAAAATATAGAGTATCTGTGAGCATATGCAAGTAGCCCAAAACCGTCAGAAGCAACATGCAGATAAGGGAAGAAAACCGTTCGAGTTTCATGTCGGGGACATGGTAATGTTGAAGGTGTCTCCGTGGAAAGGAATAATCCGATTTGGCAAAAGAGGTAAGTTGAGCCCGCGATTCATTGGACCCTTCCGTGTCTTGGAGAAAATTGGAGCACTTGCGTACTGGCTTGAGCTTCCTGATGAGTTGAGAGGTATCCACAATGTATTCCATGTATCACACCTTAGAAAGACGTTGTATGACAAATCCACTCGAGTACCCTTGGTCGGAGTACAATTAGATGAAAAATTGATAAATCAAGAGATATCGGAGCGAATTTTGGATAGAAAGGTCAAGAAGTTGCGAAACAAAGAGGTTGGATTAGTAAAAGTACAGTGGCGACATCATAGAGGTACAGATGTCACTTGGGAAGCTGAGGAGGAGTTGCGCTCAAAGTATCCCTTTTTGTTTCAAGAGATTCCGAGGACGGAATCTTTTGAAGGGGGTGAGAACTTGTATTATCGTAAATTATTGTGATATTGTGTTAATCTTATTGTAATTTAGATTAAATAAGTTGTAATATGAGTTAGGATGGTTAGAAACCCATTTGGGAGAAGTTTGGGCCTGAAATTGATCTGAGACCTTTCCAGACCCACACGGGTCGTGTAGGTCCACACGGGTCATGTGGAAATTGTTCAAAAAGCAGTCCGAGGGTCGAAACAAGGTTACACGGCTCGTTTTCGCGAGCACGGGTCGTGCAGCGAACATTATCGGTGCTAACGGAGACATTAGCGGCGTTACTGTCGCAGCAGGGCCATTTAATGTGCATTTTTTCTTTATTTTGGGACAGCTTTAATTCGTGATCTTTTGGTCTAAAACCCTAGAAACTCACCTCTAACTCTCTAAAGTCAAAATCGGAGCCTATAATTCGAGAATTAAACCTAGGGTTCATTACCTTGCGGTTAAAAGGTAATATCCTACGTTCTAGCTTTGATTTAATTGTTGATTTACTTGGTTTGCTAGTTCCAGGTGATTTGGATGAACCACTTGCAACTAACATTAGTTGGGTAATCTTCTTTGATTAGTATGTGAAAGTGAATTCTAATCCTAAGTCCTTGTCACGGGTGTGATAGTTATTACGTATTTGTGGTCGATTGAGTATGATGTTGCGAGATTTAGAGCTGTAACTTAGATATTGTTGTTATCTACTGTTATAGTTCATTTCACCCTAATTACTTGTTCTTTTGAGATTGTTTGGGTATTGAGTATTGACCCGGGCTGTTGCAATACAGCTAAGACTAGACAGGAGCACAGTGCACGCGGTTCAGGTGTTCCACAGATTGACCCGACATCAGGTGAGTAGTTACTTATTAATTCTTTGATGAAATGTGCTATGTTGAGATGTTCATTGCAGAAAAGAAGTATTCTTTGAGTTATGATATATTTTGATTTGGTTGTGTATAACCAATCTTGAGTGTTTGAAGTAAAGAGTTATAGTGTGTGCATCACACTAAGGACTGAGATAGTCCATTGAGATTGAGTTTAACGAGATATTGGGTGTTATAATCCGATTAACCTTTATTTACTCACCGAGCTCGTGTGGCTCATAAGTTGTTGTTAATGTTGTTAGTGTTTAGGTTCCGGTAGTGGAGACCGCGGAAAGCGTAACATGGAGGGATAGCTGGATATCAGACTTGGACTTACTTGTTTTGTTTGGACTATGTTGTTGACCCAGTTTTTGTGTAACTTTTGTAAAAACTTGATGTACATAGGTTAGGACTTAAACTATGTTTTTGGTAACATCTTGTATGACTTGTTTCTTAAATTTGGATTACACCTTTTAACTATGTGTTAAGTTGAGAAAATCAAGGTGTAATTTAAATGTGAGGAACCGGGCGTTACAATTATCGTATCTATTTACTTTATAGTCTATAATTAGTGAACATTATGGTTTTCTTTTGTTTTAGCTCTGGATTTAGGGTTAAACCTGCCTTTTAACTATGTGTTAAATTGAGAAAATCAAGGAGTAATAGACTATTTACTAATAGTCTATTTGGATATTAGTAGTTTTTAATTTATCGTGTTAGTTTGATCAATTAACCTTATGTGTTAAAGCTTGTATATTTGTTTCCTATTGCCGAGTTTACATGATTTAGAGGATCAATCTGATTATGTAGCTTGAATCATAAATGTTTTTGTGTTATGACAATTATATAGTTATGACTAGAGATGGACCAAACCCTAGGTTAGGTTGACAAAGTAATGAACTTTAATATGTGAGTTTGCATTAGACGACCACTCTATGCTACAATTAATTAATCAACATGACCATTGAGATTAATAAAGGAATGAATCTTGCATGGTATGAACTTAATGATTGATAAGAAAGATAACTAATTAACATGATCGTTGTGGTTAAAAATGTTTAGGCTGGGGGAGCAATTCGCCAAACCCCCTCGCCAACTCCTCGCCAACCTCGCCAAGCTGCTCCGCTGTGGGTCGCCTTCGCCTTCGCCAAAGCCAGCTCGTCATATTCCCAGCGAGCTCGTCGTCCCAGTTGGCAACGGTCACAAAATAAAAAAAACTTTTTTTAATTAAAAAAAATCCAATTTATTTCCTATATAAACCCAACTCTCAATTCATATTTACCACACAACTTCAATATCAAAACCTTTTGTACATTTTATATCCCCTTTCCCATAATTTTAATTTCAAAAATTATGTTATCCGAGTCGTCAATTTCAATTTCAATATCATCGTCGTCATCTGATGATGAATTGGTTGAACAAATAGGAGAGTCAATAGATCGTATTACAGCTCATTTACTTGAAGAATTACAAAATCCATCGCCAAGCCGCGGGCCTCATCTACACAGAAGATATATTGATCGGGGGAAGAGCGGAAGCCGAACAACGTCTCTTTAGGGATTATTTTGCTGAAAATCCCACATATCCAGAGTATAAATTCCGGCGTCGGTTTCGCATGCGCAAATCGTTGTTTTTGAAGATTGTTAGAGACATGGAGGCAGCGCATGATTACTTTAAGCAACGACGGAACGCAGCGGGTACGTTAGGATTCCACCCTATTCAAATATGTACTGATGTACTTCGCATGTTAGCATATGCCACACACCCTGATGCACTAGACGAGACAACGAGGATGTCCGCACGTGTCGCACGAGACTCTCTAGACCTATTTTGTGACCTTGCCCTTATTATGTACAAGCCACGATATGGGCGTAAACCTACTCCCAATGACATCCGACAATTGTATGCCCATCATGCACAAGTGCATGGCTTCCCTGGTATGTTAGGAAGTTTAGACTGTATGCATTGGAGGTGGAATGGTTGTCCTTCTACTTGGCATGGCCAATACACAAAGGGTCAGTACGGATACCCGACGGTCGTGCTTCAGGCTGAAGCCTCACAAGATATGTAGTTTTGGCATTCATATTTTGGTCCTCCCGGGTCACATAATGACCTCAACATACTCAATAGTTCGGATTTTTACATAAAGTTACATAACGACACTGCTCCGGACTCTTCGTTTACACTCCGAGGAACGCAATATCGATTTGGGTATTATCTTGTGGATGGAATCTATCCAGAGCGTTCTATTTTCGTCAAGACTCTGGCTTACCCAGATGACCCACAAAGGCAAAAGTTTAAAAGAGCTCAAGAAAGAGCTCGAAAGGACATATGTTAAGTGTATTTTTAGGCATGTTTTCATACCTTTTTATCCTTGTTTCCTCTTGCATTTGATTCTCTTTATTGCATATTTTCATGTTTTTCGGGATTTCAAGAATAGCAATCTACTTTCACACTTTGTGGTTGTTTTCAGGTGCTTTTGAAGGATGAATCTTGTATTGGATGACAATGGGAGGCTACACAAGAAATTTCAGAAGAAACGGAGCTCAAACGAAGAAATTACAAAATTCTCATCCCGAAGTCAGTAGTGTACACGGCCCGTGTAACTTTATGGGCAAAAGTTACACGGCCGTGTAACTTTGTTATGCCACGTATGATGCCACGTCAGCTCAAGGGAAGTCCAGGAGAATTGCAGGATTACACGACCGTGTAATCTTGGCCCAAGAAGTTACACGGCCGTGTAACTTTTCTTGGTGACCAGATCTGCTTTTTGGCCCACTTTGAGTTGTTTATTCCTTCTTGTGCTGTCATCCTCATGCTACACGACCAGATGCAGATCCAACCTGATTTTGAGGCCATGTGATGAAAGAAGTGGGTCTTGGAATGATGATGTTTGCCATTGTTCAAATTACCATTTTACCCTTGGTGTGTTAGTATAAATAGATGTGCTTGGTTAGCCTTAGAACCATCCCCTTATTCCATTATCTTCTGAATACTCTCTAGATACATTGTGTTTTGTGTTTGTGTGCAACTTCAAGTGTGGATTATCTTCATTTTGTAAGTTTATTTCTCTTTTACTAGTCATGAGTGGCTAGTAACCTTATTTTCTGGTTTTGTATTAAGGTTTATGATTGTGATTTAATATAAAGTTTGATGTTTGATTTTATATCTTTCTAGTGATATGATTTTGAGATTTAACAAGTGTTTGGTTTTTATTTATTTCATATTGGCCATTTGATCTCAAATAATAATCAATCTAGTCATACAAATTATAAAATCCGTAATTGTTTTATAAAATGTTATTTGTGATAATCATCTTTAATTAGGTGAAAATCATATCTCATGTTTTAACGCTTCAACGCTTGTTTAGGAGTATTGAACATTGTTGGGAACATTCACATAAAACATAATGCAATCTTTCATTCAAATTCTATGATCTTATCTAGATTTGATTAGTAAGATTAGTCTTAGTTAATGAGCTTCTCTTGACTAAGGTACATTAGGTGAATGGTGTATGTGCGAGCTTTCGGCATACACAAAGTACCAACTTAGAAAGATTAAAGTTATAAACATCATTCTTATTGTTATTTCCAATCATATGACTACAAATACAAAACCAGAATTTGTCCCCAAATTATAAAATACAAAAAGCAATCTTTCTATATTTTGTCCCAAGTTAAATATACAATCATATTTCGACTAAACATCAAAACTCCCATTTTGTTACTTTCTTTACAAGTTTAAATCTCGTGAAATCAAGGTGTAATCCATTAGACCATCGCTCCCTGTGGATCGACCCTGCTTGCCATTTATACTACATAGTTAGTATTTATAACAAGTAGTGCAATCACGAAATATTGGTAATCAACAAATCATTTTAAAACCATATTTCAACTCTTTTATTTTGTTGGTCTCACGACACTCAACAACATCGAAAGAGCATTTCGTGTTTTGAAGAAACGTTTTGCCATACTAGCTAAACCATCACTGTTTACAAAAAAATCTACTATGATGAAGGTCATGTTTACATGTATTATTTTACATAACATGATTCTAGAAGACGAAGGACATGCTATATGTCAATACGACGAAAATGAAATCATTCCCCATCCACAATGACTTCCAGTTGCGAGTCCAGAATACCTTCAGCGAGTGCAGATAGTGCGCAGTCGAGAAATTCATGGCGATCTTTGTAGTCATCTAATCGATCATCTTTGGACAGTGGACCATATTGATCTAAATATGGATCCGGTGAACGAATACGACGGTGAATATTCGGATGAAGACAATATATGAAGTCGTGTTTTTATTTTATATCATGTTTTAGTCGTTTTAAGTTTTTATTTCATATCTTGTAATTTTTTTTTAAGTTTCATGTATTGTAATTTTTTTTAATGAAATGTTTGTTTTTATGTTTCCATAAAAGTTTGTGTTTTATTTTAATATAATATTTAACAAAAAATCTAAAAAAATAGTTTAGCATGGTTAGCACATGCTGACTGCTACCACCAAATTCTTTCAGCATGTGCTAACATGCTGAAAGCTGACGTGGCATAGTTCAGCATGCTCAGCGCATGCTCACTGCTCCCCCAGCCTTAGAATCATTAGGATTAATGAGCGAACCAAATAAACTAATTAACTTAGGAATCAATGAACAACTTATTAATATTCATTGCACATCATAGAAGTCAATCATAAGTAAATGGTGAAATCAAGTCTAATAAATAATCCATTTAGATCTATTTCCAAATCATAAGTAACTTGTGAAATCAAGTCTAATAAATAATCCATTTAGATCTATTTGCTTTATGTATTTTCTATATTTTCTGTTTTCTATTTAACCAGTAATTGAATATTTTATGAGATTGATCTGTAAAAATGGAAATCAAGAACGATACTTGGGAATTTCAGTTCAGCGCTGATATGAGGGTTTGTTCGTCGAGAGATCCAAAAGGGAACAAAACTGGAAGATTTCATGTCAACGAAACTTCGTTTGCTGCAAGATATGAGGGTTTGTTCGTCGAGAGATCCAATAATTTCTCTACAGTTGTATTCACAAGTAAAAATGAGGACATTCACAAAGCAATATATTCTCTCATTTTCTCGTGATACTTTTGATGGATTAATAAAGTGCATGCAAGGTTTTCTTATAAACTTATAGATATGATTACGATCGTTAATAATAGGTAAATATCTTTGTTTAAAAATAAGAAAAAAACAATATTATCGATCATTATTAAAATATATATAGTTTTAGATGTGTCAATGAAGTAGAAATCATATACATGCATAGAAAGCGAAATTCTTTATATTTGATGATCTATAAAACACAACACTGGTTACAAGTTCAATCTAAAACAAATAACATTGATAGTATAATTAAACATTTTTCATTATATACATATATTGTAAGAGCGGGTTTTCAGTCTCGTAACATTGTTCTGAGACGAAAAACCAAATACAATTCTTATAAATACAACATATACAGTAGTCTTTGAGATTTAATGTTCTCAAATGTGGTTAAGAATTGAGATAAATTAGTACAACCTAGAAATAGATAGAAATAATTTAGTGGACTCACATATGAAATGATTTCATGAGCGCATCTCCATCAAAAGTTTCATGTGTCTTGGTGGGATAACTGTGAGTGCAATCTCCTGCGATCACAGATTTAGGTTATTATCAAAATACCGTTTTAAATAATCGATTGTTATCATCAAATATTGATATTCATGATAATGTGGGCCGTCCTATGATATTATATCTTAATACCTTAAATAGTCCGTGAGTTTGGATTGCTATTCTCGTTTTGTTGATACAACACAAAAAGAAAAAGTTGCTACCTGTAAATCAACTTGCAAATTATATATATCATATAGAAAATGAAAGAATAATACAATATTGAAATTATCATATATATGATTCGTATAATTGATGTATAATACAACTTCTTAATATAAATAGATTATAATTCTCACCGGACATAAACTTATGAATATAATGCATACACGTCATCTCTTCCCAATGATATTGTAGATCAAGAAAATGATTGAGCATATATCAGATAACTGTAGCTAATGCATTAAAGTAATTTATTCATTTGTGTACCACCGTACCTTTTGAGGTGTTAATGAAATCAAACACATCATTTTATTCTTGATGAAGTTTTAATCATAAACTACTTTTTTCTTGCAATTGTTAGTAATTGGTGCAAAAAGTTGGTAATATTGAGTTTGGTTGATAACATTTATCTATTCAAATTATCACCTTTTAAAATATTACATATCAAAACACTTCACGAACTTTTTGGACAGAAGATACATAATTGTTATATCACATCATGTTTTATGATATATATTATACGATAGGCTTGCCAACCCTAAAGACGATAGACTATATATGCCAACCCTAATGTAATATCATAATATCTTTACGTATAAGCTTACAACGTATTAATTGGTTGGTTTGTTGTAGTTAATTCTATTGACATTTTGAGTAATTTATTTGTTGTATATTTTATTTCATATTCTTTTTTTTATATATAATGTCGTTTAATTCAAAAAATATATATTTTATATTCTTTTATGGTTTTGTAGAGCTACCTTTTATATAGAGAAAATAGTAAAGTTGTACATTTATTAATTAAAAAAAAGAGTGTTAATGCCAATTAAGGGATTATCTGTAAAATCTAAACGCATGTTAAGGACACTAAATATATGATCATAACTTATAATAATATATAGGTGCATAATAATTAAAGTGTGGTGGGAACTTTAAGTCTTTTAACTGCACGAGTGACCATTAATATATAAAATAAAAAAGCTGCGGTTGCAAACAAGTGATGAAAAAGTGGCCTTCTAAAATGAGCTTTTCTGATTTTGTTCTAAAAATATAATCTAATCTTTCTGACTCAAAGCTAGCATATATCTGCATGCTTTCTAGATGATTTAAATATCAGGTATCAAATATAGAATTGGTTCTCTTTCCAGAAAAAGGAACATCTATAGGTTTGAAAGTTATATCCCCCTATTCGCATTAAGAAACTATATATATATATCCATAAGTGAATTCTATTGGGAGAGAAGTGACTCGTTGAAATATTTAAAGCAAAGTATTCTAAAGACCATCAAATTTTAGTTTTGATTTATATTTAACTATGTCAATATAGTAGATCAATAATATTTTATATGTTGTCGGTTAAAATTTTCGGCTAATCTGATATAAAAACTGTTATGGAGGTGTTGACACTTTCATAAAGATTTTGGATAACAGATCTGATATAATGTGGTCTAATACATGCACATGATATTATGCATAATCATTACAAATCAAGTTTTCATAGGACCACATATGGACCATAAATGTTAGCTTTAGAATACAACTTGTTCACAACTAGTCGACTATAAGGACCATTCATTTCGGCTTGCTTGTAAAGTGCATCAACCGGAACTACATTCTATACAATATCTTTTATGATATAGGTGTGAACTGCTCGAGAGTAAGATTCCTAATGATGTCCCACTAGCAAGCATATATATTGCATTTTATTTTAGTATTATTTTTCCATGTTAAACCCAGAACTTGCAAAGCGGCAGTGGGACAAAAGGAATGACAAGAGGCTATGGATAGCGAAATAAAGCCTTGGAGTTTAACAACATGTGGGATGTTGTATCGCTTTCAACTAATACAAGATAAAAACGGAAAGTTGATGGCCCAATAGAATGTTACAAAGCAAGGTTGGTGACAAAAGTAGTGCGTTTTTTGTTGATACATTTTGATAGACTTGTTATTGTGAAACTAATGTTTGCCATTATGGCATAACTTTTGTGGCCCTTGCCACGGTAATAGGTTAATAATGTATTCTTAAATGGAGACCTCAATAAGAAGTATGCATGGAATTTCTAGATAGTTATCAACCTCAAGAGTGGTATTGAATCAAAATGATGGTCAATAAAAATAAGCATGATATATAGGGTCGCAGAAATCATGATGATTCAATAGGCATATGGTAGAACATTGTAATGTACCAACCTCGTAAATTAGAAATCTATTGAGGGGATGGCGATCACCGAGATTGAGGGAAAGAAGATTGTGATGGTTTAAACATGTCCTTCGAAGACAACAGATGAATGCAATTATGAGGATGGAGACTGTCAATATCATATCAATGGTGATAGGAGATACGGATGCTTGAGAAGAAAATGGGAATATATTGTGAGGTTACACTTGAAGGAGTTGGCTCGATCTACCAAGGCTATAAACTTCGATAGGAGAGGGTGGAAGCTTAAAATCAATGTGGTGGAGTAGTATATATGTAGGCTAGGTATAACTAGTTCCCTTTATAAAATTTGTGCTTGTCATATAGCATTTTTCGTCTTGCTCTTGTCCCATATTTATTTTCAAGTTTTGCTAATATCTATTTCATGTTGTATAGCTAGTTTATGTTACATGTATAGTATTTACCTGGTAACTCTTGTCCCCTATTTATTTTCAGCCTCATTACTAGTATATGAATTTTTATTTAGTCATGCTACTACTTATATTTCACTATGTGTTGACGTTTTCATAATGCAATAGATCATCCAATGTGGCTTGCGTTCTTATGATATCAAACATCACTAATGAAGCAGTCTCCCCACCCTCAGGTAGAGGCTCAATTGTCTACACCTTACCTCCTTGTTCTTATGAGACTAGAATAGTTTTTTTTGTTATTATCACCCTCACGATATTCTACTAAAGCAAAATATTTCTTGTGCCATCGCATACATTAATCGTAATTTGTGATATCAACAACTTTTACGAGACTTCTAATTACTTCTATTGTCCCTTGTCTTGTGTTGATAATAATGTTGTTAATCAATTAGCTTATAACCAGATATCTTACAAACGGACTAAACACATGGAGGTTGATTGTCACTTTTTTGTGATAAGGTTATTGATCGTACTATCGAGCTTATGCCCATCTGTAGCCAATTCTATTTTTTTTTATGATCTTACCAAGCCACATTTATGGTCAAAATAGCAGCTAATACTTCCAAGATAGTTTTCATATATAGTTTGCAAGTCCATCTTAAGTAGGTGTATTATAGTTTTTGGTACCATTACTTGTATCACTTGTACTATCTTGTCATTTATGCAATAGATATAGTGGTGATGTGGATACTTAGTGTCATTAGTAGGTATACATAGTGTTGTATGTTGTATAGAGAAAAGTAATAAGGAATATTTTGCTTTTAACCGGTTCTTAATTTATGATCTAAAATATCTTTTATCTACAATCGTGAAACCATAAACCTTAGAAACCCTATCAAGCCCTAGGTTTTATGTTATACCACAAGCCACTACTCTTGTGTGCATCCCCAAGGGTTTAAAGGGTTTCCAAGAATTGCTTAATTATATGGGTTAGAGTCATATATGGGTAGCAGACTATGTCACATGTATATGATTTGTCACTATCATTTTAATTGTACACTCTAGCTCCCTAAAGGAGTTGGGTCATACCAGGGTGCACAAAAAGATAGTAAATTTGTATATTTTAATCGGTAAGGAGGTAGGGTGCATAATGTTTTTAAATTTAATTTCTTAGTACAACTAACTTACAAACCTATCTAATTCTACTCTTAACCTCTTAGAGAGGAACGCCTTTCCAACACTCTTGATACCGCTAGGCCAAAGGCCCTTTGATATGAAAAATAGAAACAATGTAACACCTTCAATTTAAAGGGCAAGTTTATGATTAAAACAATAATTAACAATCATGTACATGGGACATAGTTAATTACCCATATATACCCATATCACTAGTTATATATTAAAAAAATCTTAAGCATATAAAAAATAGAAACAATGTAACACCTTCAATTTAAGGGGCAAGTTAAACTTATGAAGGGTGCACATACCTATAAATCATTGGTTGCGCATTCTAGGAGGCACAATATCACCAAGTAATCCTTGATCTACATGAGAACCTTGAGAGGATGTTTGAGGTAGTTTATGGTGTATATGATCTCTTGATTGATCACTTGATAGTACTAATTGTGGCCTTGATTGTGAGACACGACTAACATGCAATCGATCAAGGAATTGTTGTCTAGAATAGTTGATCGGCTGAAGGGCTGAAGAAGGGTTTAATTGTCTTGTATATGGCGAATCATGATCAGCCATTAGTCCTCTTGGAAACCCTACGGTGTGGTGACAGTGTTGGCCTTCGTATGTGGTGATTACAGTTGCAGGGTCATCGGATGAACGCTCAACTCTTTTCTTCACGATGCATTTGCTATTTGTGCAACGATAATAGCTCCTAAACATTGTGAGAAAAAAATTTGGGACTATATTTAGGAAACATGGAGAAAGAAAAAAATAATAATAATACTTTGGGGCAATGTACTTTAATGATTTTTTTTGTGTTAATTTGTTTATATGGTAGTTCTTATACCTTTCGCACCATTAATCCATGCATTTACATACGTTTATATGATATTGTGTGTGTGTGTGTGTGTTTTATGAGAAAAATATGAAAAACATGCCTTGGAAACGGGCTATTTTTAACAGCTTTCTGCCCATATTTTCTCCATCTGTAACCATCTTCAAGATGGTCAATTTCACTCTTGGTCATGAACGCAAAACGTGGCTGACGGATTTTTTTGGGTCCCTTCTTTTTAAGCTTACCCCTGAAAATTATTGCCACCAACTTTTATTAGTAAGTAGACAGTAAATTAAAACCACAAATAGCGTTCAATGAACTTAAAATGAAACTGACTGAAACTTTATAGTTTATATAAGAAATCAATTATCCAAGATCTATATGATGGGTGATATTCAAACTACATAACGTAACGGGTAAACAAAAGAAATCTGATGTCATTAATTGCAGAAAAGTCGATCTACTGCTGAAAACACTGGGGGGCATTTTTTGGCATTTGTCCTTGAAATTCAGAGGTTGAGAATTGCAATAATATTTACCAACTATTTCCATAACTGTCGGTAGGAAAATGCAAAGTATTAAATCTAACGTTTCTAATAGGGATAGTATTATGCCATACACAAATAGGTTACAAGGTTGTTGCATGTGAAAAAAAACGCATTGAAAAGTGAGAGGCCTTGTACGAAATGTATTAACTTGATAGAGAATTCTACAAAATATGAACGATTTTTTTTTTTTCATTTATAACAACTCTTTTTTCCCAAAACAACAAAAGAAAGGTTATATTGATGTAAAAAACCACGTAAATAACTAAAACCACAATAACATCCCTAAAAATAGATAAAAAAAGATTATATTTATTGCAAGAATTAAGCTAAACCAAAAAGTCTGGTCCAAAGAATTAAAGACTAAACCGATAAACCGGGTTTATGATTGATTGATGTACGTAGCACACCAATAAGGTGATCTTTCGTAACGGTTATGTAGTCTCATTTATGAGGGGCCGCAAATGCAAAATTGGTTGATGTAATGAAACATGACAACAAATACTTTGATTAGATGCATTATGTTTAGTAGCTTTTGTGCAATTTTTACGGAGCCACATGTGCAATATCAAAAAGCAAAAATAAGTGTCTAACGATTTTGATGTTCCTGAAAAACAGACAATCATAGATTACTTATTTTAGAAAAAGCTGCATATAATCTTATGATACTAACGTGACCCTATACATATATTATATTCATATGTATGTACATTCAGCATATTGCTTATTAGCTATTAGATAATTACGTTATAGTAAAACAAGGCAGTTCACCTCCGTCGGGGAAGGGTTTTTCCGACAATTTACTGTTGTCATTTTATGTAAAAGGGAGACAAAAACCATCAAGCCACCGCCGTAACGGCGGGGTTGATGCTTTCTAGCTAGGGTTTTCAAGAATAGCCCTAGAATCGCATGTAATTCACAAAAATGCCATTGCAACTTGCGTGAGCAGCTTTTCGTGATAACTTGGTGCTCTCTAGAAGGAAAATACGAGGAAAGCGTTCACAAATTATGCATAAAAATAATTAAAAAAAATATACTTTTTTGTCTCTTTTTTCTCCAGAAAATTCACCGCTCTACCTTTTCGAAGCAAACAAACAATAAAAACGATTTTGCAGTGTGAAACGAAATCCTCGTGAATTTCGATTTTATATTTGAGGAAAGCAGTGTTAACTACGCTATGAGAATCCGAGTTAATCACGCATTTAGAACCACGTTAGAAGAAAGTAATACTGCTAGTGCTGTCGTTTCTGATGCTACTACTACTAACTCACGCTCTCTCTGACGATGGAGGTTTACCACCGGAGGCGGCGTCACCTGAAGCGGTAGAAGTCTCCAGTCGATCCTCCGAAGAACTCGACGAAACCAACGGATTCGACATCGATACATCTCTTGCCTCATCCACAGATCCAGTCCGCACTTCACTAGCAACAACACCTACACCTACCTCCGGCAACGACATGGAGTTGCCGACAGCGTCTGAATCGATCCGATCAAACACCGGTAACGGTGGCTGACAGTTCCATCCAAAGTCGTTCAATACACTGTGTTCTCTAACATCACTCCCGAAAAAGCTGTAATCTCCTTGGAACGTCCACGTAGGATCGGAGGAGAATCCGCCGGAGATTGGATCAACCTTATCCTTGTCATCGTCCATATACCTAAATTCCCGTGCCGATGAAAGATAAATCGATCGAGTTTATAGAGCGAAAGGGAGAGTGAGAGAGAAAAAGTTCCGTTAGGGTTTTAGGTTTTCAGTGAGAAAGAGATAGAGAGAGAAAGAAAGAGATAGAGTGAGAGAACGCGTAAAATTCTGTTGAGGTTTTCCTGTCGACGATTGATTGGGTTTTTATTTTGATATTTTTTCAATATAATTCCCGTTTTGAAATTGAATTAATTTTTAATTTTTGCTTCTAATGAAAGATTTGGCGAAGAAGGAACAGGTAAACGATATCATTAAAAAATCGGCGTCAACATTTGAATAGTACGGAGAAGAAGCAAAGGAAGGATGAAAAGGGGGTTGGATAGTTTAACAGCACGCGCAAAATTTCGAGTGGTGGTTACTCGAGATGTGTATGGGACATACGTGAAATTAAATCAAGATCGATTCGAATTAACTACTTTTGTTTAGTTATGGACACAAGTCGTTTTGTATTGGTCATTTGAGTTTGATTTGATTTCTGATTTTTTAACACCAAACCTAACCGAACTAAATTATTGATATATTTATGGGTTAAAGGCAAAATCATCTTGTTATTGTTTTTAGGAAATATTTTATAAAGAATATTATAAATATTTTTAACTTCTATAATGTATTTATATTTTTTATATTTATGCTCTTAAAAACTTTCAAAAAAACTACTTATATAAAACACTTTACAAAAAAATATATTTTTTATGAAAAAATATTTTTTTTTTCAAAATAAAATGTAATTTATGAACATGAAGCAAAATTTGCTAACCACTAAATCTGAGAATGAATTGGTCTTTGACTTTTGGAAATTTTGGTGTTTTAGTAAATTTTTCAATGTTAGAATACAATATAAATTTTGTTATTTCCTTTTCTCCCGCTTTTATTATATATAAGAAACCAAGTTAAACTAAAAAAAAATTAGATATAGCACTCAAACTCACCACTCTTCTAGCGACTCAAACTAACAACTATTTGCTAGAACTAGCAATTACATAATTAATACTCAGAAATCACTGAGATTATGATCCACAAGTGAAGTAGCTAGATTGTGTGGAACCTCTGAAACATTATTGATGGTACCATATATAATTGTAGAATTAAGAAATCAAGATTGGAGGAAGAATCCTCTAGTTTTCGTATGTTTTCATTAATCACAGGTAAACATATTTATACAAGAAAGACTAACAAACTAATCGAATGTACAGCCTATATTCAAGGAGCTTAATCCTATCTACAACATTTGTTTCCGTGTAATTTGCTCTCGTCAACACTCCCCCTCAAGGTGGAGAATGTATATCTAGCATTCCCAGCTTGTCAAGAGAGCACTCAAACACTCTCCCACACACCGCTTTTGTCAACATATCTGCAAGTTGATCTTTAGAGTTCACATGAGGAAGTTCTATGGTTTTTCTTTCAAGATGATCTTTTATGAAATGCCTATCAATCTCTACATGTTTCGTTCTATCATGCTGAACATGATTGTTTGCTATCTTCGCTGCTGATTCATTATCACAATGTAGTTGCATGGGTAATGACAACGATATCCCTAGATCACGTAAAATCCGTTTTATCCATAGTAATTCGCATACTCCATGTACCATTCCCCTGTATTCTGCCTCAGCACTTGATCTTGATACTACCTTTTGCTTTTTACTCCTCCAAGTTACAAGATTACCTCCAACGAACGTGAAATAACCTGAGGTGGACTTCCCGTCCATTCGGTCACCAGCCCAGTCTGCATCTGTGTATCCCATGACTTTGTGATCTTGATTCTTTCCAAAAAATAACCCCTTACCAGGAGTTGCTTTGAGATGCTTTAATATTCTGTAAACTGCCTTCATATGTTCTTCACTTGGTGCATGCATAAACCGACTGACCACACTTACTGCATATGCAATATCGGGTCTAATGTATGATAGGTATATGAGCTTTCCAACCAACTTTTGATACCTTTCTTTATTTGTGGGTACTTGATTTGGAAATATAGCCAGTCTATGATTCATTTCGATTGGAGTATCTACCGGTTTAAAGTCAAGCATTCCAGTTTCGGTTAACAAATCTAGTATATACTTTCGTTGACACATAGTAATTCCGGCTTGTGATCTGGCAACTTCAATACCTAAGAAGTACTTTAGGTATCCCGGATCTTTTAGTTCAAACTCTGTGGCAAGTAGTGCTTGAAGTCTCTCCATTTCTTCTGAATCGCTTCCCGTCACCACCATATCATCAACGTACACGATGAGGGCCGTTACCTTTCCACCAAAATTTCTTACAAATAGCGTGTGATCAGCATCACTTTGTTTATAACCCACTTTCTTCATGAATGTTGAGAAACGTCCAAACTAGGCCCGGGGAGATTGTTTCAGCCCATATAACGCATTCTTTAGCTTGCATACTTTCCCTCTACAGTTGATACCTGGTGGTGGTTCCATGTACACTTCCTCCTCTAAGCCCCCATTTAAGAATGCATTTTTTACATCAAATTGCTTCAAGGGCCAGTCCTCGTTTGCAGCAATGGAGATTAGTATGCGGATGATATTGATTTTCGCCACTGGTACAAATGTGTCTCCATAATCGATTCCATGTTTTTGTGTGTATCCTTTAGCCACGAGTCTCGCTTTGTATCGATCAATGTTTCCACTCGAGTCTAGTTTTACTGTATATATCCATCTGCATCCCACCAATTTCTTTCCGTGTGGTAAGGTCACAAGTTCCCACGTTTGATTTTTCTGCAATGCCTCCATTTCCTCATTCATGGCTTTCTTCCACTTCTCCTCCTTCAAGGCTTCTTGTACGTCGTGTGGTATGGAGACGGATGACAAGTTTGTCACTGCTGTTACATGTGAGCTCGCTACTCGATGGTGTGACACGTAATTTCCAATCGGATACTTTGCTTTTGCATTCAAGTCTGGTTGGTACTGTTTCTTTGGAATTCCTCGTGTGCTCCTTATTGGGTATCTCAGATCAGATTCATCTTCCGTTTCCTGCGAAATACCACCAGACAAAGTTTCTTGATTGTTAGTTACATTTAATTCTTCTGTGTTACCAGCAGGTTCATCGATAGCCTCTGTGTTACCATCCGGTTCAGGTTGTATGGTGGGGATTGTACTATCTTGAACCGAAGTTTCATGGTTAGATGTATTCTCGTTTCCACCAAGGTTAACCAAATCTATATCGTCTATATCGTTAACAACTTCGAGTGATGTGTTATATGTGTTTGCTTCTTCAGTTCTCTCCCCCTGAAGTGAACACCCTTCTTCAAAGAATTTTACGGTCTCATGAAAGGACACATCACGAGTTACATGAACCTTATCTGCAATTGGGTCATAGCACTGATAGCCCTTTTTTTGATCTGCATATCCTATAAATAAGCAGCGAATAGCTCTTGGTTCGAGTTTTCCTATGTTTGTGTGGACATAGGCAGTGCATCCAAATATTCTTGGTTCAAGTCCAACGTTGACAGGTGTTTCTACTAGTTCATGTAACTTCTGGAGTGGAGTGTTCAATTCAAGTACACAAGATGGGATCCTGTTCATCAGATAAGCAGCTGATTTAACTGCTTCTCCCCAAAATTTACATGGGACATTCATATCAAATAAGGAGGCTCTTATGATTTCAAGTATATGGCGATTTCATCTCTCTGCTAGCCCGTTTTGTTAGGGTGTGTAATACCATATTATTAATTTATATAGATTTTGTGTTAATCTTAGTGTAATTAAGATTAAATAGGTTGTTATATGAGTTAGGATGGTTAAAAACCCAATTGAGTAAAGTTTTGACTTGTAAAATGTCAAATCAGAGCTACACGGGTCGTGTATGGCCACACGGGTCGTGTAGAAAGGCTTAAGAACCAAACAGTACCCTCTTTCAGGTCTACACGGGTCGTGTACTTATACACGGGTCGTGTAGCTCTTGTTCAAAAATTACCGAAGCGAGTTTGGGTCTCACACGGGTCGTGTGAGGCTACACGGGTCGTGTGGGTCTGTGCATATTCAGGATGGCTTGCTGTAGGTCTCACACGGATCGTGTAAGCCTACACGGGTCGTGTCGCGCATCAGGGCTATTTTAAAGTGCGGGTTTTCTTTCATTTGGGTCATTTCCAATTCGATAAAAACCCTCCCAAAACCCTAGAAATCGATTTCTAAGCTTTCTAAGTCGAGATTTGAGTCTATCTTTCACGAATTGAAGCTAGAGATTAGTTCCTTGAGCTTGAAAGGTAATCTTCTTTGATTTCTATCTTGTTTTGACGGTTGAATCTTTGGAATTGAGATGGTTCCTTGTGGTCTTGATGAACCACCTGCAACTAGCATAAATTAGAGTGAGTTTGCTTGGATTAGTGTGTGTAATGGATTTCTAATTCGAGACCCATGCTTGCAAAGTGCTTGTATTGTATTTTTAGGGTTACGTGAGTTAAATTGTGAAATTTGAAGTTATAATTAGGATAGTATTGCTATCTTTTGATTGTAACCCTCTCTTATGATTCAAAATTCTTGATTGTTATTGATATTGAGTATGATTGAGATTGTTGAATATTGAGTTTGACCTGAGATATTGTGATACAGCTGAGGCTAGACAGGAGCACGACACACGTGGTTCAAGAGTTCCACAGAATAACCCGACAACAGGTGAGTAGTTATAATTCATTGTGAATGGTTTAACCACAACTAAATTGAATTGTTGTATATCTTGATTTGGTTGAGACAACAAATTCTACATGAGTTAAACAGGGTTGAGAATCCTTTGTTTGACATAATTACTTAGTTTAATTGAGTACGTTAAATGACTGAGATAGTCATTGAAATGGAATGACTGAGATAGTCATTGAAATGGAGATAGTGAGTTGATTGTAGAAATCTTGATAATTATTGAATGAATTATAAACTTGATAGACTTTCTCACTGAGCTAATTTAGCTCATATAAATAGTTATATGTTTGTGATATAGGTGACAAGGGCAAGAAGATAGCTGAGGGATGATTGCATGGATATGAGACTTGACTTTGACTGTTTGTAAACTTGAATATACTCTTTTGTATAGTTTTGTAGACGGTCTTTTGTAAACCAGTTTTTGGGATGTGTTGTTTTAAGTACTTGTTCTTTTGATTTCTGCTTGTACTTATGTTGCTTAATCTTGATTATACCATGATCACTTTGTTTATATTGAGTGATTATGATGTAATCTAGAGATAAGAAAACTGGATCTTACAAGTTGGTATCAGAGCAAGGGTTTGAGTGAATTAGACTTTAAAAGGTAAACTCTAAACTCAAACTAATAAAGAGAGAGGTCCCATTTTTGTCCATATGCAATCATTCCTGTAAGCACACATTATGAGTATGTGTGTTATTTCGAGAATTTTGATGAGATATATGATGCGAAAAAGAGTATTGAGATAAATGAGATAATAATGAGTTGAATTCTTTTCAGCCTCATTATGAGTTCTGGAAAGGAGAAAGAGGGAGGTGATCACCGAGATGAGCATTCGGGATCACAAGATTCAAGACTGGGGCGCCAGTCCGAAGGCGAGAGACCGTCTGAGTTGACATCATCCTTGCAAGAGTTGATTGCTGTGGAGGTAGCAAAAGCAGTTAAAAGCTTATTGCCTACCTTAACGAGACCTCAGACGGAGGTGACGAACAGAGATGATCGAGACCGACCTCCTATCACACCTGTGGTTGGGGAGGGACGGAGAGAGCCGGTTATTTTACATACTGAAGTTGGAGGGTCGAGCGAACCAAAAGGTTGTAGTTATGAGACATTCTGCAAATGTAAACCGAATGATTTCTTCGGTACTGATGATCCTATTATTGCACGGAATTGCCTGACACATATCGAGAAAGTCTTTCGTACAAGCAAGTGTGCGGAAAAAGATAAAGTCGAGTATGCCACTAATTGTTTACACAAAGATGCCCAGTTCTGGTGGGAGAATATAAACCTTGATATAGAGAAAGGATTGGAATCAGAACCGACATGGGAGGAGTTCAAAATAAAGTTTATGAAAGAATATTGCTCAAATACTGCAATGAAAAGTTTGGAGGAGGATTTTCTGAAATTACAGCAGGGAACGCGGTCGGTACAGGAGTATACGACAGAGTTTAATGAAAAAACCATATTTGCTGCTCATCAGGTAGATACTGAAGAGAGGAATATTGACAGGTATCTGTGGGGACTGAGGACCCAGATACGAGAGTTCTTACAAAGTTCAAGCTTTACAACTTATCAGCAGATTGTCGAGGCAGCCAAATCTCGAGAAAAAGAGCTACGGAGGCAAGATAATGAAAAGAAAGGGGACCAAGGAAGTGGAGGCCAGAAGAGGAAATGGGAAGGGAAACCAGAAGGTAGTTCTCAAAAACAGCCAGTTCCGAGTTATCAACTTCGAGGTGATTCAAGGAAGACTGAGGGAAAATGGTGCGAAAGATGCCGTCGAAAACATGCTGGAAACTGTGATACGAGTACCCCGTCTCTTATGTGTTATCAGTGCGGAAAAACAAGGCATATGGCTCGAGATTGTTTGGAGAAAAATCGTGTGTGTTTCAATTGCGGGGAAAGCGGTCATATTCGCCCAGATTGCCCAAAGCCGAGAACCGATTCACGCCGCGAGACTTCGAGGGCGGGACGAGGTGATAATCGAGGCGATAGACGAGATAGGGGTGGTGGGAATGTTAGAACTCGAGCTTTTCAGATGACCGTGGAGGATGCTAGAGAACGACCAGATGTGATTACAGGTATCTTTAGCCTAAATTCTCTTCGAGCTCGTATGGTGTTTGATACTGGTGCTTCGATCTCTTTTATATCCGTACCTTTTGCGTCTCAAATCAATATCCCGATATCTAAGATGAGTGAGAGTTTGATCGTTGATGTTGCCGACGGGAGAGATGTTATAGTAAATAGTTATTATATAAATTGTCGGCTTGAAATCAACGGGATTTCTTTTCTTATTGATTTGAAGCCGATGACTACTCGTGCGTTCGATGTAATAGTTGTAATGGACTGGTTAGACGATAATAGAGCAAATATGGATTGTCACGGAAAAACTATTTCTGTGAGAACTCTGAGTGGGTCTCGGACGTTAATACGAGGCGAGCGCGTTATCAACATATTCCGGTAGTATCTTTCGCGAGAGCGCGAAGGTATACCGAAAGAGGTGCCCTTTTATTTATAGCACATGTTACTCCAATTGAATCCAAACATTCTTTTGTGAAAGATGTTGAAGTAGTAAGAGATTTTGCTGATGTTTTTCCTGACGATCTTCCTGGCTTACCGCCAAATCGTCAATTAGAGTTTGTTATCGATTTAGTTCCTGGAGCGAAACCGATAGCTCGAGAACCCTACCGATTGGCGCCGTCCGAGATGGAGGAATTAAAGAAACAACTACAAGAACTTTTGGATCGTGGTTTTATTCGTCCGAGCTCGTCTCCGTGGGGTGCGCCGATACTGTTTGTTCGAAAGAAGGATGGTTCTATCCGTATGTGCATAGACTATCGCGAGTTAAACAAGATTACTGTGAAGAATCGTTATCCCCTACCAAGAATAGACGATTTGTTCGATCAATTGGAGGGAGCGGTGTATTTTTCGAAGATTGATTTGAGATCGGGATATCATCAGTTAAGAGTAAGAGAATCTGACGTCCCGAAGACAGCATTTCGTACCCGATACGGTCATTATGAGTTTCTAGTAATGCCGTTCGGTTTGACGAATGCCCCGGCGGCTTTTATGGATTTGATGAATCGAGCATGTCATCCATTCTTAGACAAGTTCGTAATAGTATTTATTGACGATATCTTGATTTATTCCAAGAGCTGGGATGAGCACAAGCAACATTTACAGTTGATTTTAAATCTTCTTCGTAAAGAAAAGTTGTATGCAAAATTTTCAAAGTGCGAGTTTTGGATGCAAGAGATTCAGTTTCTTGGTCATGTGATAAACAGAGAAGGTGTTAAAGTGGATCCTGCCAAGATAGAAGCAGTGATGAGTTGGGCACCACCCAAAAATCCGACTGAGGTTCGGAGCTTTTTGGGACTAGCTGGCTATTATCGACGATTTATTGAGAAATTTTTGAGTATTGCATTGCCCTTAACAAAGCTGACCAGAAAGACAGAGAAGTTTATCTGGGCTGAAGCACAACAAAAAGCTTTTGAAAAACTGAGACGGGCGTTATGCGAAGCTCCGGTGTTAGCTTTGCCTCAAGGTGTGGAAGACTTTGTCCTTTTTACCGATGCTTCACAAATCGGTCTTGGATGTGTGTTAATGCAAAGGGTGCGAGTAATTGCGTATTCGTCTCGACAGCTGAAGCCTCATGAGCAAACTTATCCAGTACACGATTTGGAGTTAGCCGCCATTATTTTTGCACTAAAAATTTGGCGACATTACCTTTATGGTGTGAAGTTCCAGATATATTCAGATCATAAGAGTTTAAAGTATTTGTTTGATCAAAAAGAATTGAATATGAGACAACGAAGATGGATGGATTTTTTGAAAGATTATGAGTGTGAAATACTTTACCATCCTGGTAAAGCAAATGTAGTGGCAGATGCGTTAAGTCGAAAAGAACCACCTATTCGAGTCGTTTCAGCTCGAATGGGAGTGGTTAGTAAATTACCAGAAATGATTCAACGTGCCCAGAGAGAAGCCAATGACATGAAGAGTGAGAGAATGGTTGGCTATGTAGATAAACTAGTTGAAAATGCACAGGGAGTGAAGACTTTTCAGGGACGAGTGTGGGTCCCAAGACACGGAGACACGAGACAGCTGTTACTTGGAGATGCACATTGTACACGGTATTCAATCCATCCAGGTAGTACAAAGATGTATAGAAGTTTAAAGCCGTTTTACTGGTGGCCGGGAATGAAACGTGATGTTGAGAGATATGTGGAGAAGTGTCTGACTTGTTTACAAGTCAAGGTAAATCATCAGAGACCATACGAGTTAGTTCAACCACTACCTGTACCGGTGAAAAAGTGGGATGATATTTCTATGGACTTTATCACTAAATTACCCCGAACTCCACGAGGGTTAGATTCTATATGGGTAATTATTGATAGGTTGACCAAGTCAGCACAGTTTATCCCCATAAGAGAAGATTATCAAGCGTCTAAATTAGCAGAGATTTATATTAAGGAGGTGATGAGACGACACGGAGTACCTACCTCTATAGTATTCGATCGTGATAGTCGTTTTACTTCTCATTTTTGGCAAAGTTTTCAAAAACATTTGGGAACTAAAGCCTTAATGAGTACGGCTTATTATCCGCAGACTAATGGTCAAACCGAGAGAACCATACAGACGTTAGAAGATATGCTTAGAGCTTCGGTGATTGATTTTGGAGCTAGTTGGGACGATCATCTACCTTTAGCCGAATTTACATACAACAATTCATATCATTCTAGTATTCAAATGGCACCCTTTGAAGCGTTATATGGGTCAATGTGTAGAACACCATCATGTTGGTTAGAAGCGGGAGAGAAGCCACTAGCGGGTCCTGAAATTATAACTGAAACTGAAGCGAAGATAAAAAGTATACGTGAGCATATGAGAGTTGCTCAACAGCGTCAAAAACAATATGCATATAAACGAAGGAAACCGTTGGAGTTTCAAGTCGGAGATATGGTAATGTTAAAAGTGTCTCCCTGGAAGGGAATTATTCGTTTTGGTAAACGTGGCAAGTTAAGCCCACGGTTTATTGGACCTTTCCGTGTGATTCAACGAGTGGGAGCAGTAGCTTATAAACTTGAACTTCCTAATGAACTATAGGGGATTCATAATGTGTTTCATATTATTAATTTATATAGATTTTGTGTTAATCTTAGTGTAATTAAGATTAAATAGGTTGTTATATGAGTTAGGATGGTTAAAAACCCAATTGAGTAAAGTTTTGACTTGTAAAATGTCAAATCAGAGCTACACGGGTCGTGTATGGCCACACGGGTCGTGTAGAAAGGCTTAAGAACCAAACAGTACCCTCTTTCAGGTCTACACGGGTCGTGTAGCTCTTGTTCAAAAATTACCGAAGCGAGTTTGGGTCTCACACGGGTCGTGTGAGGCTACACGGGTCGTGTGGGTCTGTGCATATTCAGGATGGCTTGCTGTAGGTCTCACACGGGTCGTGTGAGCCTACACGGGTCGTGTCGCGCATCAGGGCTATTTTAAAGTGCGGGTTTTCTTTCATTTGGGTCATTTCCAATTCGATAAAAACCCTCCCAAAACCCTAGAAATCGATTTCTAAGCTTTCTAAGTCGAGATTTGAGTCTATCTTTCACGAATTGAAGCTAGAGATTAGTTCCTTGAGCTTGAAAGGTAATCTTCTTTGATTTCTATCTTGTTTTGACGGTTGAATCTTTGGAATTGAGATGGTTCCTTGTGGTCTTGATGAACCACCTGCAACTAGCATAAATTAGAGTGAGTTTGCTTGGATTAGTGTGTGTAATGGATTTCTAATTCGAGACCCATGCTTGCAAAGTGCTTGTATTGTATTTTTAGGGTTACGTGAGTTAAATTGTGAAATTTGAAGTTATAATTAGGATAGTATTGCTATCTTTTGATTGTAACCCTCTCTTATGATTCAAAATTCTTGATTGTTATTGATATTGAGTATGATTGAGATTGTTGAATATTGAGTTTGACCTGAGATATTGTGATACAGCTGAGGCTAGACAGGAGCACGACACACGTGGTTCAAGAGTTCCACAGAATAACCCGACAACAGGTGAGTAGTTATAATTCATTGTGAATGGTTTAACCACAACTAAATTGAATTGTTGTATATCTTGATTTGGTTGAGATAACAAATTCTACATGAGTTAAACAGGGTTGAGAATCCTTTGTTTGACATAATTACTTAGTTTAATTGAGTACGTTAAATGACTGAGATAGTCATTGAAATGGAATGACTGAGATAGTCATTGAAATGGAGATAGTGAGTTGATTGTAGAAATCTTGATAATTATTGAATGAATTATAAACTTGATAGACTTTCTCACTGAGCTAATTTAGCTCATATAAATAGTTATATGTTTGTGATATAGGTGACAGGGGCAAGATGATAGCTGAGGGATGATTGCATGGATATGAGACTTGACTTTGACTGTTTGTAAACTTGAATATACTCTTTTGTATAGTTTTGTAGACGGTCTTTTGTAAACCAGTTTTTGGGACGTGTTGTTTTAAGTACTTGTTCTTTTGATTTCTTCTTGTACTTATGTTGCTTAATCTTGATTATACCATGATCACTTTGTTTATATTGAGTGATTATGATGTAATCTAAAGATAAGAAAACTGGGTCTTACAGGGTGTTCTAGCACAAGATGTTTGTTGGCGGATCAAATTTTCTTGACAAAACTGAGTCATCTCGTGATTAATATACTCCCCCCATTGTCAGACTGTAATATTTGAATTTCCTTCCTATATTTAGTTTTGATAACTTGGTATAACTTCTTAAATGCAAACAATACATCCCCTTTGTTTTTCAATAGAGATACCCACATCATTTTAGTACATTCATCAATGAAGGTCACGAAATATCATGCACCACCAGATGTAGGGATTGGAGCAGGTCCCCATACGTCTAAATGAATTTTCATAAACGGTAAATTAGACTTATTTTCGCTAAGAGCATAAGAAATCCTTGTGTTTTTTGCCAATCCACAAACGCCACACTTAAATTCACTTTCAACATAATTTAAAAACAAATTTGGTTTGAGTTTTTTGAGATAACTAAACGACAAATGACCTAAACGTCGGTGCCATAACATTGCAACCGATTTATTTGCTTCTCTTATTCTCGTGTGAAACGCCTTGCTCCGATGATTGTCTTCAAGATAGTACAATCGCCCCTTTCTAGTACCATAACCAAGAATCTGATGTGTTGAAATGTCCTGAAACACACAGTCATTTGGCCAAAAAATTACATAACAATGTAGAGCTTCGGTAATTTGACTAACTGATAATAAGTTAGACGATAAGGATGGAACTACAAGGACTGAATCAAGGTCCATGGAGCTTGATACCCTTACCGACCCTTCACCAGTTACTTTTTCCAATTCCCCATTCGCAGTTTGGATGATACTCTATTTTGGGGAATGTAAGGTTGTTAAAATTTTCAGGTCATTCGTCATGTGGTCGGTTGCCCCTGTGTCAATAATCCAATTGTTATTTTGAGTTTAGTTTCGATGTGACATACCAGAGTTGGCGGTGGATGTGTGGGATGCCATGGGAATGGATGTTTCTTGAGTTTGTCCGGAGGTCACTACAGTGGCTTGACTGAGTTTCTTCCTTGGTTTCTTTGAGAAATCCCACCATTCAGGGTAGCCAATGATTTCATAACACCTCAACTTGGAATGTCCTTCTTCCCTACAATGAGTACAGGTGAATGTGTTTTTATTTCCATTTGAGTTCTTCCCTTTTTGAGGAAAGTTTCGAGAGACCATATGAACCATGCTATCTGGCTCGAGTTTTGGCTCTTCCATAGTCTGTCTCTGGTTTTGGTCCTTGCAGATGTAGGCGTAACTCAATTCAAGACTCAGAGGTGGATCCTTTCTCAGGATTTAACTCCTTGCCTGGTTGAATTCAGCATCAAGACCCACCAAGAAAATATGAACACGTAGCCTGGACATAGTCTTGTTGAACATGATAGTGTCGTCTACCGTCTCTTCCTGTGTTGTTAGGCGGGTATCAATTTCTTGAAAGATACTTACAAGTTCGTTGTAGTAGGTAGACAACAATCTTCCATTTTGTCGAGTGGTGAAGGATTTTCAATTCAATTCAAAGAGTTGTGTTTCATCGGTTCCGTCATACAAGGTTTTTCCTACTGCTTCCTAGATCTCAGCCGCTGTTTGAAGACGTATGAAGCGGCGCATCAGGGTTGGGCTCATAGAATCAATAAGCCAACTTTTGACCCGGTTGTTGTCGATTAGCTATGTTTTGATAAGCTTCTCATTCGTTGAAGGTTTCTGGGTTTTACCTGTGATAAACCCAAATTTGTTTCTCGCCCCGATTCGCATCTCCATAAGTTGAGACCACAAAGGGTAATTCGTATCATCAAGAATGACTCCGGTGGGAAACGGAGCATCTTGTACATTCTGTACAATGACAGATGAGGAATTAGAAGTTGCGCCTGATTCTCCTTCGGTTCCCATTGATGAATTTCGAGAATTTTCAGATAGGATTGGTAGGCTCTGATACCATGTAGAATTAAGAAATCAAGATTGGAGGAAGAATCTTCCAGTTTTCGTATGTTTTCATTAATCACAGGTAAACATATTTATACAAGAAAGACTAACAAACCAATCGAATGTACAGCCTATATTCAAGGAGTTAATCCTATCTACAACATTTGTTTCCGTGTAATTTTCTCTCGTCAACAATAATTCCAGTAACTTTTGTGATTCTCACGGGGTAACCGCCCTCGCAGAGTTAATCCTGATGAGAAGATATGTTCGGGGCTTAGGCGTAAATAACCATGGGAAGTAACTGGGGTATCCACTGATAAGTCTCTATCGAAAGGTAATGCATGGTGGAACCTTGGCCAACTCAACTTGTAATTTGTAAGAATTATCCATCTTATGAATCGTTTGTAATACCTTCGCTGAAATATATTCACATCATATGCAACATATCTACTTTTGTTCATAATTTACTTTATCTCTTTACTTTTCGTCTTTACTTTTGTCGCTTACATATTGCTGTAAATTATGTTCTTATTATTCCGCATTTTACTTGTCGTTATTATATTTGACTGGTTTCATAAATGTATATGCCTAATATCTTCTTAGCATTCCTTAGGTCCTTTATCACAAACTATCTAAATAACTTCTTCTTAAGCTTGTTGATGTTATGCACGTCTAATCCAGCGATCAACATTTCGTAAACGTATAAAAATGATGAGGTAAGATGAGCCAAATTTTTTCAGGTAGCAATAGTGATCCATATCACATCTCTTGTACCCACTCCTATGTACAAAGTTATCAAACTTCAAGTACTACTTCCTTAGAGATTGTTTCAAAACATATAGAGTTTTTGGTAACTTATACAACCAAATTTTCCTTGCTAGTTGTAGGAAAACATTCTGGTTGTGCCATGTAGATGTTTGATTATAAATCATCATAAAGAAAAGTTTTGTTCACATCTAAGTAATCTAGATGGATATCTTCTACAGCCATAATACCCAAGACTAATTTGAATGTAGACACCTTCACAATTGGAGAAAATATCTCACTATAGTCGATCCTTCTTTTTTGTTGGAACCCCTTGACCACCAATTATGCTTAATTTGTACCTTTTGCAGCCTTCTATTTCATCTTTGACCCAAAGCACCCATTTTTCTATAGTGCTTTTTTCGTGGTGGTAACTTGACTAAGGACCAAGTTCGGTTCATGTCAAGTGAGCTCAATCCTTAATTCAAATCCTTTTTCCACTGTATGATGTCTTTCATCCTCAAGGCCTCTGGATAGCATTCAGGTTCACCATTTTATGTCAGTAACAAGTGGTTAGCTGAAGGAGAATACCTGACAATATTTATTTTTCCCCGGTGGACCTCCGAACAGTAAGGGTTCGGTTTTTTCTTGGGGTGCTGTCTTCGGAACCTACAAAGGGCTGCTCCCCCTTAACCTTAGTATAACAACAATAAGGTCAAAGGGTTGATCACAATCTATTTCTGAATAATCTCCCACTTGGAGGCTTGATCGACTAAAACTTATGTTATCCATCTCTATGTAACTCCTCTCATCACTCCCTTCGTTCTCTTTCACGTTTTTACTTCAAACTTCTAGTAAACTAGTTGAAGTTATGCACAACTTTAACTTTTCAATGGTAACAACCTTGGGGAACATGTATACTGGAATCTTGGAATCAATAATCTTTTTCAAGCTCAGATTCTTGTCACTGATAAGCTCTCTGATGAAATGGTACCTCATCTGAATGTGTTTCGTCTTACTATGAACACTTGCTTATTTTCCAAGTGAATTTCACTATGGTTTTCATAATGTAGTACATAAAGGGTTGATCAGACTCCACATCCTAACAACATCCACCAATGGGTTGCATGCCGACAATGAGGTTAAAAGGTGATCAGAATCTACATCCTAACAAGAGCCAACAACATGCTGACTTTGAGGCCATATTAGCCTCAATTATTTTTGTCTCCTCTCAAAGATATGTAGGTGGGGTCATTGTCAAGGTCGGATGATTATTCTGTCATGTCTGTATGCTTTTATTTACGAGCATTTGTTGGTTACGAATTATGCTCCTACTTGTTGGTTCCCACTTGTCCCAATTAAAGAGTACTTTTTTTCTTGGCGTTTGGCATTAGATAAACTTGTTATTAGGTCCAACCTCAATAGTCGAGGCTTGAATATTCCTTCACTTCTTTTTCCTTCATTGTGAAGTGAGGAGGGATTTTACTGACAACTTATTTTTTGGTTGTTCTATAGTCACTGCTCTTTTGGTCAGGTGGTAAGATGGTGGGGGTTGGGTGTGCCTATGATCAGGGGCGGATACAGGATTTATCAGTAGCGGGTGCACAATAGTGGGTGGGTGACATTTTATTATTTAAGCGGGTGCACAATTTTTTTCGTACCGTTGCACCTAATAGAAAATAAATAAAAAAAAAAATTTTTCCACTCCGTACACGATTTTTAGCAGGTGCACCGCCCCCCCGATGCTCTATATTGAATCCGCCAGTGCCTATGATTATGTCTTATGTCAATTGTTGTCATGGTTCTCTTCCCTCCGCTTGTGGAAAAATGTGAAGGACCATTTTGTGGGTGATTTCTATTTTAAGTGTGGCATTTGGGTGTTCAGATATATTCGCTTGTTTGGTAGGAGCATAGTTGTCAAACTCGTACGAGTCACGAGTCAACTCGTACGAGTCGAGTCATTTGAAACCTAAAAAGATGCGACTCGGGAGGTGACTCGATTTTAGTTGACTCGGTAAAAAATTGATATTCACTGTGTGACTCAGACCGAGTCTAGTCAACTCGTGACTTGGCCGAGTCATATATACTTCAGGTAATGTCTTGATCCACTGGGTAATTGAATTAACTTTTTAAACTAGAAATCTGCAAAAAGGTATGTTGGAGTACAGGGAAAATAGCCTTTTGCAAAAAGGTACAAATCTACAAAAAGGAGTACCCTTTTCCCGATATTCTTCTATACTTTTCCTCTATCCTCTATTCATCTCTAGCTACTTCTTTACATATTATTCTTCTTTCACGTTTCTTATAAGTTCTGATCCTCTCTTCTCTACAAAGTCATCTTCTTCCTCAGGTATGCCTCTATTTCTACTTCAAAAAAAATTTTTGTTTCTGAATCTACATAAGGTTACTTACTTCAACCTCTGTGTTAGTTCTTTTTCTTCTGTTTACCTTGTAATTTGTACTAGAGGTGTATTAATGGTGGACTGATAACCTATTAGAGTGTTAGGATTTAGGAACCTGATTTATCAACATGGTTTATCGTCCCATTGCTAGCCTTCTTCATCTTTATCGTCCCATTGCTAGCCTTCTTCATCTTTATGTTCTTCACAATTTTTGTCTACTCTTTGATATATGTTTCTTTAATCTCACATGAATCTGGTTTTTGGTTCTTTAATTCTGCTTTCTTTAATTGCTTCATATTTCTAGCTTCTAATTTTCTATTAGCCTTATCAGCAATGGCAACTTCCTTCCTCTCTAAGTATCGTTGATTCAAGATTCCACCTAATGCTGGCTTCACTGTAATGTAATGGTTGTAAGGGCTGTAATGTAAGGGATGTTGGTCTGTGTTAGTCTTAATAATAAGATGATTGATTGCTTTTGTTCAAATTATCATCGTTATTACTCTTTACTGTTAATTTTGTAGATATTAATTATTAATCATGCCAAAAGAAAAAGCAAAGCCAGATATTACTCGGGAACATTGCACTCGAGTAGAGCCAAATAATAGAACTAAAGTGCAATGCAACTATTGCAAGAAAAATATGTATGGAGGAGATAATAGAATGAAGAATCACCTTGTCAGAACAAAAAAAGATATTGTCGCATGCCCGGTGGTTGATGAAGATATAAAACACTTTTTTTCAATAAATTATTGATGGGTTTTGAGGAAAAAAGTCTAAGGCAATGGATGATGAATGTTTTCAAGTTGAGAGTGAAGGAACTGTGAAATCATTCTTTAAGAAAGGAACACAATAGACACTGAATCAATCATTGAAGAATACAGAGCTCGTAACCTGTGCTTTATGTTGGCTTGTATACGATGAAGCTTTGTCATTTAACTTAGTGAAGTATCCATTATAGAGAGAAGCTTTGAGACTCGTCGGGGAGTATGGGAAGGGATTGAAACATCCTTCATATCATGAGGTTAGAGTGACATATCTAAAGAAAGAGGTAGAAAATGTTGAAGAAGGGTTAGATAAGTACAAGAAAGAGTGGAAGAAGACGGGATGTACTCTTATATCCGATGGTTAGACGGATGGAAAACAAATTTCAATCACAAATTTTCTTGTTAATACCCCAAGTGGCACGATATTTGTGAAATCGATTGACACGTCCTTATTTGCTAAAGATGCAAATAAACTATTTGAAATGCTTAATTCAGTTATTGAAGAAATTGGAGAGAAGAATGTGGTCCCAGTCATCACCGATAGTGCTTCGGCTTATGTGTTAGCCGGTTTAAAGTTAGAGAAAGAGAGGCCTAATTTGTATTGGCCACCATGTGCCACCCATTTAATTGACTTGATGTTGCAAGACATATGAGGTGGAAAAACTTTCAAATACACCATAGATAAAGCAAGAAAAGTCATTGTTTATATTTACCGACTTTGTGTTTTGCTATCTATGTTTAGAAGGTTCACCGATGGTCAAGAATTGATACAAGTCGGAGTGACATGTTTTGCTACTTCTTTTCTTACATTGAAAAGATTTCAAGAGTTAAGAAATCCTCTCCGAGAATTGTTTGCTTCTAAAGATTGGGTCGAATCCACCTTTGCTTCTACAGGTGAAGGGGAGCTAGTTGAAAATATTATTTTAGTTTATGTCAATTTTTGGAAGGCCATAAAATATTGCTTAAGTTGTGTAGTTTCTATTTTTAAGGTACTAAGGCTTATGGACGGTGATGTGAAACCGGCAATGGGATATATATATATATATATATATATATATATATATATATATATATATATATATATATATATATATATATATATATATATATATATATATATATATATATATATATATATATATATATATATATATATATATATATATATACCATGGATCGTGCAAAAGAACAAACGCAAGAAAACTTTAAAGGTGTTGAATCAAGGTATAAACCTATTTGGGAAAAGATTGATCTTAGATGGAATATGCAACTTCATAGGCCACTTCATACCGCGGGATATTATCTAAATCCTAGGTATATATTTTTATTATTCACTAACATTTATTATTTATCAACTAAACATTTCATAATTTTTTATTTTATAAACTAGTCTTCATTTCGAGGAGAACTTTAATGCCGATAAAAAAGTCAAATGTGGATTGTATGATGACATTGAAAGGATGTACGCTAGGCCAACAACGGTGACAATTCATGAACAACTAGTAAAGTTCAATGAGAACATTGGAATGTTTGGCATATCCGCGGCTGTGCTAATGAGAAAGAAAATGCAAATGGGTAATCTATTAGGAAGAGACCATGGGGAAAATACTAAAACATATAAAATTGTAGCTAATTAGTTCTTTGTTTTATTAAATTGTAGCTAAATGGTGGACAAGTTATGGAGATGAGTGTCAGGAACTTCAACATCTCGCTATTCGTGTCTTGAGCCTCACATGTAGTGCCACGGGATGTGAGAGGAATTGGAGCACTTTTGACCATATGCACTCCAAGAAGAGGAACCGTTTGGAGCAACAAAGGTTGAATGCATTGGTGTATGTGAAATACAATATCAATCTTGATATGAGACTCCAAAATAGAAAAGAAAGAGGGGAGACGTTTGATCCAATATGTTTGTCAGATATGGAGTCGGATGATGAATGGATTAATGAAAAGGAGGATGCATGTCTCCCCGAAGATATCGCATGAATGCTTTAAAGAGGATGTAGGAACTAGCGCTAATAAAAGGAAGAGATGTAAGTTATACAAATAATTTATTATATATTATAAATTATAGTACTAATAATAACAAGTATAATAAATATGATGTTTATTTATTTGTAGGACCAAGAAACCTAAACAAAGTGCCTAATGTTAAAAACAAAGGAAAAAAGCCAAATTGTTGATTTGGATGATGATGATGATGATGAGGAGGAGGAGGAGGAGGATGTAGAGGGAGATGATATTGATCTCTGCGAGACAAGGGTGTTTGAAGATGAAGATGAAAATGATGATCACTTTAATCCCGAAGTTTAGTTATATGATTCTAACACTATAGGTATTTTGTCATTTGCTTTGTTACTAAATCGCTAGTTAGTTTTTGAAACTTTTTGATGTATATTGTGACAATGAATTGTGAGTGTACAACTCCAAACTAGTGAATTTGTAACATATTAGTAAATGTGTTTATATAGTCAATTATATTTTGTTTATACATGATGTTATATATGTTGGAAATGTACAGAGAACTAATTGGAGAAGATTGAAGAAGAAATGGCTTAATTTTGTTATATCATTTATCACATGGAAGGGTGCTTTATATAGCACTTACAAGACAATAGAATAATGCACCACTAAGTGAGTGGGAGAAACCATTACAGGAAACATGGAATAAAGATAGCACTATTTATTAGAAAACATTTCTTTTAACACTCCCCCTCACGTTGAATAATGGGATTTCCAAAATTCAACTGGATCAAACACCCTTTTAGGATTTTTTCCGTTGACAGCTTTTGTCAGAATGTCAGCTACTTGGTCTTCTGATCGAACAAAAGGTAATTCAATGATTCCAGCTTCCAATTTTTCCTTGATGAAATGTCTGTCAACTTCTACGTGTTTTGTTCGATCATGTTGTACAGGATTTTCTGATATTTGAATAGCAGCTTTGTTATCACACATAATTTTACTTGTGTCTTTTTGGATAAAACCAATTTCAGTTAATAGTTTCCGTATCCATAGAACTTCAGCAACTCCTCGTGCTATTCCCCTGAACTCTGCTTCGGCGCTAGATAAAGAAACTACCTTTTGTTTTTTACTTTTCCATGTAACCAGATTTCCTCCAACTAAGGTAAAGTATCCAGAGGTTGACCTTCGATTTCCTTTGTCTCCTGCCCAGTCTGCATCAGTGTAGAGTTGGATTTTTAGGTGCCTGTTTGTTTTAAACAAAACTCCATGGTTGGCTGTTCCTTTAAGATATCTGAGAATTCTCCAGACTGCCTCCATATGAGAAGCCTGAGGTTGATGCATGAATTGGCTAACCACCCCCACAGCATATGATGTATCAGGACGAGTATGTGAGAGATATATCAATTTCCCCACAATTCGTTGATATCTTTCTTTGTCTGCTGATTTTGCCTTGCTTTCTATACATAGCTTTTGATTTATCATCATGGGAGTCTCAGCTGGTTTGCAATTAATCATTACAGTTTCTGCCAATAGGTCTAAAACATATTTCTTCTGGAAGATAAAAATCCCTTGTTTTGATCTTAAAACTTCAATTCCAAGAAAGTATTTTAGTCTCCCTAGGTCTTTCATTTCGAACTCTTGAAACAAATTCTTTCTTAGTTTTGTCATTTCCTCCTCATCGTTCCCTGTAATAATCATATCATCAACATATATAATTAAACAGGTTATGAGGTTATTTCTTCGTTTAAGAAACAAGGTATGATCAGAGTTACTTTGTTTGAAACCATATTTTCTCATGGCTAAAGTAAATCTCCCAAACCAAGCTCTGGGGGATTGTTTTAATCCGTAGAGTGATTTTTTAAGGCGACAAACTTCTCCTGGTTTAAAGTTCTTAGTGAAACCAGGGGGGCTTCCATATAAACTTCTTCTTTTAGTTCTCCATGTAAAAAGGCATTTTTTACATCAAACTGGTGTAATGGCCATCCTTCATTTGCAGCAATGGAAAAAAGGACCCTAATTGTATCAATTTTTGCAACCGGAGAGAAAGTTTCAGCATAATCAATACCATAGGTTTGAGTGTAACCTTTGGCTACCAATCTTGCTTTATATCTCTCAACAGTACCATCGGGGTTATGTTTTACTGTAAAGACCCATCGACATCCTACAGGTCTCTTTCCAACTGGAATAACACATTTTTCCCATGTGTCATTTTTTACTAGTGCTTTCATTTCACTTTCCATTGCGTCTTTCCAGTTATTCATCTTCAAGGCTTGATCTATGCTCGTTGGAGTTTCTTCAGAGTATAATGAGGCAACAAAGGCCCTTTCTTCTTGAGTTAAGTTTCCTTTTGCTATATTAGCCATAGGATACCTAGAAAATCTCCCTTCTCTTTCTGGATAGTATCTCTTTGGAGGAATCCGTCTGTTACTTCTTGGTGGTAATACATATCTCCCTTGTTCCTGTACTGGTTCTTCTTGTTCTGTGTCAGTTTCATGATTATCGATAATATCTGGAGGATCTGGAGGACTAGGGATATAGAAAGATTGAGTATTATTTACCTTAGATGTCAGGTTCGGAGATTGATCTGGGATGGCACTAGAGTTAGGATTGTTTGATTGTGTGGATTGTGTGGAGGTGACATGTAATTCTTCTTGAGTTGACTCTTTTTGAGTTGACTCTTCTTGAGTGTTGTGATTTTCTTCTGGTGTTATCTGAACATACTCTAACCAACTTAGTGCGTCTGTATATTCTTATTTTTCCTGACCACTATGTTGGGAGGCATAGTAGTATTCCGTTTCAAGAAAATCACAGTTCATAGTAGTGAATGTATGACTGGTTTTTGGGTTATAACACCTATATCCCTTTTGGTTCACTCCATATCCGACAAATACACATTTCTCAGCACATGGGTCAAGTTTATTTCGTTGAGACTTGGGTATATGGACAAAAACGGTACATCCAAATATCCTTGGCTCAAGTATAAGAAAGGAGGGAATTTTCACAAATTCGGATAAGGTTTGTATTGGGGTTTTGAGCTTGAGAATCTTTGTGGGTAGCCGATTTATAAGATATGCTGTTGTAGCAAGAGCTTCATGTAACGTCCCAGTTTTTAAGGAAACATTTTCATTTAATAAACATTAATTTATCCAATATTTAACATTATGTAGACGTTCAAAAACATTTTACATCGATTCACAGCATAAATTTTTCAAACAGACAGCAACAGTGTGTACCCGTCATGCCTGATCGTCGCTTCCACTTGTACAAACCTGAAATAGTAATTTAATAGGGAAAGGTTAAGCACATAGCTTAGTGAGTTCCAACACCTACACAGCATGTTAGTTACACATACCCAACCCCTATAAGGTAAAATACAACCATACATCACATTAAAATAAACATATAATCCGCTTTATCCAGTACATTGAGTTATACTCTCCTACTCAGTATTTCGAGCCGCGCATACTCTGTTCGTCGAGCCATGCGTATCTGCTCAATAGACCATTCAACACTCAGAGCCGCGCATACTCTGTACGACGAGTCATGCGTATCTGCTCAATAAATCAAACCCCGCCGCTCAGCACTCAGAGCCGCGCATACTCTGTACGTCGAGTCATGCGTATCTGCTCAGTGCATCTTGCAGACACCTCTAAATTGCTCAGTACGTCGAGCCCGTATTCTCTACACATTAGACCTAGGCACGTCTAGTACTAACCACACACCATACCCCAACCCATACAACTATAACAGGAAGATATTATCCACAAACATCATACAAACACACATAACTACAGAAAAGCACATATAACATCCATATAGTGTAGTGAGAAACTCACCTCGATTCTTGAAGTAGGTTGTTAATTCCCAAGTGAAACTTGAACACCTCTTAATATGTCACAAGTAACCGTAAAAGTATAAGTCCACACACAAAGTCACTGAGTCACAAAGGTATCCCACTTCACTCCTTCTTGCCTAAAATAGCAATTCCCATAATCAATATAATAACAGTGTACAATTACTACTCTAAAAGATTAACAACTTCAGATTCAACTTTTTCCCAGATTTTGTGTTCTGATTGTGACCATATTTATATAATCAAATAAAGGAATTAAGACAATCTACTTTACAGGGGTAAACTATATTGTCTTAGGATTCCAGGGACATAAGCCCCAAATCTAGATCATTTACCAATTCACTTTTATGGCTGAAATGGTACAGGCTATCCAGAATTACAGTTTTCTGACCAACCCTTAAAACGTACCAGAATAAAGTAGCTACACAAGGAATTAGGTTCTGGGATTTTATAGGAAGATTATAGACTCAATATTTCAACTATGGGCACTGGTCTTGCATTTTTATGATTTTTATACGTTTTTATATGAGTTTTACAATAATACATATCACTGCAGTCCCCGAAATGGCATACATGTGAGGTTAGCCAATTCCACCCAATTTTCGTATGGAACCAGACCCTATGATTATTTTACTTATTTAACAATATTATTGCAGTTCGCTAAAATAATTAACTCTTCAAAAATCACGTATCGGGAAATAGGGTGTTACACTTCAGGCCAAAAAGACTTTGGAACCTTTGATTCGATTAAAAGAGCTCTAGTTATTTCTAATAAAAAACGGTTTTTTCGTTCAGCTACACCATTTTGTTTAGGAGTATGTGGACATGTGGTTTGATGGATTATTCCTTTTGATTCACAGAATTGTTTTATGGCGGTGTTAACAAATTCCCCTCCATTATCTGATCGAAGAACTTGGATATTTTTTTGAAATTGGGTTTGGATCATTGTATGAAACATAGTGAATTTGTTGAAAACTTCTGACTTATTTTTTAAGAAATAAATCCAGGTCATACGAGTGCAATCATCCACAAATGATACAAAAAAACGAAGATTTTGTCCTCCAGATATTGGAGAGGGACCCCATACATCGGAATGAATAAGCGAGAAAGGGACATCAACTCTGGTGTTATTTGGTTTAAAGGTTTGTCTATGGCTTTTGGCTAACACGCATGATTCGCAAAGTGAGGTATTTTTTGAGGAAAATAACTTTGGAAATAAAGTGTGTAAATAACCCATAGAAGGATGACCTAATCTTCTATGCCATATCCATGCTTCTCTTTCTGTTGTTCCATGAGCTAACATTGCAGTTCCATTTTGGGTCACCTCATCCACATAGTACAATCCTTGTCTCTCAGTGCCACGCCCAATGATCGCCCTCGTCCTGATATCCTGTAAGATACAAAAGGTGGGTTGCATTAGAACTGAACAATTTAGTTCTTTTGTAACGTGGCTTATTGATAAAAGGTTTTGTGATAAAGAAGGAACATAAAGACAATTAGACAGTTTCAATGTAGGAGAAATCTCGATTATTCCTCCCTTTTTAACTTCCATTTTTCCACCATCTACTGTTTGTATATATGTTCTTTGAGGTTCGGACAACGAAATAAGATCAGATAGTTCATGAGTCATAGTGTCTGTAGCTCCGCTGTCAAGTATCCACGTTTTATCTTTTTTATTATCACAGGAAAAAACCATGTTTGCATTTCCTCCCATTTGTGGGTTTTTTCTGCAATTTTTAAAACTTGTTTCCAAATAAGGAATTATAGAGTAAAGTTTGGGGTGAATTTTTGAAAATTCTTTTTCTCCAGGGTCAAAAATGACATTTTTGCAAATTGGAATTATCTTTAGGTCAAAAAACGGGATCTGTTCCTTCTTCCCGTTACCTAAATTGTTTTCATCCCTTCCTTCACCCTCTCGGTTTTTTGCTACACCACCGAAACCCCCACCGCCGCCAAAGTCGAATCCACCGGAATAAGCATCGGCTCGACCGCCGAAGCCCACGCCGCCAGAGCCGAAGCCCACGCCGCCGGAGCTCCTTTCGTTCGGACTTCCGCTATGTTGATCGGTTCGTCCGCCGCCGGAATAAGCATCGGTCGCTGTGGTTTGTTGCTGCTGTCGACCTGATTGATCGAGCCAGGTAGGTGCGGTGGCGGCGGCGTTGTTGTTGTGGTTGCCTGTGGCGGTGGCTGCTTTACCCGATTCAGGTCCACTGTTCTTAATCCCTTTTTTTCCATCGGACCACCAATCGGGATACCCGACCAATTTGAAACACTGCTTTTTGGTGTGTTTTGTCATCCCGCAATGTTCACATTTCAGGTGGGTTTTATCTTCTTTGTTGGTTGGTTCATATTTTTTTTTGAAAAAACTGATCGATTGTTTTGTTTGGCGAGGAACACTCCTCCCGTGGATTCGGTTCCCTGTGATTCCATTGAGACAGTTCCTAATATATTTTGGTGAGCAGCTTCCTTTCGAACAGCCGCATATGCCGCCTCAGGAGTTGGAAGAGGATCCCATCGTAGAATTTCCCGTTTGACCGGATCGTATTTTCGATCAAGAGCATTTAAAAATTGAAAAAGTTTTTGTTCAGATCTGATCCGGGTGTATTCTTGGATATCTCTTGGGCACTGCATCGGGTTTGGTTCCATTCTTTCTATTTCTCCCCATATTCCTTGCAACGTGATCCAGAAGTCTTCAAGGGAGGTAGTATTTTGTTTAATTTCATTTGCTTTTATATGAAGATTAAACGTTTGTAGCTTGTCTTTTCCGCTGCTGTAAGTAACCACTAAGGCATCCCAGAGTGATTTTGCTGTGGGATACTCGGTCAGGTTACTTGCAAGTACCGGTTCTATGTTTTGTATCAGCCATGAAAAAACAACCAAGTCTTCTTGTTCCCACTGCTCAAAACTTTCATCATTTTGATGAGGAGGATTTGAGTTTAAGTGAGACAACAAGGACTTTGATTTTCAGCCTATAGCCACTCGAATCATTCGGGTCCATAGAGCATAATTCTGGCTGTTGAGTTTGAGATTAATTTGGAGAGTGTCGGATAATTTGGGGTTTTGTGGTTGAGAATTTTTGAAAAAATTAGCTAGTTGTAAAGCTAATTTTGAATTTGATGTATCAGTTTCTGACATGGTTGATTGATTTCTTTGTGGGATAGGTGATAAATGGTGGGCTAGTTGAGGATCTTCAGCTCTGATACCATGTTGGAAATGTACAGAGAACTAATTGGAGAAGATTGAAGAAGAAATGGCTTAATTTTGTTATATCATTTATCACATGGAAGGGTGCTTTATATAGCACTTACAAGACAATAGAATAATGCACCACTATGTGAGTGGGAGAAACCATTACAGGAAACATGGAATAAAGATAGCACTATTTATTAGAAAACATTTCTTTTAACAATATATAATTTTTCGTATATAATTTTTAGTGTCGCGACTCTTACGAGTCGAGTCACGAATCAAAATTTAGGATTTTGCGTCACAAGTGAGTCACGAGTTGACAACTATGGGTAGGAGTCAACCAAAAGCTGCAGGTTTGTTTGATAGATTTGTTACTATGTTTTTCTTTTGGTGTAATAACAATAATAGGAAGGCTAACGTCAATTGGGCGGGTTGCTTCACAACCCAAAACGTGCTATTTCTTGATATAACTCTTTGTGCTCATTATTTTATCTAGCTCCTTGCTAGCTCAATAAATCTACCGCGGCTTTAAAAAAATTGAAAATTTTCACGATTACATAATTCTAATTTAAACTTATAACTAGTGGGTAACCCGTGCAAAGCACGGGGCAAGGGTAGAAGAAAGTCTTTTTTTTTTCTAAACCCCAGCTAAAGTAGGATGCTATAATAAACAAATCTATGAAAGTGCATTGCTATTTCTCGCACTTAAACATAATCCTCTAACTACACTGCAAAACATTTTTCTCATCAAATTTCCACCACATCATTCTAGCTCATTCAGAAAATCAATGTTATGAACAAAGACCTGAAAAAAATCACAACACAACATTATAGTTACAATAATTTGGTTATTATTACATTTTAATTTCAGAATTTTAGCCAATTTTAGCATTGTACTTTTATAACTTAGTAGATGTTTCAAAGTACGATGTGTAATAGAGAGAAATGAAAGTATGATGTTATATTAAACAAATCCATGAAAGTACGTTGCTATTATAGTATTTTTCTTATTAAGACATTCTACTTTGATAATCCTACCAAATTATAGCATTGTACATTCCTATAGGTAGGTAGATTTTTCAAAGTACAATGTTGTAATAAGAAGACATGAAAGTATTTGTCAAAGTACGTTGCACTTTCTTCTTTTGGCCGTCTTTAGTCTAAATTTGAAACATTTTTCAATTTTGGTCCTTATATTGGGTTTGATATTTTGATCTTTGTCCTAAAACCTTGAATAAGTACCAAGATTGACATGAAAGTTGAAAGAAGGAACAAAATCAAAAAGTTTTGGGGACCAAAATTAAGACATTTTCGGTTCCAGTTTTGTTTTCATTACCGTTTCCGTTTCGTTTTCTGATCATTTTGGCCCGGCCGATTATGCTCACCTACCTCTTGAAGTTGCCCAGTATCATTTCCTTGTCAAAACACACAAACCCAATCAAGTCACTTTTGTTGTAAAACCGCATAATCCCTAAATAATATTTTGATGGATTCATAGAAATTTACAAAACCTAAATCAATAATAGGAAAAATATCACAATCTTAAATAAAATTACCCGTTCCAAACTTTTAGTAGAGAAAATGGTGCGTATGGTAGGTGATATTTACCACCTAGTCCAAAATTGAAACCTTTTTTTAGCTTTGGTCCCTATTTTGTTAAGTTTAACATCCTTTATTGATAAATTTGAAAAAAATTGACCATTTTACCTTCTCTTTTGAAAAGACACCATGAGAATACCGGTGAGAAAATGGGGGAAATGGTTATTTTTCACTATTGACCAGAACACTGTTTGCTGCATCATCCATGATCCACCCAACATCCCTACAACAAAAAAAATTGCCAAAAAGACGTCATATGTAAAATATCACATAAAACCATGACAAACAACACGTTATACCTTACTAAAATCGGCTCTTTAATAAACAATCTTTCCTTCTTCCTTCCCATATATTCGCTGAAGCTCACAAGTAGCAGCCAAGAACAATTCTAAAAAAGCACAAGTGATAAGAATATAATGATCATGAAGATAAATCGTTAATAAATAGAAATAAGAAATACACAAAAGTGACAACAGAGAAATAAGAAGAATGCAATATAGTTAACTGATGATCCTATTGGAGAGTTCCTGCAAGCAAGTTGATTAGATAAATATATCGTTGATGCATATATAAAATTTATAAATGAACATGAAATAGTTTTACCGATCAAAGAAAACTTGAAGGGACCAATAACGTCATACACATTTCAATAATGTTGGAGTTTTAATCAGGATACACCCGACATAGGAACACTTCCACAGAATAAAACATCTTCTGAGTAGGGTTACTGAAAATAAATAACAATAATCATTGAATAACTAAATTACAAGGGAATCCAAACAAAGTGAAAAACGAAAGTATGTTGCTATTTATTGCATTCAGCCCTTTAAACAATTGATGTTAGATGTAAAGGTAAGTTAAACTTTACCCATTGAAACAATGCTAACGTCAAACAACAGCCAAGCAAACCGTAACCTGAATTGCTTAAAAACTGATGGCAAGACAAAAGTAATAAGTAAACACAAATGAAAAAAAGAAAATGATTTTATAATAATTGAGAAGAATGCCCGATATTCGATAAACAATCAAACATTTTAATTGACTTTTGAGAAAAAAAATATGGAACCTTTACCACGAAAAGAAGAGCATCGGAAGAAAAAATTGTGCTCATGGAAAAACTAATAAATCTCAAATACGTGTAGCCTGTAAAACAAATGCCCTAATGCTATAAAGACAATATTAATATTAAAAAACACACACAACAGAATTCAACTTCAACCTTTTGGTATCAGTCTGCCTTGTACTTTCGCCTTGACTAATCTGCTCTTGTGCCCCAATCCAGCTACCCATAAACGTAGACATAATGAAAGTGTGAACATGAAAATTTAGCTATAATCAATTAATAATACATATTTTAAGAATAAAATAAGTTTTCACTTCTGACCTCCAAAGGTCCATATTTTGTCCAAAAGAGGCCAAGGTTTTCATCAGGAAGCTCATTAAAATAGCTCTCAAGCTCCTGAATCTTATCCTTCAAATCTTCAACTTCAATACGATATGATATCTTCTTTGGAACTTGAGCAAATAGTTTTTCTTTTAAACCTAATATTTCTTTAAACTCGTTCTTAGTAGACGTTTAGGGTTTGATTGGAAGCGAGAAGAGTTGATTGGGGACTAACCGAACGGGCTAATCCACTCGTAAGCTGCACAAAAGAAAAATCCGAGTCTACCATCAGGTGCATTATACACTTAATAAGGAGGTTTTTTCTAGTATAAATCAATAGATATATTTGAACTAATTTATAGGTTTTAACCAGATTTTACTCTCTTTTTTTTCTAAAGGATAAGTTAATAATTCGTAAACATAGGACCAACTAACAAAGCTAGCCTACTTGGTTGGAGTAGGTGTTCCATTAAAAGAATTTTCTCTATTAGAACTAAAGAAAAAATTTCTTGGTTTACGCTATTTCCATTAAATTCTGGTTATTGAGCCCAGCAAAATCTTATAATGTGTTTTTCAAAATAATCCTGGGTTTTTTAATTGTTCTTTTTTCTTTTCTTCCCAAAAGAATTTCAGATTAGTGGGTTATAATTAAAGAAGCATGAAGAAAACTAACTTAAATTGAAAATAAATAAACACAAATTACAAAACTTTATCAGCTTTTTTCCCAGGAAGAAACACATATTTTAGATAATTTGGAGTTTTCACTACTGTTATTTCCTTTTTCACCAAAGTAGATAGATTGGTTTCAAACTTTCAATATGAAAATCAGATAGTATCAAAAGTAAACATAATTTTGTAAATTAATAAAAAAGAAACTTACATCAATGTCAATGCTACAATTGAGTAGTTATCTTTTTGAATGCACATGTGCCTGCAGCTTCCATTGTTAATTTTCCTGATTTAGAACTAACACAAGAAAAGGAAAATCATTTAAAGGCTAGCCACTGCTAATAAGAGTATTATTTTGTACTATCTGATTACTGCCATGACCACCTGAAATACTTCTTGTACATTGGGTTTTTCGGTGTTTTGAGAAATTACGGTTTTAACTATTTTAACTGTAGCTTAACTGCAGAATCTGTCGATAATCTACTTTTTAGCTTCCACGTTCTTTAGGCAAGGGACTTTTCAGAACTTTTCGTTTCTTTGCATGCGAAGTAATTCTACAAAATAAGTATATCCACCAAGAAGGGTAGGTTAAAATCCATCATGTGGTTGGTCTTCAAAGGTTTGATTATGAAGAACTGAAGATTGTAAAGACCTTGAAGATGTATTTGCAAAACTTTGTAATGAAATCATATCATCAAGTCTACAACGAATTAATGAAAGTGCATATACATTTCTTGAATTTAACACTTAATCCAAAAAACTTAAGTATGATTTAGGAGTTTTCACGTAAAAATAAATGATCACAGTAAACAATTACACTGGTCTAACTAAATCTTGATAGTCAAAGTTGTAGCTATCAAGCATCAAAAGCACCAATAGCAACAAATGCTATACCAATAAATTTATTACAAATAATAGATGCCCATATTTGTACCTACTGTCATGTTGATTTTTTCAACCTCTTTTAGAAGATTTAGCCATCTTGTTATCAGTTTCTCCTTTTGTGTGAGGCAGGTCCTCAATTTCTCCTAAAAAGAAGTAAGAAAAAGTTACAAAACATTAGGCAGGATAACATCATATAAGCTGATGATCAAATCCCAAAAGATGCAACAACCCATGGACCTTACACTTATAGATGAATACATAAAAATCGAATTTTATTCTAAGTTTAAATACACTTGAAAGTAAAAAAAGGTTAAATATCCTACCTTTTCAAAATCATCCTCGTACCTCACTACATCCAACAAAATAATTGTTAGCAAATTATAAATTCCATGTTCTGAGTCACTTAAATCTAATAGCCAAATATTGAAATCAGTTACACAATCATTGATATATAACGCTTTACCAGCATTGGAAGACGGTTTGTTATCTTTCTTTGTGCCGACCTCTTGATAATCGTCTTCCTGATGACATTTGCTCGATTTTATTTTCCCTATACCGTTCAAAATAAAAAAATAAGCTAAAATAGAAAATCAACAGCCACAAAGTGTACCGCACATACAAAAAATTCGACGAGTTAGATAGACAAACCTACTGTCGCCGAGGATTATGACTTTAAGAAGCATATGACGACATCTGTACCTCGTGGCCGGAGATCTTCGTTTTCCAGAAGAGTTGCAGGGGAGGAGCAAAAAACCCCTTACACTACCTTCTCAATAAACAATCACAAAGACGCCGATGACAAAGAAATACAGAACACCCACATGCAAAAGCAACAGACAACCGGAGACGGCGCATACGGAAATTCAACACAGTGGGCACGAACGGAATGCAGCCGGGAAGAAAAGACAACCGAATGCCAACATAAGCCAAGGAAGTAAGCGGTACGCAACACGTGTAGCCTGCCTCCAGAAAACGGGTCAATCCGACCCGATTAAAGCCCAAAGCTAAAACCCGCGTGACACGCCTAAAAAAAATCCAGGTGGAACGTTTGTAAAAATTACGATTTTTAATAAATAGAATAATAATTAGATAATTTTGATAATTAATTTAGTCTAATCACCAAGGAAACAACTCCTTAATGATGTTGAAAACGGGATGGGACTGTGTGTTTTCAGCTGGGACATTTGACGGTACAACCTTTTTAGTTCTATTCCTTTACGTATTTGAGTTCTCATTTTCTTTTGGTTTTTAACCTTTTGTTTTCATCCCACCTACTCACGACTTATTTGTCTGTCCATGGATCTATAATATTTTTAATATTTATTTCTATAAGAGCCATTTATTAAACTAATTATATTTGAAAACCAAGTCTAGCTACATAACTATTTTCACATTTGTTGTCGCTAAACGGCTAAATTTGCTACGAAATACCTCCTGAAGCCGCAGAACAATATTTTGATTTTCCGATAAAATGACATCGCTAAATGTTCACGAGATCCATTGATTCCTCGAGGCTATTTTATTTCTAATATGTAGTCAAAATTTCTGTTGATTTCATATTGCAAGTTCGTGAAAGACGTTAAATCTTTCAACTTTATAATTAAACAACGAAACAGTTTTCGATGTATCATACAATCTCTTTTTCATACTCAAACAATGTATTTTTTCAATGGCCTGGACATTATCAGAAAACCAGCGAGAAACTAGAACGAAATTCTAAAGTAATTGACATCAAAGGGTTTTGCAACCATATCACCCATGACCTAACTTACTTTAAGTTTACGGAATCTAAACGCAAACCAATTATACGATAAGGCAATTATATTATCAAAAAAAGTACATTTCTCATTTTCTTGGACCTCGAAAGTAGTTGAATTCCGAAACATCAAAATATACCAAAGCATGGTCGGTATAATCTATTCCAAAGCATTCTTCTTGACCTTCTACATCTTCTGACGCGTTAATCCCATGCCAAGTTGAATGTGTTGTTAAAAAGACACAAAATGGTATTTTAAAAAAATGAGGTTTCGTATAATTAATTAAAGGCATATTTGAAAGCATTCAAAAAAGTTGCATAAACTCATTGAAACCCTATCCTATTTAGCTTTTTAAAAAGCTAGCTTATAAGGTAGTTTATAAATTATCTTTTGACTTGTCAAACATGACAGACTAACTAAAATACTAAAAATATTAGCTAGTTGTGGTGCCACTAACATAATCTAAGAGAAAGCTCGAATTAATAAAAAGCTACGTTCAATAGTACGAGCTTTTAGTTTTATTTTATATAAACACTCATAATCTAAAATCTACTTCAAATAGATTTAAGAGCTTTTATATTTCAAAGATTTTAACTTTTAGTTTTTATGTAATTTCACACCTTTGAAAACTAAGAGGTATTTTGTCGAAAACTTCTATACAAATAACAACTATAGCTTCCATCTTTCAGCTACCAACTTCTAGCTTGCAACTTACAGCTACCAGTTAGTTTTGTCAAAAACATTGTATATGTTTTCTTAATAATTTCTAATATCTACAATGTACCATCACACATTCTACATCATACTCCATCCCAATTCCATACCATATTCCATCCCAATTCCATACGTGATTTTTTCAATATATTCATATCTATTTGGACAACTACCCCTTCCGGATTATATGCGAGTTTTTCTTAATGTTTTACATTTTAATGTATATTCAATGCTAATTTATTCATTTCAGTATATAATTGAAATTTATTATTTTTCATATACATAGTCTGCTTGTTATAAAATGCTTTATTCAATAAATATGATGTAGAACAATTTGTCTTTTCCTTAAGAAACCTTTATTAATGGAAAAAGTTTGAATAAGTTAAATAAAAAACATAGGCTTAACATAATTAAAGTTTAAGAAATAAATTATCATAAACAAAACATAGTTGAAAATTTGTCATTTCAATGGTTATACGTGTTAATAATTGAATTATTAAAAAGTTACAGTTTTGGTCACTGAAGTTTGCCAAATATTTTATTTTAGGACTAACTATAAAAAATAACAGTTTTGGTCACTAAGGTTTGTGAAAGGCTACAAATCGATCTCTGGGTCACATAAAAAGACTAAGTTGCCCTTTTTAATTTATTTTTCCTTTTTCTTTGAACTAATTAATTACTTTATTAATAAAAAAAGAAAATACACCCACCCCCTCCCCCACCCCACCCCCATCTCTATCTCAAGGTGTAATTGTTATCTGCAATGACGGTGGTCGCCGGTTGCTCCACCTGTGCTCTTCCCCGACCAATTTCAACGGCGTCTCGTTAGATAACCTACGGTCAGGATTCTTTCTGATGACACCTGCTCAAAATTCTATCTACAGTTTTACAAAAAAACATTTCAGCAAAAGGAACTCGATACTCCCTATCCTTTTACTGCACAATTTCCCCCATTTATGATGAAGTTTGCGATCTACTTCGTTACATGTATTACTGGATTACACTCTCTTAAATCTACAATATCTAACAATTTGGCGTGCAGTTCCCATCATACTCCTTACGGTTATAATTCATTCACCAACACAAATATGGTTCCGACTAATCCTTACGGCCATGTCAACGAAGACCTTTCCACCGTAGCCGATGAGGCCCGCCGCAAAAGACGAAGGCGCTGACTCATCATCTTCCTCTCTATAACCACCGGCAGGTATCATACCCCCAAGTTCCGTGTACGATCAGCAACTTTCCAAACTTTCAACGTCGCAAACTCAATAGCAAATCCTTCATTTGACATTGAGATGAACACAGAATTCGGTATCAAGAACACAAACTTCCACCGCTTCTGGTACTGGAGTTCGACTGTGGATTTCTACTATCGGGAACAAAAGATCGGTGAGGGGTTTGTCTGGAACGAGAGAGTAAAAGTCAGAGATACTAGGAAGTTTACTGTTCCGGTGTCGTTATCGTCGATGAATGTTACCTCTTCATCGGAGTTAATAAGTGATCTGAACGCTGGTGTTTTGCCGTTGCGGAGCCGATCCAGGTTGACCGGAAAATTTAAGATATTATTTGTGTTCCGAAAGTATAAGCACGTTAATATGGATTGTTTCATGAACCTTGTTATCGCAAGCAGGGTGCTCAGAAATATCTCTTGTCGCTGATATAGGTTGTACATACCATTGAGCTGTTGTATTTCATTATTTTGTAATTTATTTGGTTATCTTTTGATTTTACGTTTGGAGTTTAGTAATCGTGATTGCAAATCAACTAGTTCGATGAGTCATTTACTGTCTGCTCCATTTACTGCAAAATTAACGTGTTTTCGTTTAATTTCCGTAGCAATGTGTAGCTTTTTAATCACGTTTTGTCACTTCCTTTTGAAGGAAAGCTTGTTCCTCTTGTCCGAAGCTTCAGAACTCATGGGTTGGGGTGGGGGAGGGGGGTGGGGGTATTTTCTTTTATTTATTAATAAATTAATTAATTAATTCAAAGAAAAAGGAAAAATAAATTAAAAATGGCAATTTAGTCTTTTTACCTAACCCAGGGACCGATTTGTAGCCTTTCACAAACCTTAGTGACCAAAACCGTGATTTTTTGATAGTTAGTCCTAAAGTAAAATATTTGGCAAACTTCAGGGACCAAAACTGTAATTTTGTCTTGAATTATTTATTTATAAAAACAAAATGCAAAAAGCCCCACAATGACTCATAGTACCATACAACCACTGTTAACCCAGAATAGATAGCTTGTCCCACAAGCTATCACCAGCGGGCAATGGAACATTTCAACAAACATGCTATTGCAATTATCCTCACTAGTTACGTACTTCAATTATTATAATCATGTAAGTCATAATATTTTACTTGATAATAATAGACCTTCATAATACAAACACAGAATAGTTTGTATTTTTTATTTTAATTCAGGGATGTTGACCTCTTATCACATAGATACCAAGATGATTTTTGTTTGTGACTTAATAAGTTGAACTGTTTATCATGTATGTCATACAGAGTTATATGTGTGTGTAAATATATGTATGTATGTATGTATGTATGTATGTATGTATGTATGTAGGGCTGTAAACGAACCGAACGAACTCAAACGATGACTTGTTCATGTTCGTGCGTTTAAGTAACCGAACAAACAAACAAACACGAACGGATAAACGAACGAGTTTTCTTGTTCACGTTCGTTCGTTTATGTGCATGAACATGTTAAACGAACAGAGATAAACAAACACAATTAAACATATATGAATATAAACTAACATATAATACTTTAATGTAATCAAATGTAATTGAACATATATGAACATAAAAGGAGCTTAAATGAACAAACATAAACGAACAACATAAACGAACGAACATAATTGAATGAACGAGATCATTGTTCATGTTCGTTCGTTTAACTAAACGAACGGGAATTTGTGTTCACATTCGTTAATTTATTAAATAAGCAAACTTCCCGCCTAACAGTTCGTTGAACGTTCGGTTCGTTTAAAACCCTATATATATATATATATATATATATATATATATATATATATATATATATATATATATATATATATATATATATATATATATATATATATATATATATATATATATATATATATATATATATATATATATATATATATATATATATATATATATATGTATGTATGAGTATATATATATATATATATATATATATATATATATATATATATATATATATATATATATATATATATATATATATATATATATATATATATATATACACACACACACACATATATATATACACATACACACACACACACATATATATATATATATATATATATATATATATATATATATATATATATATATATATATATATATATATATATATACACACATACACACACAAGGTTAATAACCCATGTGATACACACATTGACGACTTAAAATATAAAAAGTAATTATATGTATGAAAGGGATTAAAGGGTTAAAGGTGACTTTGTGCGGTCCTAACACGTTATGAGGTTAAGGAATTTAATTGAGTGTAAACAATTATATATAAGTCTCTACTAGTAAGGTGTACAACATGAAGGATAAAACAGACCGAAGAACATGAAGAGCATAATATATGAAACAAACCCAATGATAATGAGTTTTTAATAAGTTAGTGAGTTCTAACTTATTTAAAATAACTTATGACTTATTTAAACCAATTTATCATATTAACTCTATTGTAACTATATGTCTATTTATATTATGTCATTACTGGTTATTTTATATTTATAAGCAGAAATTGTCAAACACTTAAACAACTTATCAACTACTACGTTTGTTACTGAATAAGCTAATATAAACACTTTTTTCTTAAAACTCTATTTTAACACCAAATAAACTAATAAACACTTTTAAAAATAAGCATAAGTTGTTTTAAATAAGCAATCTCAAACACCCCTTCTCGTTATATTTAATATTATATTTAATAGATCAATCTAGTTTCATCAATATTGACGTTGCAATTGTAATAGGACACTGGTAGGGTTAAGTGCAAGAAAATGGCATTTAGTTTTAGTGAAGTTTTAAAACTATAAAAAAACTTAAACTTTCAACAAATTTCATTTATAACAATATAACTTAAGTTGCTTATTGTTTTTTGTTTTTCAAATAGGGGTTTATGACTCATGTTTTCGGAATAATAACTATTATAATATATAGAGTGTTTATATATATATATATATATATATATATATATATATATATATATATATATATATATATATATATATATATATATATATATATTAGCGATTCGGGGTTGGGATCGAGAGAAAACAGTGTTTTTCGAGTCTCAAATAGGAAAACGGGGGAATGGAAGCAAGGGTAATTTCAGAATTCGAGGGCAGGATCGGGGTCGGGGGAAACAGGGGAATTCGGGGATGGGGGCAGGGGAGCCTATTTTCGGTCCCGTTGACATCCCTACAAATATGGCATAAGGGATGAAACAACCTCATGTACATGCAAGAACATAAGGGGTGAAACAATCCTAGGAATATGCGAAAAGGTGCATAAGGGATTTAATAGGCCCAAGTACTTGCAATAGCTTATGAAACAAGCTCATGGATATGCAAAAAGGTGGCATAGCCCTAGAGATATGCATAAAAAGTGGCATGGGGGATGAAATGGGCCTAGTGACATGCAAAGAGGCGGAGGTGTGAAGTGACAATAGAGATTAAATATGCCCATGTCGTGTTTTGAGTGTAGACTGATGAGTGGAATATGAGGACTTAGGTTGGGTTTTTTTTACCTCTGTGGTGTTTATGATGTTTGCTTTATAGTGTACTAAATGATGATAATGCAAGGTGTTTTATTTGGTGTTTTAACTTTTTAAAGAGATTTTTGTATGAGTCAACCCCTTTTTATCTCACTAGGCTTTCCACTCTGACGTTGTATTTTGACACATGTCTAAGGATGGCTTTTAGTTGATGCTTAGGTGATGCCCTTAAAGACTCTTGAGAGTTTTATAGTTTACACTATACAAACTTTTAGTCTATGTAGTATGTTTGGTTGTTTGTTTGTGCTAATTAATGTTTTGATATTCGAGTTGACATCCAATGAGGTTTTGAATAACCATTATTTGGAAAATTGTTTTGAAATCTGGGAATTTTCGATGTCAAATGTAGTGTTTTCTTTAAAATTTTAGCATAAAATGTTTTTAAAAATGGCTAAATTTGGGGATGTCACATAGATGAAGCATATGAAGTGACTCAACACAAAGTCAGAGATTGTTGAAGCACAAAGTATGTTGTGTTGAAGTCCTTGACATCCAAATATGTGCTTCGTGCCTTTGGAAGAAAGTGTTTTTGAAGGATCTGAAGTTCCAAAGCTTCGAGTGCAGCTCCTTCAGATCATTACACAAGATCAACCGAAGACGCTCCAATCATACGAGGCGTAACTTAGTCTAAGAACGTTATTGGAAACACTTCACGTGTGCATCCTACGTGTATTATTGGTATTGGTTGTAATCCTCCACTAACTCTGATTATGTAATGTATGTATAAAAGGAGAGAGAAACGGTTGTATACTTTTTTGCATGCTCATGTAACTTCTTATATTTGAGCTGTAACACTAATCTTCAATCAATATATCTGATCTATTCATATTTTGTCTTGATTGTTATTACAATTCTGCATTTAGTCATTTGTTTTGAATTCACACTACTATTCGATCAAAATACAAATTAAAAATATTGTATGTTTTTATTGATAAAAATTATTTTGATATAAATTGTAAAATCATAAAAATCATGAAAGTTATTTCTCTGACGGGCATCCAAAATGCATTGAGCTATATAGAGTTTAATATATTACCAAATCATATTTTACTGTTCATATAACTCTACTAGTTTTTCCTACGACGCATTGAACTCTACAAAAATTTAATAGTTCATCTATTTTAAACTTAAAAATATTTTTTATCTCATTGAAAAGTTCAATGATCTTTAAACCCCATATCCATTAAACGGTAATGTGACATCCTATTATGGTTGAATTTAACCATTGAATGTCAACTATACATTCTATCTCATTTAGATTTCTATTAAACTATCCATTGTGGATGTTCTACCTAATAAAAAACATAGAGTAACAGTTTTGTCCTTGTCATTTATACTTTTCTATAGTTTAGTCTTAGTTTTGAAAAATTGGCGTCAATGGCCCTCATGGTTACAAAATCTATAAAGATTGGTTCGTTAGAAAGTGATCGTCAATGCCCCTATCCACCCCGCCCTACCCAACCCTTAAACTCACTGATGACTCACTAATGTTATCTAAGGCTCCAGCCATCCGCACACCCTTTTCGTCTCAGATGGGCGATCACTACGTCCATAATCAAGAAAAATCAAACACATCCCCACACCCTCTTTGTCTCCGACAAGCAACCACCATACCCCATTTAAAACCTAACCCCTCCCCCACCTTCTTTGTCTTTGACATGAATCTTAATATTAAGTGGTAGTGGGAGAAGGAGCAATGACGGAGGTTTAGTGGTGGTGGGGGAAGAACAAGAACGACAAAGGTTTTGTGGTGGTTGGAGAAGGAGAGTTGCGACGATGGAAGGTGAAAATGGTGTCCGTTGATGGAGGATTTCGTCGAAGATGGAGGTGCTAGAAGATGCAAGTGGTCGTCAGAACGGAGGAGAGGGGGTTAGAAGAATTGATAAATGTAATTTTTCTGTGGAACAAATCCCTTTTAGTTTACGGATTTTCTTAATTTGGATATTAATATGAATAAATTGCAAATTTAGCCCCTTTAGTTTTTAGCTTTTACTAATTTGGCTCTATGGAAACCGGTTATTTTTAGACAAAACTGCAAAATTGGTCTATGTGGTTTGTCAAAAACTGTGGTCTGGGTCCAAATAGTTTCCCACTTGCACGGGAAGTCCAAAATGAGAAACTTTCCGTGTTTTTGGTCCCTGTCAGACTTAAAAAGACTATTTTACCATTTTATTATTATTTTTATTTTTAATATCTATTTTAAGACATTTTAATTAAAAAAAAAAGAAAGAAAACCATATGTTTATCCCTCATGTCTTCTTCCTGATATTTATGACACTCGTCTTCTTCCTTTGTGAACCCCAAACAAATATTTCTCACATTCTTCTCCCTCATCTCCTATACTTATATCCGTCAACCTCCATCAACATAAATCATCGTAGCCGCCACCAATGACCACAGGCACCACAACACTTGGCTCCATTGATGAAAACCCTAGATCTATCATCACCATTGATGTGACATCCGCCTAAAATGGATTCGGGTCAACCCAACCCAATTGGAAATTTAATAAACCCTACTCGAGATTTCTTGACGCTAATAAGATCAAAACCCTTACACTACGATATAAATTGACGTTAATAGCAATATAGCATAGTATAACGTTATAACTATAATCAAATTAAATTATGATACCGTATTAAAATAACATCAAAGTATGATGCTCTAATTAAATTTAAAAAAATCAAACTTGAATGCTATAATTAAACTTCAAATCAAAGTAGATTGTTATAATCAAATAATAACCTATTTTTTTATAAAACTCTATTTTTATAAACACAACATTAAATTTTATAAAACTCTTAAGATGCTTGTGTTAGTGGGGAATTATGAAGACCACCAAAAGTAAAAGTTTATTTCCATTGTCTCCCATCATCTTTCCTTTCATTTTTCTCCAAACACATTATTATTATCACCACTCAAACCATATCTATTCTTTCTCTCACTCTCAATCTCGAAATTCCTCCTAGAAATCTTCATATTTCAGCCAAGAACACTCCAATATACTCAAATCTTCATCCCTCTTGAAGCATTCATCAATGTATGTTGTTAAAAGTCTCAAATTCATGAATGAAACAAATTAAATCCATCAAACTATCTAAAACTCATTTTATTCATAAACTTGATTTTTCTCAGGATCCCATCAATAAAATAAGAAGTTCTGAAAATTTTCAGAAAATAACTTATTTTTATTGAATTACTGTAATTATTGTAATAAAATAGGGCAATAATTCACATAAAATACGTTTTGCAGTCAATAAATTCTGGGAACATTTTGGAACAACCCATATATTGGGTAAAGTGGATTTATAAAGTTTCATGCATTTATATTACTGTTTGATGCTTATAAATTGCAAAATATAGTTATGTATGTTAAAAACTAGATTTTATATTTTTCGCACCTTATTAACATTATAAGCACTCCATGACAAAATTTACAGAATTTTGTAAGAATGTTTGCTTATTTTTCCTGATTTAATGATTATTTAATGGTTTAAACTGATAATAAATAGCTACACATGTCCAAAAAATATAAAACCTTATCAGAATATCATTTATAACATGTTAATCATAAATAAAAAGTCTAATGAATTTATCTTAATATTTTCCTATTATTTATGATTTTATTGATTAGTTAATAATGAAAAACATAAGAAATACTTCCCATAGTCCAAAATATTCGGAATATTTACAGAAGGCTCAATATAATGTTAGAAAACTATGGTTAATTTTCCAGAATTTTTGGGAATCATTTATTATTTTTTCCGAAATTTGTTGTGGTTTAATTATTAAAATACTAAATAAATACTAAAGCAGTTAAGAAAAATATAAAAATTTTACAGTAATTACTATTTTATGAAATAATGATTTTATGATAATTTCAGAATGTTTCATTACTGTTTAGTATTTAAAACCATTTTCCTAAATATCTAAGCATGTAAAAATGCATTTTTAATGATTATTTCATATAAATAATTGTTTATAATATATAAAATCTGTAAATACTTATAATTTGACTAGTTATTATTTTAATAAGAAATTATTAAAATCTTGCCTAAAGTGAAAATATAAATTAATTAAGCAAAGTAATTAATTCAATTTAAAATTCATTTAACATATGAATACATTAATATTCAAAACAAAATTTGGATTATTGTTAATTCATCTAATATAAGAATATATGTCTAATTATTTTTATTAATACTATATTCCCGTTTATCGATTCCTAAGCCAAAACTATTAATTATATTAGGTTATACGACATTTTGACTCGAGCCGTCTATCGTACAACACGCGCATTCCTTATTGGACTAATGTGAGTTATCTACCCCATATTTTATAATTTTCAATACTTTTGGGGTGTATCATGTGGTTTTAATATGTTCCAACTTCATTTTATTATTTTAACACAATTGAGACATTGTTGGGACATTTATACGTGAATCATTATTTGTATAATTATTGTTTGTTTACGCTACATGTACTTGTAGTGCATTACCATTTTTAGTCTAATCTCCATGACTATGCCCGTATTGTTGAGGTACGTTATGGACAATAATAGCGCTATTGGGTTGACCACCCGCCTTGGGACGCTAAGGTGATTGATTGCACGTGGTTGAGTGTGTATGATGATTAGATGCTCCATCCTATATATATACATATATATATATATATATATATATATATATATATATATATATATATATATATATATATATATATATATATATATATATATATATATATATATATATATATATGTATATATAGGGTGAAGACTTATTGTTGTTATCATTTGTTAATCAATTTTTGATTTATAAACCGTTATCTCAATAATACTTGCTTGTCGACTTCCAAAGAAAACAAGTTTCAAATTATAAATATTTCAAACTCACAATTTTCTTTAATAAAACTAGATTACTCACCAACTCTCGTAGTTGACCTGTTTTTACCCATGATGCAGATTTGAAGAATGAAGTTGATGAAAAGTAGGGTATACCTTAGAAACCCATAAGACTATTTAAATTTGATGTAATAAATGTTGTTTATATTTGAATTTGTATTTGTATGTTGTGGATCTTGTTTGCCTACTTAGTACTTAATTGAATGTAATCATATTATAACATAGTTGTCATGAGACTTTGAACAATATATCACGCCTTGATCGATTCCGCCAATGATCGGGGTGTGACAGATTGGTATCAGAGCCCTTGACTATAGGGAATCAGGTTAATTGCCTTGACCTAGTCTATAGCCTCTAGGGTCCTCTCGTATGCTAGTTTATAAAATACACACACAACTGCATGCATCTCGCACTTAGAAAATCCTAGGAATACCTTTGTGTGCTAATTGCTCCCTCATGTGCTTACGTATTATTCCTGACACTTATATGTGTGCATACACTTGTGAATTTTCTCCTCTTTCTCTTAAAATCACACACATACTCAAATGGTTTCAAAATAAAAATTTATATACAGATATATTCCTTAGAGCTCATAGGAAATTAAAAGTCATCCACTCTAGTTGGGTGGGATTAAAGTAATGGACGCGTAGTAACTGGAAGGGGGAGGTGCCGGTAGCCTGAAAGTCCTGACTAGGTAAGCATTCGTATACATCCCAATCAACCGAGGGACCAGTTTGCTTACCTGGGGACCAAAGGTGAGAGTTCCCAAACCTATAGGCCAAAGCACGTTATTCATATTACTTTTGAGCCATCAAAATACCCGACCTTATCAAACGTATCCGAAAGGATACACTCCAAAATGGCCAACTCATTGGACTATTAAGTTCCCTAATGGGCCTTGAAGTGGGAAAAACATGTGAAAACTTAGTATTGTGGGGGCCCACGCAATTGCTACATGCTTCACATTTAGTACCCATGGAAAGCCCAAAAGGTGCTCAACACTCCTAACCATGGCCCAACAAGTGTTTTACAATCATTTTACCCAACAATGTCTACAAACTTAATTTCCATAATTAATTTACAAATAACTCACAAGACCATATGCGTGTTTCTCATAGATGGCATTACGACCCCCTCTGTAACCATTGTAACCATCACCATATGTCCACCAGCCCGTGTCGCCTTTGTACGACTTGTGGTCGCTATAGCCACTTGGCGGACACATGCCGTGCACCAAAAACTCAGCGACCATTCGCTCTACCCTCAAATTAGCAAACACAAACCCGGTATCCAACTGGAACATGCTTCAACTGTGGTGACCCCACCCATTTCATAAACACGTGTCCTAGGCTTGTCAATATCATTAACACTCAAGCCCAGGCAAATCCAAAAATGCAGGTTCCAGCTCCCAAAGGCCGAGCATTTGTCATTACCGCAACCCAAGCACAGACCGATAACAAGGTCGTAAATTGTACGTTTCTCATAAATGACTGCTACGCGTCAGTACTTTTTGATTCAGGTGCCGATAAAAGTTTTGTGTCTTTGGAATTTGAACCCATACTTCACACACCTCGCACGATTCTTGATGAACACTTTACCGTAGAAGTCGCCAATGGAAAATACATTTCACTCAATGCAGTCATCCAAGATTGCACTTTCAATTTTTGCGGTCATAAATTTTCTGTCAATTTAGTTCCTATGGAACTTGGTAGCTTCGACATCATCGTGGGAATGTATTGACTATCCCAAAACCATGCTGAAATAGTATGTTACGAGAAGTTTATTCGTATTCCTCTTGCCGATGGTCAAAGTCTTCGTATTTATGGCGAGACTCGTTCAAAAAAGCTTAGTCTTATGTCATGTACTCAAGCTCGATCATATCTACGTAAAGAATACATGGCTTTCTTAGCCCATGTGGTGGAAACAAAGGTCAAAGAAAAGAAGATCGAAGATATTCCGATTGTACGAGACTTTCCCGACATCTTTCCCGATGACGTATCTGGACTCCCTCCAGTACGTGAGCTAGAGTTCTGCATCGATCTCGTTCCTGAGGCTGCTCCCATTGTCAAGTCTCCATATCGGTTGGCTCCAACCGAGATGCAAGAATTGGCAAGACAGCTCCAAGAATTAACCGATAAGGGATTTATCCGCTCTAGTACTTCACCTTGGGGAGCCCCGGTTCTTTTCATCAAAAAGAAAGATGGTTCGTTTCGTATGTGTATCGATTATCGTGAGTTAAATAAATTGACCATCAAGAACCGATATCCGTTACCTCAGATCGACGACCTTTTTGATCAGCTTCAAGGAGCTTCATGCTTCTCAAAAATCGACCTCCGCTAGGGTTATCACCAACTTCGAGTACGGGAAGAAGACATCCCCAAAACCGCTTTCCGAACCCGCTATGGTCATTACGAGTTTACCGTTATGCCTTTTGGCTTAACGAATGCCCCTGCCGCATTCATGGACTTGATGAATCGGGTATTTAAACCTTATGTCGACCGTTTTGTTATCGTCTTTATTGATGACATCCTCATTTACTCCAAGACAAAGGCAGACCATGAAAGACACCTTCGTCTAACTCTCCAAACATTGCAAGGAAATCAGCTATATGCCAAATTTTCGAAATGCGAGTTTTGGTTAAATGAGGTACAATTCCTCAGTCATATTGTAAGTGACAAGGGTATTTTAGTCGATCCCGCAAAAGTTGAAGCAGTCAATAATTGGAAAGCCCCACGTACCCCCAAGGAAATTCAGTCATTCCTCGGTTTAGCCGGCTATTACCGGCGTTTCATTTCAAATTTCTCAAAGATCGCTTTACCGCTTACTTTTCTTACTTGCAAGGGTACGCCATTTGATTGGGGACCCAAGCAGGAAGACGCTTTCCAAACTCTTAAACAAAGATTGTGTGACGCTCCAATTCTTACACTCCCTGAAGGATCCGAAGATTTCGTGGTATACTGCGATGCCTCCAATCTCGGTCTAGGTTGTGTTTTGATGCAAAGGGGAAAGGTTATAGCTTACGCATCGCGACAACTCAAAATCCATGAAAGGAATTATACGACTCATGATTTGGAGCTCGGTGCCGTGGTTTTCGCTCTTAAAATTTGGAGGTATTACCTTTACGACACTAAATGCGTAATTTTCACCGACCACAAGAGCTTGCAACATATTCTTAATCAAAAGGAACTCAACATGAGACAAACACGTTGGGTTGAACTCCTAAATGATTACGAGTGTGAAATACGCTATCATCTGGGCAAGGCAAACGTAGTAGCCGACGCGTTAAGTCGAAAAGAACATGTCAAAGCATTTCATCTAATATGTTCTCCTATCTTGTCCAATCTCAGTGACCGAATTCGAGGAGCCCAACACTCGGCAATTACCGAAAATAACATGCCCACGGGAATTGATGGGGAGTTGGAAAGTAAATCTGATGGTATTTTCTATTATCAAGATCGCATCTGGATCCCAGATCGCGACAATCTTCGTACCTTCCTGATGGAAGAAATCCATAAAACTCGATATTTCATTCATCCTGGTGCAGACAAGATGTATCATGGCCTGAGAACCAATTATTGGTGGTCGGGAATGAAAAAGGATATTGCTTTGTTCGTGGCCAAATGTCTTACATGTTCCAGGGTCAAAGCAGAACATCAATGACCCTCTGGACTATTGGTCCAACCGGTAATCCCCGAGTGGAAATGGGAAGCGATCGCCATGGATTTCGTAACCAAACTTCCCCGTACCACCAAGGGACATGACAGCATTTGGGTAATCATTGACCGTTTGACTAAATCTGCTCACTTCCTTCCCATCCGTGAACATTTCAAGGTCGAACAACTTGCTCGGATTTACATCGACGAGATAGTTAGTCGGCATGGCATCCCTCTCAGCATCATTTCAGATCGTGATGGGAGATTTCTCTCTCGGTTCTGGCAATCACTTCAAGAAGCCATGGGAACCCGCCTTGATCTCAGTACCGCCTATCATCCTCAAACTGATGGTCAATCTGAGAGGACAATTCAAACACTCGAAGATATGTTGAGGGCGTGTGTCTTAGATTTCAGAGGAAAATGGGACTCTCATTTACCGTTGGTGGAATTCTCCTATAATAACAGTTATCATTCTAGCATCAAGATGCCACAAGATGCCACCATTTGAGGCATTGTATGGCCGTAAATGCCGATCTCCTATTTGCTAGCATGAAATTGGTGAGTCCCACGTGATTCGCGCAACAGTGGATTCTCCAATCGTTGGTCCTGAGCTTATCCAGGAAACAACCGACAAAATCACTCAGATTCACAATAACCTTCTCGCAGCTCGTAGCCGACAAAAGAGTTACGCCGACAAGCGACGCAAACCGCTTGAATTCACCGTGGGTGACATGGTCATGTTAAAAGTGTCCCCATGGAAAGGTGTGGTTCGATTTGGACGCAAGGGTAAATTGGCACCACGCTATGTAGGCCCGTTCAAAATCCTGAAAAGGATCGGACCAGTAGCCTACGAGTTGGATCTACCAATAGAGCTTAATAAAGTTCACCCAGTATTTCATATAGCCAACCTCAAGAAGTGTTTAGCTGACGAGAACCTTCATGTTCCTCTCGAGGATATCCAAATCGACGAGACAATGCAATTTATCGAGAAACCCTTGGAAATTGCAGACCGAAAGGAAAAGCAACTCAAAAGAAGTCGCATTCCCCTGGTCAAGGTTAGGTGGCAGTCAGCACGTGGACCCGAGTATACATGGGAGCGTGAGGATCAAATGCGTACCAAATAACCGCAACTTTTCTCTTAAGGTACTATCTTCTTAAATTTCGGGACGAAATTTCCTAAAGTAGGGGAGACTGTGACATTCGCCTAAAATGGATTCGTGTCAACCCAACCCAATTGGAAATTTAATAAACCCTACTCGAGATTTCTTGACGCTAATAGGATCAAAACCCTTACACTACGATATAAATTGATGTTAATAGCAATATAGCATAGTATAACGTTATAACTATAATCAAATTAAATTATGATACCATATTAAAATAACATCAAAGTATGATGCTCTAATTAAATTAAAAAAAATCAAACTTGAATGCTATAATTAAACTTCAAATCAAAGTAGATTGTTATAATCAAATAATAACCTTTTTTTTTATAAAACTCTATTTTTATAAACACTACATTAAATTTTATAAAACTCTTAAGATGCTTGTGTTAGTGGGGAATTATGAAGACCACCAAAAGTAAAAGTTTATTTCCATTGTCTCCCACTCACACCTCCCATCATCTTTCCTTTCATTTTTCTCCCAACACATTATTCTCATCACCACTCAAACCATATCTATTCTTTCTCTCACTCTCAATCTCGAAATTCCTCCTAGAAATCTTCATATTTCAGCCAAGAACACTCCAATATACTCAAATCTTCATCCCTCTTGAAGCATTCATCAAGGTATGTTGTTAAAAGTCTCAAATTCATGAATGAAACAAATTAAATCCATCAAACTATCTAAAACTCATTTTATTCATAAACCTGATTTTTCTCAGGATCCCATCAAGAAAATAAGAAGTTCTGAAAATTTTCAGAAAATAACTTATTTTTATTGAATTACTATAATTATTGCAATAAAATAGAGCAATAATTCACATAAAATACGTTTTGCAGTCAATAAATTCTGGGAAAATTTTGGAACAACCCATATATTGAGTAAAGTGTATTTATAAAGTTTCATGCATTTATATTACTGTTTGATGCTTATTTTGTATTTTATTTTGTTGTAGATAAATAAATTGCAAAATATAGTTATGTATGTTAAAAACTAGATTTTATATTTTTCGCACCTTATTAACATTATAAACACTCCATGACAAATTTACAGAATTTTGTAAGAATGTTTGCTTATTTTTCCTGATTTAATGATTATTTAATGGTTTAAACTGATAATAAATAGCTACACATGTCCAAAAATTATAAAACCTTATCAGAATATCATTTATAACATGTTAATCATAAATAAAAAGTCTAATGAATTTATCTTAATATTTTCCTATTATTTATGATTTTTTTGATTAGTTAATAATGAAAAACATAAGAAATACTTCCCATAGTCCAAAATATCCGGAATATTTACAAAAGGCTCAATATAATGTTAGAAAACTATGGTTAATTTTCCAGAAGTTTTGGGAATCATTTATTATTTTTCCCGAAATTTGTTGTGGTTTAATTATTAAAATACTAAATAAATACTAAAGCAGTTAAGAAAAATATGAAAATTTTACAGTAATTACTATTTTATGAAATAATGATTTTCTGATAATTTCAGAATGTTTCATTACTGTTTAGTATTTAAAACCATTTTCCTAAATATCTAAGCATGTAAAAATGCATTTTTAATGATTATTTCATATAAATAATTGTTTATAATATATAAAATCTGTAAATACTTATAATTTGACTAGTTATTATTTTAATAAGAAATTATTAAAATCTTGCCTAAAGTGAAAATATAAATTAATTAAGCAAAGTAATTAATTCAATTTAAAATTCATTTAACATATGAATACATTAATATTCAAAACAAAATTTGGATTATTGTTAATTCATCTAATATAAGAATATATGTCTAATTATTTTTATTAATACTATATTCCCGTTTATCGATTCCTAAGCCAAAACTATTAATTATATTAGGTTATACGACATTTTGACTCGAGCTGTCTATCGTACAACACGCGCATTCCTTATTGGACTAATGTGAGTTATCTACCCCATATTTTATAATTTTCAATACTTTTGGGGTGTATCATGTGGTTTTAATATGTTCCAACTTCATTTTATTATTTTAACACAATTGAGACATTGTTGGGACATTTATACGTGAATCATTATTTGTATAATTATTGTTTGTTTACGCTACATGTACTTGTAGTGCATTACCATTTTTAGTCTAATCTCCATGACTATGCCCGTATTCTTGAGGTACGTTATGGACAATAATAGCGCTATTGAGTTGACCACCCCGCCTTGGGACGCTAAGGTGATTGATTGCACGTGGTTGAGTGTGTATGATGATTAGATGCTCCATCCTATATACATATATATGTATATATAGGGTGAGGACTTATTGTTGTTGTTATCATTTGTTAATCAATTTTTGATTTATAAACCGTTATCTCAATAATACTTGCTTGTCGACTTCCAAAGAAAACAAGTTTCAAATTATAAATATTTCAAACTCACAATTTTCTTTAATAAAACTAGATTACTCACCAACTCTCGTAGTTGACCTGTTTTTACCCATAATGCAGATTTGAAGAATGAAGTTGATGAAAAATAGGGTATACCTTAGAAACCCATAAGACTATTTAAATTTGATGTAATAAATGTTGTTTATATTTGAATTTGTATTTGTATGTTGTGGATCTTGTTTGCCTACTTAGTACTTAATTGAATGTAATCATATTATAACATAGTTGTCATGAGACTTTGAACAATATATCACGCCTTGATCGATTCCGCCAAGGATCGGGGTGTGACAATTGATGCCGATCTTCCACGACGGCCGCCTAGTCCAACGACCAACCCACCACCACCGCTATCTCCGGAACCCCAGGAAACCTGTACTTCTACAACCACTACAAACCACCAGAGAAAATGAATAAGGTGGAATAATGAAGAAGGTGGACTTGGCTTTCGATTAATTGCATCAATTTTGGTATGGAGTAATTTAACCAGGTAGATGAAATCCTAAACCGTCAATCTTCGGTTACAAATACACATATCGTCTTCAAAAAAACCAATTTTTTTTTTCTAAAACACCCATATCAATTAAACATGTCACCATAGAATGGTTGTGGACTCAACCACCGAATGGGAGACAAAGGATTTCAGAAAAATGGGAGAGTGAGATGAAGCAATCCCCTACCCGTCGGCTACCATCCTCCGGTGAAACCGATTGAGAGGAGGATTGTTGGGAGGCAGTCGGGGAGGTCGAGAGTGAGAGCTAGTAGCCGTAGGAGTTCCGACAATCTGTTTTGGAGGGTGACTATGAGGGAGGTCGTGAGTTCACCTCCGGTTGTTCGGAGCCAGAGGGTGGAGAGTCAGTGGCAGCAGACCGTCATCGTCAGAGCTGGGCGTTCACCTCCGGATTTGGGGAGTCTTAAGCTTTACCGGCGGCTGCTTCACTATACACACCAGCCAACTCAACATCTACTCACAAATTTATAGTTAACGTCGTTGCTGGATTTGATTTCATTTACCGGGCGTTCAACAAATTGCTGGATTTGATTTCACAAATTTCTGGATTTGATTTCATTTACCGGCGGTTCTCGCTGGATTTGGAGAGAGAGAGAGAGAGAGAGAGAGAGAGAGAGAGAAAGAGAGAGGGGACCGGTGTTGGAGTGGAGAGAGTGGGTTTCTTCAATTTTAATTAAAATAAATATTAAAGTAGGTTAATAGAAAATAGAAAAACAAATTATAATGGTATTTTATACCTTTTAAAACTGACAGGGACCAATATCACTAGATGCTTTTCATTTTGGATTTGGGAAAATGATTTATAAGGGTAATTATGTTTTAAAACTGTTCAAAAAACACCATCCAAGTTTGGTCTGTTCAAAAAACACCATCCAAGTAAGGCCTTTGTACAAAAAACACCATCCAAGTAAGACCTTTGTACAAAAAACACCATCGAACTATATGTTTTGTTCAAATTTTACCCGATGGTAACCGGCTCTTGCAGGTTAAATGATGACTTGGTGACCGGCCAAGTCATCATTTAACCTGCAAGAGCCGGTTATCATCGGGTAAAATTTGAACAAAACATGTAGTTCGATGGTGTTTTTTGAACAAAGGCCTTACTTGGATGGTGTTTTTTGTACAAAGGTCTTACTTGGATGGTGTTTTTTGAACATACCAAACTTGGATGGTGTTTTTTGAACAGTTTTGAAACATAGTTACCCTTATAAGTCATTTTCCCTTTGGATTTCTCATGCAAATTGAAAACTTTTTAGACCAAAACTATAGTTTTGATATTACCACGTGGACCAAATTTGCACTTTTGTCTTATTTTTACTTTACATAAATTATACAGTGGTTCATCGACGGTAAATTATATGTCATTTTGCAATCATAAATACCATTTGACATCAATTATTTTAAACCAAGACTAAGGGGCTGTTTGGATAAGCTTATTTAGCTCATAAGCACTTTTAGGCAAAAGTGCTTATGAGCTTCTGCCTTTTTAAAAAGTAGTTTTTAAAAAAGTGTTTGGTTAAGCTTATGTGGTGGGAAAAATTAATATTTGTTTAAAAAGTGTTTGAATAAGCTTTTATATATGTAAAATGACTAAAAATGACATTTTTACATATTGTTGGGGGCATTATTGTCATTTTGCAAGTGAAAAGCTATTTTCTATTTGAAAAGCCAAGAATATGGAGCTTTTGGAAAACAGCTTTTCCACCTTTGCTGAAAAGCTAAAATAAAAAGTGCTTATTGTTACCCAAACACTCTTTTCAGCTTATTGACTTTTTAAAAAGCCAAAAAACTAAAAAGCACTTTGTAAACACACATCCAAACAGGCTCTCAATCTACCTAAATGTTTAAACCATATCAACCAAAACCATAATTTCCTCTAAAGAATATCACCACAAGACACGAATAATTTGCTAATTCGAAAATTAATAAGGTTTAACAAGATTGATTATTTTCTCAAAATCTTGTGTTAGCGTACAAACAGACTATGCATATCCATCAATCTTGCAAATCGCATCTCGACTTCTGTCGAGAACACGACGGAGCAACAAACGAAAAAGTTCTCAATCGGACCAAACATCACCAATCCTTTTCCTTTTGCTTCAATTGTAATCAAAATAAATGTAATATATTCATCGTCTTCTCCAATAATCCAGTCCCCAAACCCTAACCCCATTACGCAGATCATGAATTCACGAATCCCTCTTTCGTTCGTGTTCTTCTTCACTCTTCTCATTCACCCATCGATCTCAAAATCGCCCTCGCTTTCTCTTTCCTCAAACCCTCTCACCAAATCAAACAACACGGTAACAATCAAATGGTCCGGAGTTGACTCACCTTCACAACTCGACTGGCTCGGCATCTACACACCGCCCAACTCCTCCCTCCACCACTACATCGGTTATCTCTACCTCAACACCTCATCGACATGGGAATCCGGGTCGGGTTCATTCACAATCCCATTAATTAACCTCAGATCCAAATACAAGATCCGGATCTTCCGATGGACAGATTCAGAGATCGTTCCGAACCGCCGTGATCATGACAACAACCCCTTACCACAACCCAATCATTTATTGGCGGAAACAGAGGAGTTTCAGTTCGAAAAGGTTCATGCGCCAGACCAGATCCATTTGGCGTTGACTGGCGAGGAAGGTGAGATGCGGGTTATGTTTGTGAGTGGTCATGGGAAAGAGAGTGTGGTGAGGTACGGCTTGGGTCCGGGTCGGATGGACCAGGTGGTGAAAACTCTGGTCGGCCGGTATGAGAGGGAAGATATGTGTGATTCTCCGGCGAATCACAGTGTTGGGTGGAGAGATCCAGGGTTTATACATGATGGGGTGATGATAAATTTACAACCAGGAAGACGATACTTCTACAAGGTAATTTCTCGAATCATCTTTAACAAAATTGTAGTTATACTTATAATCAATCACTATACCAAGCATTATAGTATTTAGACACCTATACGTAATCATCTCAAATTTGTAATTGAAATCAGTTATTTTGACGTAAAAAACAACAGGTGGGAAGTGATTCAGAGGGTTTTAGCAAAACTTTCAGCTTCGTATCACCAAATAACAATTCAGGTGAAACAATAGCTTTTTTGTATGGAGATATGGGAACAGCAACACCATACAACACCTACGTAAGAACACAAGACGAAAGTATTTCAACCATGAAATGGATTGCACGTGACATTGAAGCGCTTGGTGATAAACCGGCTTTGATATCCCACATTGGGGATATAAGTTATGCCAGGGGCTACTCCTGGTTGTGGGATCATTTCTTCAACCAAATTGAGCCCCTGGCGTCCCAAGTCCCGTACCACGTCTGCATCGGCAATCATGAATATGATTGGCCGATGCAGCCGTGGAAACCAGACTGGGCCATGTATGTTTACGCCCGCGATGGGGGCGGCGAATGTGGGATACCGTATAGCTACAAGTTCAACATGCCTGGGAACTCGTCCGAGTCAACTGGGACCCGCGCCCCGGCAACTCGGAACCTTTACTACTCTTTCAATTTCGGCGTTGTTCATTTTGTGTATTTATCAACGGAAACGAATTTCCTTAAAGGGAGTAAACAATACGAGTTTTTAAAGAAAGATTTGGAGTCGGTTGACCGGGTCAAAACGCCGTTTGTTGTGGTACAAGGTCATAGACCAATGTACACCACGAGCAATGAGGTTAGAGACCGTCCGATTCTGGAGAAAATGCTCGAGCATTTAGAACCGTTGTTGGTTAACAACAAAGTGAACCTGGCCTTGTGGGGCCATGTTCACAGGTACGAACGTTTTTGTCCGATTAATAATTTCACTTGTGGGAGTGGGCCGGTACATGTGGTTATTGGGATGGCAGGTCAGGACTGGCAGCCCATTTGGGAGCCTAGACCTAACCACCTGTACGACCCAATCTTCCCACAACCGGCCCACTCACTGTACCGCGGTGGTGAGTTTGGGTACACCAAACTCATTGCTAATAAAGAGCGCTTAACTTTTACTTACATCGGAAACCATGATGGGGAGGCACATGATGTGGTGGAGATCCTAGCGTCCGGGGAAGTTATAAATGGTGAAAGTACTAAAATAGTCCCGAACGAGGGTATGCAGATTGCAGATCCAAGGGGTAAAGTAGGAAAAGCGTCGGTTTTGTGGTATGTACAGGGCGGGGGCGTTCTATTGTTTTGTCTTTTAATTGGATATTTTCTTGGATTGATGTCTCGTAAGAAGAAAGAAGGCGTCCCGAATAAAGAATGGACCCCGGTCAAGACAGAAGAAGCATGAACCTTTTGTATATTTTGTTTTGATAGTTTGTATTTAAGTTATAGATTTAGGATCAAAACGGTTTTGATTCATGTAATTCTTATATGTCAGGTACGAAGAGTTTACAATATATGTGTAAATATAATGTTTGTTGTGCTCGTATGAATAAAAATATTATCGTTTTTGAGGATTGAATACGATGAAAGATTCTTTCTTTATCTTGTTAATTCAATCCGTCAAAGGGCAGGATGTCGGGCTCTAATCTAACATGATTTCATGTACCTCATCGGTTTTTTTAACTAAAGTTTACGTTTATCATCTACTTTTGTTATTTAAATGCAGTACGTTTTTAACTATTATATAATGTTGATATACTATGGCACATAAGAAGAACGTAAATTTATGACATTCGATATTGTTCTTCAAGTCCTAAAAAACTTTATTTTCTAAATGTGTGTTCATATACTCGGACAAGAAAAAACACGAAAAAGAGAGTTTCGAAACTAGTTATTTATGTTTTGAAAAATAGAGAAACTAATATTTTAAGCCGTGATTGAAATATTCGGTTGTGAAAAATATTAATTCGATGAATATAGCGATTTTATAAAAAAATATTTACCTTTATTTCCGTTTTCTGGCGAGTTTGGAGATTAGAGAGTTCAAAACCAATTAAAGGAACCTTAAAAATGTTTTAGTTTATGAAATTTATAATGATATAATTAGCGCTGCACAAAAAAACAACTAAAACCGGATCGGATTGGATCGTAATTTGGGTTTGTGCCCCTCTAGATGTAATTTTGTGGATTGTTAAACAAACTAAAAAAAAGAACATTTGATAGGATTGAAATGAAAAAAAGGTGGATAGAGTTGACGATAAATGACAATTACCTAACTTAGTCATTTCATTCGGATTAAACTTTAGAAAGAAGGGTAGTTTAACAGTTTTAAGTACATCCGGCAAACTCATTGTGTAACTTTTGAGTAATTTATTTGATCATTTGAATGTCAGTTTCAAAGATTGCCCTAAATGGTGATAAGATTTCTCATCATATGAAGGTGAAATCATACTAATTATAGAACGTTTACACATTTTATAGTGGTGCTCATGATGACTTTGCCATGATTCAATGTTCCTAGAAAATGTCCTACTTTATTAGAATATATAAATTTTCGATAAGAAATTTGCCATCCATGTAGTGTTATAATCTTGATAACTTATCGACTATGCAATATTAGACAAATGCCCAATTTACGATCATACCAAATAAATGTCCGATTTGTTGACTCACGTTATATTGATTTCAAAATAATTGAAAATTATTGTTGCATTTGGCTTAAATGGATGGGACTTTAAGTGAACGAAAGAATAAAGAACAAGTTTATTATCATTTGCGTATTCATTCATATAAGAGTATAAGTAAATATAAACCTATGAACATTTATGAACATTCACAACTGTTCAATGAACATATAAATAAAAGTAATAAGCTATAAATCTTACTTTCTTAATTACCAACATGAAGGATTTAATCATCAAAGTTGTTCACAAATGTAAATAACTAACCAGACATGTGTTCGTGCCCATTGATTTTGGTAAAACAAAAATCTGTTTATAGATGTTTGTATAAAAGACTAGGTGAATGAATCATGTAATTAGAATATATAGTATACCAGCCCATGAAGCTTTGGCACATAAGGTTTTCAACTTTACAAATTTGATCAAAACACAATTTTTGGCCATGGCCCATGAAGGTTTTCAACTTTACAAATTTGATCAAAACACAATTTTTGCTGAGAATAGTTGATGTGCAGAATTTCATACAAAAGATTCCGGGTTCAAATTTAAAACGCTTAAAATATCGCTAATGTTCTGTAATTGACCTCCCACGTAAGCCTTGTAGTGGATTGAGTTAGGTCGCTCAAACGGTGCGCTTTACCATTTTTTATGTGTTATTCTTATACCATTTTTAAAAAGTTTATATAGAAATGTTATCATTATTATATGATAATAGATATATGTATCAAAATTTTGGAAGACAAAAAATTATAACAATTATAATAAATGAAAACAATGCATTAAATAAAATCAAAATAAATATAATTCAATATAAATAGTTATCTCGAATCAAATGATTTAACAACATCTACCTACTGGTTGTGCATGAATAAAAAAATTTATAATTCAATTTAGTTATACTTTTATCTATTTTAAATCAATTTAGAAACTATTTAATTTGTCATCTTTCAACTTCAAATATTTAATTTAAATTAATATTATGCTTTTTGGTTTTCTATATTTATTTTGGCTATTTTGGCTCCGTCATGAGGTCCGACCTTTTCGGCCATTCGGGATCGTTTAGCCTTCAAAAAGGCATTTTTCTATTTTATTTTAATTTTAGAAGCTTTATTTTAGTAATTGATTTAGATAATTGATTTGGAATCCTATCCTAATCAATTTGAATTTCTTAGGATTAAGGAAAGAAGTTTATCCTCTCCTACTATAAATATTTCGTCTTTTCTATGTTTGAGGATTGATTACGTTTTTTAGAATAAAGAAAACCCTTGTGGGAGTTATTATTTGTTCTTGTGTTTTTGTGGTTGTAATTGGCCATTCAATCCGGTCGTCAAGGCATCACCCGAGCTTTGATCAATTGAATTGTCACATTGTTGGCTTCAAGCTGGACAGTGTGATAGATGACACAATTTGGGTTTGTGTCTTCGAGGTGAATTCGTCAAGCATCAATCGTTGCCTTCATGGACTTGAGCCTGATTTGGGTTCATGACTTCAAGATGAAGTAGCAATTGACGATTGCTGACGTGAAGTACCGATTGGCGACTGTCGGGGAGACGGGGCGGTGATCGACGAGCTGAGGTGAAGTACAAATTAGCGATTCGTGACTTCAAGGTGAAGTCGACATGAAGAGGACTAAAGCGCTGCTACTGATCGAGTGTTGGGGAAATGAGGTGGGGCGGAGAGAGCGTGACTCGGTTTCGGGAGACGCCGAATCGCATTTGACGTAGGCGAGATTAGGGGAGGAATATAACTGATATTTAGGCACCAGTTATATTTCAGTAGCCTATTAGTGTGGGCCTTTTAGGATTTTTTTGTCAAGTTTGATAGCAGCTCGATTGAGTGAACTGTGAACCCACTCGGTAGGCTATATATTAGCACGGGCCTTTTATCCCTCACTTAAATTCTGTGGCTAATAGCCTAAGACCATGGTTTCTAGTAGTCTATATCTATATTTATATTGATATAGTAATATTTAGAAACTTATCGAACAAGAATCGCAAAGGCAGATCGAAGCTTAAAAAAATGTGGTCGTAGGTTGCAAAAATTCGGACATACAAGGTGAGATCCATACCCGGGATTAATTGAATATTGGGTTGGTTTCGGTTAGTGCATGGTCAATCAAGTATTTCCTGAGGGGAAATATAAACAATTATTGAGTTACCGTTGGATGATTTTGTCTTTGGGCTGTTATGTGTGCATGGTTAAATTGGGCTAATATAAGGATTATGTAAAAGTTCCGATTTAGTCGTGACTTCTCAATTTACAAGTTTTGAATTTATCGGATATAATTATTGCAATTAAATTCTGGACATTGAAGTAGTTATAAATAATAACCTGCAGTCGAATGATCATTTACCCAAAAGCCTGCAGTCGAATGATCATTTACCCAAAAGTCATTAAGAACAAAATATAAGTCTCGGTTAATACTTAATCAAACATTGTGGAACACCTTAGGGTACAACAAAGTCCCAAGTGTTAGGATATTTTCCTTAGAGGCACTTGTTGAAACCTATAGGAGTTTTGGTTAGCGAAGAAAATCTTATGTAAGGGCCGACTTTTTTTGGGTAAAGAGGACGGTACCTCAGGCAAATTTTATTAATAAAAAGAATAAATACAATTGAAGGCTGGGCCGACTTTAAGGTGAGTTTCATGCGTTTTTTTGGGTAAGGGCCGACTTTAAGGTGAGTTTCATGCGTTATTTGTTGTTACTCGTAAGAAAAGATTTCTCATACAAAGTTTTATATTCATGTGATTTCTTGTTATCTATTTCAAGTATGCGTTGCATGAAATGTATAAATACTTGAACTTAGTTGTATACTACGTACGTGCTTGTTTGAGGCGAGACGCTTAGTGAGAACAATTGTGGTGTTTGATAGACGTATGCAAAACATATGTGTTATGTCCAGTAGGATGGGAATTGTGAATCGAATCTTTCCGCTGGATATCTAAAATGTTTGAGTTTATGGACTATGGTTATGTAATATCTTATAATTATATTTGAAATACATGATAAACTATATTATTTAAACCGGTACATGCATAAAATCACAAACTCGGTGATCCAAGGCTTACCCAAACAGAAGTTTAAATATATGCAACCCATGAAACTACATAGCATATGGGCATGGTAAGAGCGAAGAGAAAGCATAAGACTAGAGTTGACAAAGGAGTTCCACAAAGACGTAACACATTTAAATTACTTCTATCGAGAATTTTATTATATATTTTTTTTGTGGTATGTCGTATCTAAGATAACATTGATGGTTAGAATATGATCTCGGAAGGTATAGGAACCGTTGATGGTTATGTACTATTTTTTGAAAATTGGGGTGGTACATCTTTGAATTTTTAATGGTGAAGTGGGTTTGGTCCAGTAGGGACTAATCTTTTTGCCACGCCATATCTTGGATCAATCTCTTCAGGTGGTGGCGGTGGTCGGAGGTGTTGTGGCGGTAGAGGTGGACGGTGCAGTTTGAGTGTTTGGGATTGGAAGCAGGGAGGATGTGGGTGTGGGTGTTTTGAAGTGGAGATAGTGGCGGTGGTACAATCGTGATCATCACGGAGTTGGAGTTGTTGGTGGGGGTGGTAGATGGAGATCTCCGGCGAATTGGCGGAGGATGTGAAGGTGATAAGGAGAGGGAGGAGTGAGAGGGTCGAAAGGAATTTCATGTAAGGTGGAGGATTCGACTTCATTTTGGTTTTTCTTTTTTCTTTTTTTTTTTTGGATAGACGGTGATGGTGAAATGGAGTATTTATAATAATAGATGGCCTTGATGGTGGAGGGGGAGAGGGAAAGTTTTATGGTGCGTTTGGTTCGTGGAATTTTTCAGGATTTGCATTTTAAATTCTGGGAAATCCTATGTTTGGTTGGAAAATAAGCATGGAATTTAAAATGATAAGGTTTTTTAAAATGACTCAAAATCCCATGAATGAAGGATTTGTAAATACCTTGACCCCCCTTAGTATTTAAAATTCCATGAATGAAATATTTGTTTTTTCACCTCCGGTCGCTACACCAATGCCTCCTCCACAACTTGCCACCCCACCGTCGAGGCTGCCTCTACCCCGGCCACCCTACTGCCGATGTCGCCTCCACTTTTGGCCACCTTGCCACCGACGACGCCTCATCTCTGGCCACTCCACCACCGCTGCCGCATATACCTTCGGCCACCCCAATATTGTTGCCGCCTTGATCTCCGCCACCCCACCGCCAACACCGCCTCCACCGCAGATTTCGTGTCAACTATTCTGTCATCAATTCTTGGTCATTGGTTAACAACGATTTAATGTTGATCATTCTAATGTTTGTTTTTTTTTTCAATCTTATAAAGATTTTGATATCCAACCAAACGGGTTATGGAATTTTAAATCCTAAGATTTTAAATTCCGAAGGATTTGAAATTGCATTGAATTTGAAATCCTAAGGTTTGAAATCCACGAACCAAACACACCCTTAGATTAATGAGGTTTTAAATGATTACATGATATTTAATAAAGTATTAAACCACTTACAGTGATAAAACATGGTACAGAAGTTAGAAAAATTATTGGATTTTGTTTTTGTAAACTATAATAATTACTATAAAAGACGATGTTGATCATATATATAACAGATGATAATAAAAAAAAAAAAAAAATGAAGGCATGTAACTACTTATGTTATATTATTTGAAAATCAATATTATATATTGTAACTAACATTAAGAAGGTTTTTGGCGTTGTTTTTTCAAACTAATTATTTAATTATTATATCTTAAAATTGCAATCAGTTTTTAATATGTAAATAAGTAGGTTTTCTTTATTTAAGGTTAGGGATTAAATAAAAATATCGAAAGCATTAATACCAAAAATACATTAAAAGCAAAAAGAATGTCGTTAAAAACTCGAAAACATTAATGACAGTTTTGTTGTTTCATTTACCTTTGTGATTTAAAATGGGGAATTCGTATGAAGTAATACTTTTTATCAACAAATAAATTCCATAACTAGTTGATTAATAATAGCAAAGTAAATACGATTCGATTTCTCCTTCTCCATTTCTTCATTACGCATAGAGATAGTTAAATGAGAGGATTGGACGATTGGTCCTTAAAAAGAGGGTGGGTTGAACTACGATAAGTCATGCTCACATGTTAAATCTCTTTTTCAAAATTTTATAAATAATGCATCACATGCTATTATGAAATATATACTATAAAAATAATAATCTGGTTTTTAGAAACCGTGATATAGAATATCATAGACATCTAAGTTCATTTATATAACTTCCGACATATTGTATATTTCGACCTTCATTCTATTTAAACTTAAGTCGTCTATATTTGTTTTATTATAAATAATATAATTCAAATTTCATTTTTAGGCAATAGGGATCGAAATTGTTGACCTTATTTACATGGCAGGATATGTAAAAACCTAATTCGTCATCATTCGACATGGTTTAGTTTGAAATTCGCTTGTTATTTTGGTTTTCATTTCAACATGGGTTTCAATATCTTTGAGTTACGGCTTGATTTGAAAGAAATATATACCGCGATCGAAATTGGATCCACATATATGAATTGTATATCTAACATATATCAAAATGGATTTACTGTTTCTAACTTCAAATCAACAAGTTTTAGTTATTGACAATTTTAGTCTTTTGGTTTTTTAATTTTGGTTATTTACAATTTTAGTCCTTTAACTTTTTAATTTATATAATTATAAATTTAGTCTATAGTTTCAAATATCAACATTTTTAGATTAATTACCGTTTTAGTCCCCATAGTTTTTAATTTGCATAATTACAATTATGGTCCCTTTAGTTTTTTTAATTTAATTTGCATAATTCCAATTTCGGTCCCTATAGTTTTTTAATTTACATTAATTACGTTTGGTCCTATAATTTTTAATTTAGGATAGTTATAGTTTTGGTCCCCGTAATTTTAAATTTCAATAACTACAGTTGTGGTCCCTATAATTTTAACATTAATTACAGTTTAGTCCATATAATTTTTAAGTTAGGATAATTAGAGTTTTTGTCTATGTTATTATACATAGATACATTTTTCGCAGCAACGCACGGGATGCTAACATTTGTCAAGATGTGACACTGTTCACGGTGTCACATCATAATTTTACATAAATAGTCCCCAATTTATATAATAGTTATAAAAATGGTCCCAATACATAATTTTACATAAATAGCACCTAACTCATATAATAGTTATAAAAATGGTCCCCTTACTTTGTAACAATTTTACATAAATAGTCCCTAATTTATATAATAGTTATAAAAATAGTCCTCATACACAATTTTACATAAATAGCCCCTAATTCATATAATAGTTATAAAAATAGTCCACGTACTTTGTAATTTATGAAAACGATGTCAAAAATATAGATTTGAATAAATCTGCCGCAACGTGCGGGGGCATTCCACTAGTTATAAACAATATGCTTAATGTCATATTCTACGCATGGATTATTGGGATACTCATAGAAAAATATCATTTTTGTGAAATGATAGCAAAATAAAGGAAACACGGTTATGATTTATTATTGAAGAGAAAAGTTTGAATTACAATGAGAGAAAGACGATTATAAATAAGAAAATTATTTAAGGTTAACATAGCTAAAGGGCTTAATAATAATTCAAAATAAAAATAAACTCAATAACTTTATTAGGCTAACATGTCCACTCAAACTCACAATGTGACAACAATAAGCATTAAGAGTTTGTTAGATAAAAACTAAAATCGAGATGCTGACAGGGCATTCGTAAACATATCAACAATGTGTAAAGTTGATGGAACATGCGATAGAAAGATCGTCCCCAACTGAATATGATGGCGAGTGAAATGACAATCAATCTTATGTTTTGTCCGATCATTAAAAACATAATTATTTGCGATTTGTATAACACAGTTGTTGTCACGGTACAAAGGGGTAGGTGGTGGTTGTCGAGGCCAACACAAATAAACCCTAATTCTCTAACACAAAATAGTGCATAGTGGTAAAAGGATCGAATCCACGGAGATTGGTTCAATTTTTAAAACAATGTGATCAATTCAAAGAAGGTGTATTTTTAAACGAAATAAAATAAAAAGAGGGGGTTTTGTTTGTTTTGGTTGAAAGTAAAAACGATATAAGTGACAAATTTTGACGAAATGATTTCAAGAAAAATAAGCAACTTAAACAATAGAATTCAATAACGGGTGAAAGATCAATATTGGGATTATAATCTAAGCACAATTAGTTCATTTATCATCATGGTTTATGGTGCAATGTCTATGTTCAACCACATTGGCTATAACAACTCAAAAGCTTGAGTCATCTAGACCTTCTTAATTCATAAAGACATTAGAAAAGCTCTTAATATCCGTCTTAATCAAAATCATGACTCAAATAAGCATTTGATTCAAATAAGTTGATTAGCATTAAGTTCAAAGAATCACCAATCCTAAACAAAAGTTACAAAAGCTTGCACTTTAATTTTTAGAGAATAAAATCTTATGATTATTTATGAGATAATAAGCATCCATAAAAACCATTTGTTACCAAATTACTTCTAAAATCAATTACGTAATTAAAGAAGTAATTAACAATAATCATTCAAGCATTTAAACCATGGAAGTAAACACAAGAACAATCATATAGAGTTTCAAACAAAGATTTCATTCATAGATGAACTTCAACTCATAAAACCATTCAAAATGTTCTAATTGCTCAAAGATTAACACCCAATATTGAAATTAAGAGTTTTAGCCAAGCATAGCTAAAACAATAAACAAGAAAACAATTAAAAATGTACCAAACATAGAAGTTAAATCAAGAAATGGTAGAACGAATTCTTCTTCTCTTCAAAAGCTTAAAGGTCTCCCGCCGTCTGTGTTCTGTTTGAACCTTCGAAAATGAGGGTAAAAACCCTAAGATAAAACCCCTTTTCTAAATTACCAAAATGTCCTTCTTCGCTTTTGCTCGGCCGAGTGGAACTTTTCTTCATAAAATAATCGGGCCGCACGGAAACAAACGGAAAGAACAGACCTTCCTGTTTGACATTTGAATTATCGTGCGGGCAGAGCAACAATTGTGCATAAAAGTGTGCGGCCAGCACACTTGGATTTTTGTCTCAAATTGTCAATTCTCTTGTTGCTCGATCGAATGGTTTCTTTGTTCTTGTATTTGCTCGACCACACGAAAGGGGTTTCCTTTTGCTCGACTCTTTTCTTTTCCTTTTGCTAGAGCTTGATCGCATAGTTCCTTTGTTCTTGCTTCACTCGGTCGCACACTCCTCGTGTGCATGGTGCTTGACTTCATGTTGGGCCGTTGCATTCCAGTAGTCCAATATCCGACCCAAAACACTACAACTTTAAGCCCAAAGTTGTCTTTCTTCATAATCCAAGCCCACATTTCAGTTTTTAATCCATCCAAAGATCCATCAAACATCCAAAACTTGTCTTCAATTAGCCCATACATCGCGGTGAATATTCCGTCCTGTTTCAATCGTTTAAAAATCTGCAATTACACGTAAAAACTTGAAACCACCCGATTTTGTCATAAAATAAAATAAGATGAAAATATGCATGATAATTCAATTAAAACAACTAAAAATATGCTAAAATAAACTATAAAAAGAAGCAAATAAAATGCACCTATCAGTAGGCTGGGAGGTCTCAACACCTACAACAGTCAGAAATATCATGACTGCTCAAAAGACCTAACAAAGTAGCCTAATAAAGGTATTGAGATATTTTTATTAAACGATAAAACAGTCAATCTTGCGACTTTACAACCAATATAACCAGAAATATCATGGCTGCTCAAAATACCAAAAACTTCGGTAGAGGCTAAAAATTGTAAACGTGACGCTGGCAAATGTCTTAAACGAGAATGTCAAAGGTAAAAATCATATGACGAATGATTCAAACAAAAAGAACATAAATCAACGCTAGATGTAGCAACATCAGAAACTTTGAGTAGCTCCACATTGTAAAATTTCCATGGCCCACATCAGATCCCGATCACTCCCGAGACCGTGGATCCTAAAAACGTGAATCAAAGAAGAAGATCTAGTAACCGGATTTACATCGCTAACTGACTGGAGCAAGGTTTCTAGGCAAGTTCGGGAATATCATAGACTTCGGCGAGGGAAATATGAGAGGTAACAAAAGAACCAATACCTTTTACTAGGATCGATCTACACTAGTAGACATTCTAGAGACTGGTAAACTAGTAGATAACGAAAAAAATATGACAAGAAAACATGTCATGTGACATATGATGTGATGCACCAGTGAGGTCATTTTTTCAGCTCATAAACTTCCCATCTCCCTCTAGAATGTTGTGTGTGTTATTTATGTGTTGAGTGTATGAAACGTAGACCTGACAAACTTCTCGTTTCGTGTCGAGTCAAAATATTAAACAGGTTGAGAGACCTTGGCCCTAACTCTATCCGTTTAATAAATGTGTCGTCTCGTGTCAACCCGTTTATTTTCGTGTCAAGTTAGGGGGTTTAGGGGTTAGACATTGTATATGTATCATGTTGAAATACTAAAGCAAGTTAAAAGAGTATAAGTTGGTGAGACAAAAAAAAACTGAAAAATCAGAAAGTGTAGACGTTGAGAAACGAAAAGGAAAATTCATTGCAACTTTAGAGAGCAAAGTGGAAAGAGTAGGAGTTGGAGAAGCGGATGAACGAGATCACAATGATGAGAGAGTGACTGACTAGGATTGTGTAGTATATTAGAAAATGAAAAAAAAACACTAAGCCTGGATTTAGGCAACAAAGTTGCTTTTATACTACAAAGTGACTCAACCTAACCTTACCCGTTTAATAATCGTATTGTGTCGTGTCAGCCCGTTTAATTAAACGGGTTGAAATCTCTTACCCAAACCCGTTTTTTTCGTGTCGAGTTCGTGTCGGTTAACGTGTCGTGTCAGTTTTTGCCACCTCTAATGAAACGATTTTGGCTTCATCTATGGAGTAATAAAGGGGCTTTTGGTGCAAAGAGATTAAACAAGGTATTAGCTTACTCTCTATATTTTGTTTGATTATATTCTATCAATTAATGGAAATCACATAAACCCTAATTTTTAGGGTTTGATCAAATGATGATATTGTTGATGGATAATTGCTTATTGATTATGTTTAAGCCCATTACTAAGAAAATTAGTGTTGTTTGATGGGATAACTTGGGTTGAGAAAAAAGTACAAGTGCTTAATACCTAGCATGAGAATTTCAAGAAAAAATAATGGTGTATTATTGATAACACCTAGCAATGTTAGCCATTTTAGGTGTTATTGAGCCATGTTTTAGTAGATTTAATATATATATATATATATATATATATATATATATATATATATATATATATATATATATATATATATATATATATATATATATATATATATATATATATATATTAGGGGTGAGCGTGGTGCGGTACGGTGCGGTTTTAGTAAAATATCGTTACCGTTACCGCGAAGTGCGGTAATTGGAATTGTAAAACCGCAAACTGCGGCAATTATTGCGGTTCAGTAATGCGGTAATTTATGCGGTAATGCGGTAATTCGGTACGGTTTCGGTAATCACCGTATAATGCTATTGGTGCGGTTTCTTGAAACCCATAAATATTAAATTAACACTTTTCAAACAGGAAATAAACCAAACTAAAATGCAACAAACATACAACATTCGAATGAGTAGCAACCAAGTAAAATAATGCCAAAATTCCATCAGGTGTATTAAAAGCCAAAAGAATAAAGCTCTACTGTGTCTTAGCAATGAAGGGCATAAAAGTCAGATTTCAAGGAGCAATTAAACAAGACCAAAATGTCGTTTTGTATCAAATTATAGAATATATATTATATATATAATAATTATTAACATGTAAAATAATGCGGTGCGGTGCGGTAATTTCGGCGCGGTAAAGACCTCTAAAACCGTACCGTACCGAATAAGTTCGGTTTTTGAGATTCTAAAACCGCAGTTGCGGTTGTTATATCGGTTTTGGTAAATCGGTTTCGGTAATTGCGGTTATTTCGGTAATTCAGTAATTCGGTTCGGTTTTTGCTCACCCCTATATATATATATATATATATATATATATATATATATATATATATATAGAGAGAGAGAGAGAGTTAGTATTAAATACATTTAACAATTATTGTGTGATTGTAGGACTAAATGTAGAACGTCCAATCGATGGTGTTAGATTCAAGGGCCTAATTGTAAATTTATAACAAATTATTAATCAGATTTTGCATTTAAACCCTTATAAAGGGTATTTTAGTCTATTAATAAATATTTAAAAAGGAAATATCCAATTTTTCTCCTAATTTTGTGAGATTACGTGAATAAAAACTGCAAATTAAAACTACAATTTAAAAACTGAAAATAACTGCATGCAGTAGAACACATTCTTACAGATCACACCATATTTTCAAAGAATACACTTTATTCTTGAAAAAATAGACTAACGTTAAAGAATAATAACATAAAAAGATACATTTTCTAAAAGAATAAGCATTCAAAAAAGAATAGACATTCTTAAAGAATAAAATTGGATTGCATTTTGATACATTAATCACATAGTGGAATAACGAGTTTCACTTGACACATGACATTCTTGAAGAATAATGAGTTTTAAAAAAAGATACATAAAAAAATAAACATTCTTAAATAATCATGCTTCATTCTTTTGAGCATGATAGATAGAACTTGTTTTGTTGATCTTCTGTGTTATAGTTCTGCAAGAATCAACTTCAATGTTGTTTTCCATTCAATATTTTGTATTTTCTGCATTCCATTCTTCAAGAATCGGTTTCAATTTCACGTTCCATTCTTGAAGAATAACACATACCAACCATCAATATTAACTCCACTGCTTCATCACCACATCCATTTACCACCATTATCGGAGAATACCAAGCTATTATGATAATATTTTGGTATTTTTCTTAATGTGTAAAAGCAGACCACATCTCTTTACCACCATTCTCGGAGAATACCAAGCTATTATGATAATATTTTGGTATTTTCCTTAATGCGTAAAAGCAGATCACATCTTTTTACCACCATTCATGAAGAATTAAGCCCCCTTGAGAATTACTTTAGCTCTACCTTTTGTTCCATCAACACCCCTCGAAAATTACTTTATTTCCATCCCTTGAGAATTACTTTATAATTTTATATGCCTAGATCCCACCAAAGGTTAATTAGGCGATTATCCAAAAGAAATATATAAAAAATAATTATAAAATTATAAAATTATAAAATTAAACACTTTTGGCACTCAACATGAAAATTGTTATTTATTAAAAAAAATTGCCGGTAGAGACGTACGCATCTTTAATCCAATTGGAACCTTTAGTTGTAAGAATTCCTTCTGTCTTTTTTCTTTCTCGTATTTTCTTGCGGTGACCTCCGATTGCTGGCGTTTTTCCGGCAGTTCCCTCCGATCAAATTGTTCTTCTCAATGGAAGCCGAACCATGCAATAGAATAAACAAATTAAAAATCGTTTATGCCGCTTGGAATTTTTAAAACAAACATTTAGCTTTGTAGTCAAACAACTACATGCCGCTTGGATATAGATAAAATTTGATAGATTGTAGTAAAATGAAACCGTTTGAGGCTTTCACCTCAAATTATGGACTTTTAAAAGAAAAACAATAGAATGGGCTTAACACAAAAGAAAAATCATAATTTAAGAATTAAGTGAATATACATACTTACACGTCTTTCACAACGTCAAACAAACATGCATCTGAAAACGGATATATACAACAATTTTCACCACCGATGAATGAAGATGTGAAAAAACCGTAACAGAAAAAGTAAAATACCATGATGATCACGATAACCAACAAACCTTTTCCAATTTGGAAGATCACAGCGTAAACTGATATTCGTTAAATCGAAAATTGGGTATCTTGGGATGATTTATCAACACAAAATCATGAAATCTCCGGCAAAAATTGTTGACGGGTTTATGAAAAAATCAATAAAAGAGAGAGAAGCGTGATGGTGATCGTGACAATATACAGGGGCGAAGAAGATGGCGGCTGAATTAGGGTTATGGTGTTTTTTCATTCCATAAATATAGGCTTTTAATTAGGGTAATTTAATTTAATTAATTGAAATTATAATTATATTATAGAAATTGACTAATATGCCCCTAATTAATGATTGGTCTAGAATTAGTCCTACAATCACACAATATTTAGAAAATGTATTTGAACCTACATCTATATATATATATATATATATATATATATATATATATATATATATATATATATATATATATATATATATATATATATATATATATATATATATATATATATATATATATATATATATATATATATATATATATATAGGGCTAAGATTAAATACATTTAACAATTATTGTGTGATTGTAGGACCAAATGTGGAGCGTCCGATTAAAATGATCAACGGTGTTAGATTCAAGGGTCTAATTATAAAATTATAACAATTAATTAATCAAATTTTGTAATTAAATCCTTATAAAGGGTATTTTAGTCTATTAATAAATATTTAAAAAATGAAATATCCAATTTATCTTCTAATTTTGTGGGATTACGTGAATAGAAACTGCAAATTAAAAACTGAAAATTACAGTACCTTCAAATTCCTTCGAATTCTCAAAAAACAGTTTGTGGGTATTTAAGTTAATTACAGTAGCTTTCGAATTCTTTGAGGATACATCAAATTCCTTTAATCATTCTCAGAGAATGGACTTGTGACAATATCATTCTCGTAGAATGATCATGTTTATGTCAAATACGCACAAAGCCCTCATATACATTCTTAAAAATGTGATACCAAAACACAATCCAATAAAAATTAATATTCATTCTCAGAGAATGAGGTTCGACATACAACAAAATTGACATTGCTCAAAACGATTTCACATTTACTATCATGTAATTATCGTACATCCCAAAATCCAAAACAAAAAATACACATTCCAAATAAGTGAACTTCTAATACATGACTATTCAATGTGTGATTACACGACTATTCTCAAAGAATGACTTACGATAAAAAAAAATTAACTGCTCACACTTTGAATGTAACCTGTACATTCTTGGAGAATGTAACATATACAACATTCTTGAAAAATCATCAATTCTTGAATCTTCAATCCGCTCTTTTTTCGGTCTTTATTATTTAAGAATGCTTTAGTTTCAGTCTTTAGTTCTTAAAGAATACTCGTTTTTCGGAATTCATTCTTAAAGAATGCTTAGATCTTGTATATTTCAGCAAACTCGCGGTTGCCGGATTTCGACAACAACAACGACGATCGTTTTACACGTAACAACCCTATCTATAATTACATCTAAGAACTTTTAGTTCATATGTAATCTATTTGTCAAATTAAATACACGATTTTATTCATTTATTGGGCCATAGGAGCACAAGTAAGCAAAAGTGTAGATTACCTTGGGCTCGCCGTCAAAATAAATTACGGATATACGAATATACATACTTTAAATAGTAGAGCTTGATGTCTGCAAATCCCAACTGAAAGCCTACCAATGGGAAGTACAACGGATTCTACAAGCTTCGCCGGCAAATCCGTTTGATTATCCTTTTGATCCGATCATCTCTTTCAAAGCCAAAATCGCTTCCTTAATTATCTACAGTTTCAAATAAACAAAATTAGGGACTAAGTAATCATATAAATCAGCGCAAAAGAATCCCGATGGTTTGATTTTCTCTGCATTGAATTTGATACCTTCGGGTGTTTGTTCATCGGGATTTTGCTGCTGTCGGCGATCGATCAAAGCCATCGCCGGCGGTGGTGCGTCCGGCTGAGAAAGACGATGATTCGGAGGTCTGAAAGGCAGAGGCGAGGTTTAGAAATCGGTGAACCACAATGACGTATTAATAGGGATTTCTAGGTTTCATTCCTTAATTGTAGCCATTTAATTTGGGTAATTCAATTAATTAATTAATATAAAATTATAATTGTATTATTTAAATGACTAATTTACCCTTAGATATTGATTGGTCCAGAATTGGTCCTACAATCACACAATAATTGTTGAATGTATTTGAACCTACATCTATATATATATATATATATATATATATATATATATATATATATATATATATATATATATATATATATATATATATATATATATATATATATATATATATATATATATATATATATATATAGAGTTAGGATCAAATGTGGATTACAAGTATTGTGTGATTGTATGATGAAATCTAGAGCGTCCGATCGAAATGATCTACGGTTTTAAATTCAGGGGCCTAATTATAAATATAAGAAAATTGATTAATCAGGTTTTATAATTAAACCCTTCTGAAGGGCATTTTAGTCTATCAATTCTTATTTAAAAAAGGAAATACCCGATTTTTCTCCTAATTTGGTGGGATTTTCATTTAATACATATTTACCTTATTAAATGAAAATTTAAAACATATTAAAGAATTCGACTGCATATATTTTCAATATTTTTGAGAATTTCAATTCCAACATCAAGATTTAAATCGTATGGTTCTTAGAAAAATAATATGTCATTCTTGAAGAATATTTACTAATTTTATGAAAAAATAAAATATATTCTTGCAGAATACGAACTTAATTACAAGTGCAAAAACATACATTGCTGAAAAATATATCATGAATGTGCATAACTGACATTCTTGAAATAATAAAAGACATTCTATACGAATAATAAAAATGAGATAGAATTTCACAAATTTATATAGCATTCTATAAGAATATGAGCATTACAAAAAAGTATTTGTTCTTCATTTCATATTCTTATAGAATGAGAATGTGGTGATAATGTTTAAAAGGAATGAATGAGTCAAAGTAACATTCTGTGAGAATTCCTTCCATGAAGTCAAACTCTACACAAAATTTTTGATCCGTTACCAGAACCCCCTACTCCTTCCTTCTTCGTTTATATGATTGTGAAGAAACATTTCTGCAGATTAAACAGTCTCAAGCCAAGCCGTGTCCTTAGTTTCTGGAATATCGATCCTTTCTTTTCTGCGTGAACACATTGAAACGCTGCCATGTGACATCGTTGAAGTACAGATGGTGCTTCCCCCAATACGAACAGCGGTGGCGGTTGGTTGGTCTGACCACGTAGGTGTGAGGAGGTGGGTACGAACACCTCAATTTCATGACGGCTATGTAGGGTTTGAACGGGTCCGTATAAGAAGAAAACCTCACATGCTGTTATATTAGAAATTTCTAATAAATGAAAATAATCAGTAGTGTTCATCTATTTCATAACCTAAAAAAATCGATATAAAAATACTATTTAAATATGTATATGTATTCAATTTACGTTTACCTGAAGCTTGGTTTCAAGGAATGGCGAGCATGATACCACGTAAACCACCACCATTGAATAGAATATTAAAATCAAATTGTTAGAAGATTATGATGCAGTCGAGTTTGGATTTCAAAATAGCGACTTCATGCCTTCGATCCATTATCTTCCTACAGACAGCGTCTTCCATCATCTTCCAGATCGTGGATTGTGTCTACAAGGAATGAAACAAATTAGGCGATTATAAAGGGTTTCCAATATTATAGGTTTTTAAATTTGGTTTGTTTAATTATTACCATAATTTTAGGAACTAAAAAATGAAATATTAATTAATTTAATTACCATTTCCGAAAATGCCCCTAAGAAATGATTGGATCAGAATGCATCACACATTCACACAATATTTACTCTCTACATATGAACCTACATCTATATATATATATATATATATATATATATATATATATATATATATATATATATATATATATATATATATATATATATATATATATATATATATATATATATATAAGGTTCAATGCAGAACCAAAAATATATTACCTAACTGCAGAACCAATTTTAAAACCCTTGGATTATTATATCAACGTCTTAGATTAAAAGGATACACCAGAAAATTATAGATCTTTGTGCAGGAGATTATTCAATAGACAAGGGTATATTGGGTAACGTAATGTAGCGACTCAAATCCTAATCTTCAGCCCCTGGCTATGGCTATGCGAATCACCCATCTCGTCCCACTGTTGGCCTCCGCTAAGAGAACCCCATCGACGCCGCCTTCTCCAACTGCGCCTGCCCTGGCTATAGTAGAAATAGCAATAATCAAAGAAACGAGGTTAGTATGAAATTGAGCCTTCACGGTTAGGCTTTTAAACTGAATCGAGATTTTGTGTAGGAGGCGAGGAACGAACAATGGGGATCTGGTGGATCGAATCCTTCTAGGCGACTTCAACAGGTAATTGTTAATCCCTAGAGGAAGAAGTTAGTTCGATTATTCAATAGGTAATTGTTAAACAGAAGAAGAATGATGTTCATCTATGAACATATGTTCATTCATGAACATATGTTCATTCATGAACATATGATGCTCATATCAATGAAATGCGAATATACACATTCTAATATGCTCCTATATGTTCAATTAGATAATGTAATCGATTTCTTCATCTACGTTTTAGTTTGAATCATTATTACTTAATTCCAATTTCATTCGGTCTATTGCCTTTCTCATATCCTCATACTATCATGGAAAACGGGAACTGATATATGATCCTTTTATGATATGTTCATTGATGAACATATGTTCATTGATGAACATATGTTCATTGATGAACATATGTTCATTGATGAACATATGTTCATTGATGAATATATGTTACCAATACGCTGTAAACACAATAACCAAATCAAATTGGGTTTTTCAGGTTTTGGAAGTATCAATATCATTTTGTCGGTTGATCAGATTTGTGGAAATCAGTTTTGAAATCCTTTGGCTTGATCTCCTATATAACGTTGCGATTTGGGTCTTAATTTCTGGAAATCGTTTTTGGTTTGCTGCGTTCCTAGTTTTTTGGACATTTGATTTAATTGGACTATCGTACCCTTTATCCCTCAATCTAATCCTACGCTTATAAATGTGGTTCTGCAGTTAGGTGATTTAATTTGGTTATGCATTGAACCCACCCCTATATATATATATATATATATATATATATATATATATATATATATATATATATATATATATATATATATATATATATATATATATATATATATATATATATATATATATATATATATATATATATATATATATATATATATATATATATATATATATATATATATATAATGAAGGACATAGGAATCAAAAAGAGATCAAAGGGGTTCAGGATTGTAGTTAGTTATCCTAACTACCTAAGGTGATTACGTCTGACATTTTTCCCAAGCATTGGGTAAACGGAAAATGTTTTTCAAACTATATGTTTATGATTTGCAAGTTTAAAAGTATATTTTGAGGATGCTAGTTGTTTGTCTCATAAGTATATTTTCAAATTTTTTGAATGGTATGTTTGAATAGTTAAAGATTTTAAAGAATGCTATATGATTATTAATTGCAAGATCAAAGTTTATATGTTATGATCTTATGAAAGTCTATGAATAATTTCAATTGTTTAAATATCGTATTGTAGAATGCACATCTCATGACATTTTGTGTGATTGAGTTGCATAAAAGAAACTGTTATTCATACATACATCTAGAAAATATAGCAGGTAGATAGTGTGTGAATGATTGACCATGAAACTGATTGGCTCGTCCGGACCATGATGTCCCATTAAAGGGATAAGCAAGACATTATCGGGATGGTACCTCCCTTCATGAGGTAGTTGTCTATGAACAAGATGCCAAAGTAGGATTAATATGTTCTCTTTGCTTTGGTAAGTATTGAGAGTGACACTATAATGTATTAGCACTCTAGGCATACGATTTTGGTACATAACTAATAAGCTAAAAACATTTGGATTAGATGGTAAGGTCAAAATGGAATCCAAACTTGAGATAAGAATGCTTAGGTTGCATTATTGATAAAATCATGCATTTCATATAGTATGTTGTATTGATGTGTAAACTCTAGTCTTAAATTTATAAAATAATTTTAATACTAGGGACTATTACGCAACTAGAAAAGTGTACCTAATCATATGACAATATAGTTTTGGTAAGACCAGGTTGTCGAACACAAAGGGAATGAGTATGATTTAGTTTAGTAAGCCAATTATTAGTTAAACAATAATAAAAATGGAATTTTAGGTTTTTAAAACTAAACCAGAAAATATTAAGCTAAAAATATAAACAAAACTAAGGAAGTTTGAAACAAGGAGGAATTAAAGATGCTTTCACTTATATTAGACTACCCTTTAATGTTATGGTTTATTTCTAATATGTGCAATGGATATTAGTTCGTTGTTCACTGATTCCTAGATTTATTAGCTCTTTTGGTCTAATTACTAATCATATGATTCTAATGACTTTAATTACAATAGTCATGTCGATTAACTATCCTTATTGCCAGTCTTTTAGTTCATATCATGCAAGATTTAATTGATTGATTTCAATGGCCATGACAATCAATAGGTTGCACAAAATGGTCATCTAATGTAAATGGTCATACACATTAAAGTTCACATCTTTATAGCCTAACCTTAGGATTTGGTCGATCACTAGTCATATTTTTATAGTGGTCATAAACAACTATGATTCAAGCAACACGGTCAAATTTGTCCTTTAAACTGTAATTATTCAACAATAGATAATAAACATCCAAACTTTAACACATAAGGTTTTTTAATTAAACAAACATGATAACATAAAAAACTTGTAATATCCAAATCATAAAAGTCAACACATAATATTAGGGTTCATTTACTCTAACTGAAAACACAGGGATAAAATGTTTTCTGCATATATTATGCGACACATCCGCTAGGGGTATGCAACACGTCCCATAAGTAGATTGCCATTGTAAGAGAAGATTTGAAAGTAGAATACAGAGGCTAGATCGTGACGCGTTAAGCTCTACTGAGGCGATGTGTTTGGCTGAAGGACGTGACGCGTCCGTGTGCTTAACGTGACACGTATGTCGTACATACCAATAGCAATTTAAAGCGGTAACTCGATCATTTGGCTAATTTTAACCCAAAAATCCTAAGAATAGTAAAGGGGAACGATCCGCTGAGTCTATATGAGCCAAGATCGACGGGAAACAATGTATGAATTGAGGAGTAGACACTAACTATGTGGTTTTGAAGGTAAATCTCTTTTCCCTTCTTACTTATGTGTTGAGATTTGTAAACCCTAAGTGTCGATTGGTTGTATATGTAATAAATTTGTGATATGACAAGGAAATGGAGGTAGAAAACAAGTTTATGATGGTTTACTTCGTGATTTAAGCTCGAAATGGGTTTTATCATAAACCTTAGATTAGTAGACAATGATAAAGATGTAATTGGGTATTATCATTATATGATGTTGAAAACCCTATATTAGTATACATTGATAAAGATGCAATTGGTTTTTATCATAAACCTTAGATTATCAATGACCTTTAAAACAGAATGTAAAATGTTATTAGGCTACGGTAACCTTTTGTCTAAAAAATAATTAGGATTATCAAAGTATAACAACTAAATTACTTTGAAGATACAAATCCAAAAACCTTCATGATATTAATTACAATAAGATTGATTGTTAATTAAAATGATATAACAAAAGTAGTTACATACCTTCTCTATTTTCAAATAATCAATTATTAATTTGTTATACAATCAACATGATCTTTTATAGTAATTATTATAATTAACAAAAACGAAATCCAATAAATTTTCTACCATGTTTTATTACTTAGATGGTTTAATTCTATTTATTAAAATATCAAATAACCACATTTAAAAAACCTCGTCATCTAATTTTTCCCTCTCTCCCCCACCCCCAACCATCACCACCACCGCATCATCTCTCTTATAAATACTTCCTCCATTACGCCATCACCGTGTATCTCCCAAAAACATACCAAGATGAAGAACTCTCTCTCCTCAACTCCTCCACCTCGCCGGAAATTCCTTCTTCGTCTCTTATTCCTCACTCTCTTTATCATCCCCACTTCCTCCACAAATTTGCCGGAAACCTCACTTCACCACCCCCACCACCACGGTCTCCATGATCACCATTGCGCCACCGCCACTATCTCCACTCCAAAACACCAACGCCCACATCCTCCCTGCCTCCAATCGCAAATACTCTACCCGCGCCGCCCACCTCTCCCTCCACTACCACAACAGCACCTCCAACCGCCGCCACCACCACCTGAAGAAATCGATCCAAGATACGGCGTAGCAAAAAGATTGGTCCCTTCTGGACCGAACCCACTTCACAATTGAAAATTCCCAGTTCTTTTTCACCACCCATTTCATCAAATTGCGTTAGTTTCAAGACACTCTGTTTCTCTCTCTCTCTCTCTCTCTCTCTCTCTCTCTCTCTCTCTCTCAATCTTTTCTGTTAATTTCTTGAACCCATGATCCAAAATTCTACCATTTAGCTTGTTTCCCCTCTAAATTTTGTTATTTTCTTCTTACGTATTATAATTGAAACGTCGCTATTTCCATCCTTGTTCTTGAATTTGAATTCCTATGTTGAATCAGAAAACCCGAAAGCTACGGCATTGACGAATCTGCAACATGTTGGTCTGGAAGCAGCAAAAACAAGAATGGAAATAGCTAAGAAAGACTATAGAAAATAGTTGTACCAACAGCAATAATAGTCGTACTTTTGTATCTTTATAGTTTGGAGTTGGTGTCAAGAGAAGTCCATGAGTTGCATTAAATTTACAGGCCTTTTTTCATGAGGAAGATGGTGGCCAAATTCAACTTGGGGTGGGGGTTTTCATAAACTTCTGGGGCTAAAATAGTACTTTTGCTTATTCTATTTTCTTAATATTGTTGACTTTGTTAATGTAAATAGGTATATGGTGCTTATGCCAATTAATGAATGAATATGAATATGTGAGTTTAATGATCTTTGTCTTGGTTTTCCTTATTTGCCCTTTCATATTTTGATGATGTGATGATGTAATGTCAATAAATGAAATTTAGTTAGAGAGATATTGACGGAGCATGAAACCCATGATAATAAGAACTTGATATATTATTGTTTTTTTTTTTTTTTTGTCTGTACTTATTTTTTTACTTTGATGTACATTCAAGTAAAAATATATTGTTATTGATTAGATAATAAAAAATCGTATACAATATAAATACTGGCAATATTTTGTATTAACTATCAGAAGATTAAAAAATGTCTATTTTAATTGAAACGAGTGGTGATTGTCCGCACGTTGTAGCGGAGTGATTAATTAAAAAAAGAATGTTTGTATAAAGCAAAATAATTTAAAAAAAAAACCAAGACAATTCCTGCACATTGACCATTTATATAAGGTCATTCTATACATACCCCCTATAGTCTAGTTCTACCCCCTCCTCCTGATTTGATTTTTTGTTTTTTTTTGTCTTTTATCTATTTTGTTTTTTTTGTTGTCTTTTCCTTTTCTATTTTATTTTCTTTTATTAATACTATTTGATATTTAATTTATTATTATTATTATTATTATTATTATTAGAAAAATAATAATTAATGAATTTACCTTTTATAATTTTACGTTTTAGTAATAATAAAAATTAGTTTTTTTAAAGTAATTACGACATAACGAACGACGTTTATAACTTATAAAATTATGTCAAATTATATCAAAACGGTTATTTCAAATTCGAACGAATGTATAAAAAATAACAATATAAATAATAATAATAATAATGCAAAGTTTGGTCCAATATTACAATTACACGATTCATATCTGGATAGCGAAGGTAAACATTTAGTCGAACACTATACAATGTTTCTCATTCAACAGAATGTTCTGATCTATACGCATGCACAAGCCTGGACAAACAAAGATGGTGTACAAATGGCTATCAAAAATGACGGTTTTCAGCTAATAATAACGTGAATTTCGATTACCTACAAACGGTATAAACCGAAGGATTTTATAAAGAATAAATTATATATACAACCACTCAGTTTATAAACGACTGAATAAAATTGAACGACAAAAAAGAAGGCATTAGATTATCAATAAACACGAACGGTTATAATTTTATATATAAAAACTATTAATAATAAATATATAATAATAATAATAATAAACAAAATAATAATAATAATAATAATAATAATAATAATAATAATAATAAAACACAACAAAAGACAAAAAAGGAATAAAAAAATTAATTAGTCAAATCAATGAGGGTTTTTAGATTAAAAAACTAATATAATTAAAACCATTTTGATTTGATAGGTGTTTAAGGGGTACGAAATGTAATGGGTGGTATTTATAGCACAACCCTTTATATAATTTCGTCTTAGACATGGACTATCTATATATATATATATATATATCTTATAAAAAAACATATTTCTAAACACCACATTGATTTGAAACTTCTATGTCTTTTCATATTTACAATGACTTTTCAAATTTCTTTTTATAATATTTACTAATTGCTTTATCATAACCATATTTTTACAATCACCTAAATTATGTGTATTCAATAAAGACTAAAATAAAGTATTATTCATGTATTTCTAATAAAAATATAATTAACACTTACATTTGATCGAATTAAATGGTTTTTACAAAATACTTAGTAAATTATATATAAACTATGTGTATTTAATAAAGACTATAATAAAATATTATTCTTACATTTCTAATAAAAATATAATTAACACTTACATTTGATTGAATTGAATGGTTTTACAATATTTATTTATCTCTTATAAATGAGGTCATTCAAATCAATGTGGTTCAAGATAAATGATTTATCTTTTACCATATTAATTTGAATTTTTTCTCTTTGTGCCACATTGAGTCACATACATATATGACCTTCTATATTTTGCTTATATAATGTCACTTAAATGCTTCCACTATCTATCAAGTTTGATCATAATATGACTTTCAAGTCTACTATTAGTGATCATTTTATCATAAAACAAGTTTTTATCACAGAGTTTTAAAGTATTCTACTATTTAGTTTCAACTTCTTGAAGTATTGAAACTCAAAAATTAAAATTAAAATCACTCAAAACTTTTAAAACCTGATTAGGTTAAAAGTTTATATGTCGTTTGTAAAAAAATGAAAGCATTGTAAACATTTTTCGACTCAAGAGTATGTATATACATAAAAACTATTAAAAATCAATTAGGTTGGAAGTTCATAGCGTCATAGTTCAATATGTGGTGACAACGTTGATAACATTTTTCGATTCAATAATATATATATATATATATATATATATATATATATATATATATATATATATATATATATATATATATATATATATATATATATATATATATATATATATATATATATATTCAAACAGTATATGTTTGAACATTGTTCAAAGTTGAAATATATTTATTTATCTACATAATAAATCTTATAAGAGATGTTATTCAATCAATGTAGATGAATTCGTATCTTGTAACACATTAATTTCATTACTTTTAGAAAAAAATATAAGTGGGCACCGGTGGGTACCCATCCAAATTTTACGAAATCAGTCTTAAAACTTGAACCAATGGTTTATTGAATGTTTTAAATGTTCTCTGAGCCGGTTAAAATCAATAACATAAAAGAACAAATATATGAGGGAAATAGTTTTAGTCTCTCTACTTATAAAGACTTGCTTTCCCTTGGAATTTGTTTATTAAACTATGTGGGATGAGAATTATATTAGCCTCTTTACTTATAGATGTTTGATTTCACTTTAGTTGTGTTTCTTAAACGATGTGGGATAAGAAAATGGAATAAAATAGCATATTATAAAAAAAGTTTGATCTCATATTGTCTTGATAAACCAACATAAGAAATTTTTTTATTCTATAAATAAATGTCTTCCTCAAAGTAAAACAATTATATAAATGATTAGTTAGTTTTTATTGTTGGAAACATTTCCAAATATTAAATTTCAAAGAAATATATAGTAAAAGTTTTATATATTTTATTTTAATGAGTTTGAACTTTAAAAATACAGCGGGTCGATCTCGATATGAACTCTGTGTTCTTTCATCAAGTTGCATAAAACAACATGCACCATACTGTATAATCCAATTTTAAACTTTCGTGATACAGTTTGTGCTTTTCAAAATCTCAAATCGCATAATTGGTGCGATGTGCGGTTTTGACTATATATCGTAAGGTAAACACCATTGAAATATGTCTCTATTTTTTATCAATAAAAGCGTGCTATTTAAAATATTTGAGTGAGAATGAAAGCCTTTGCTAAAGTATAGCAAAATACATACAATATCCCTTAATTTTATCAATGCACAAAGTGTAGATAGATGATATTAAAATCATGTAGCTTGGGATAACTATTTATCTTGAACCATATTAATTCTAATTTTATTTCATGAATTGTATTCATTTATTGTAATTTTTACAATTCTTTGTCTTCTAAAATATCGATACATGTATCTATTATCATATAATTGAAAATAATAAATACATTTTATATAAAACTTTTAAAAATGGAATGATAATAACATGTATTTGTCTATATTTTAACTATATAATTTTCTTTATGTGTAACGCGTGGGCATTCGCCTAGTTTCTATAAATTTGTTACACATGGATCGTATCTTTATTTTTTCTAGCATAATAAAGGATATATAACTTTGTTAAATAGATATCCTTTCTATAACTTATACACAATACAATTTCACAATTTATCTTAATCAATTATCATTTTAGTAATTTTGTTATATAAGGACTATTTTTATAATTTTTTTCTCACAAATTTATCATTTTATCTATTTATAAAGCATAAAAACTAAAAAAACAATATACTAAAAATACTATTGGTTTTATTTGACCTTTAGCAATAGTGATTTATAACCAATGCAGTTATCGCGGTCAAAAATCAAATAGCGGTCATAAAACATATGGTAGTGTTATAGTGTCAAATATAATTAATTGCAATCCATGGGTTCGGCATCGGAGTCAACATCGTCTAAGGCATTCACTTCTCCATCTAGGTCATCACTAACATCAAGATCTTTACGTGATCTCTAATCTCATAATTAACGTCTCTATAACGCTCCCTTTTGCTCCTCCTTGTTTTTTTATTGCTGCAAATCATCAATCAAGCAAGATCGGGAGGGGATTGGGAAGTCGCAACTTGCAAGAAGAGTAATTTTGGTGGCTGATTTTAGGTCAAACCAGGCCAGCTTGCAAAAGAAAAAAAAAAAGAACGAGAGGTTAGATCTTGCTGATTTGGACTTATGACCTTACAGGAGTGTTTTGTGATCGGGCTACTATATATTTAATCGACTGGCCCCTAAATAAATAGCCCAAATGTCATTTTAGAAAATAGTGGTATTTCACCGCAATAACGCAATCGATGTAGCGGTCAAATTGTGGTAAATCTCGGTGCAAATCTCGATTCCGCAATTCCCAACCGTTATTCGTCACCGCTATTTTATCTTGGACCGTGAACCGCTATCTCACTGAGATCTCGGCGCTATTGACTGCATAGTTTATAACTTGACAAGTGTTATATATAATTTCACCAAAATGGTGTTATTAATTAACATTTTCTCAAATGTGTATACTACTACTATTTGATTAAAACCAAAATGAAAAGTCACGAGGATTTGAATTCCGATTAGGGGTTGTAATCGTGTCCTGTACGGGTTGACGGGTTCAACATAAACATGTATATGCCAAATAGGGATATGACCCGTGTAACCATATAATTAAACTAGTTTGCGGGTGAAATATGGCCTTGGTCCACTGTCAACCACCACCTCTCTCTCTCATGCAGTGGCGGCCTTGGGATTTATCAGCGATTTAAGAAAAGAATCTACATCCAAGAAAAGTAAAAATTACGACTTAGGAATTAATCTAGTGTTGTTGAGAAAATATTTTTTTTAAAAAAAAAGAGATATTTTGACGTGAGTGGCGTTGAGTCGCCAGAACTAGTACATGAATATTCACCTCAAGAATTATTGAGGGATCAGTCTAGTATTTTGTGTATTTAGTTGATCAAGCTAGTGATTTATTTGAGTAAAGGTTTAAGCAATACAAATAGTATGACGGAAAGTGACTTCAATTGAATATCAACATTGAGTTTTAAATTTAGTAGTAGAGAATTCGATTCAGAATGAGTTTCTTGATAATATTGATTATTAGGTGAATTTGTTTCTAAAAATGATAGACGGTCGATGTTTAGAATATTGTAATGTAATGACTGTTTATTTTCTTTTGGAAAGTTGTTGGTAGCAATTTTAATGTATTAATAAAATAATGCTAGAAGATCAACATTGAGTTTTGAATTTAGTGGTAGAGAATCTACTTAATAATATTTTTCAAGAATTTTTTTATGGGGCCTCACTTTGACTTTCGTATAATATCTCTGAAAGGTGAGGGTCGCATGTGCTCTCACGGTCACTCTTTTAGGTGTCTCTCTCTCTCTCTCTCTCTCTCTCTCTCTCTCTCTTCTCGATCTCTCTCTCTAGCCATGAGTGTTCTCTCTCTCATGTTCATCATATCCCTGAGCTAACACCCACGGTTGGAGTTGCTTGGAACTAAAGCAACCGAGTTTACCAACTCTTTGGGTGCAACTACATTGGAGGAGTTTTACTTTGGGCACTTGAATCATCCAAGATTAAAGAAAAAACAAGAAAAAACAACCAAAAAAATATATTTTACTAAAGTTATGCTTTTATCGTTGCAAATGTTTGTTGATATGTGATCCGTTTTTTGGTTTTAGATCTCGTTTTCCTTGTTAGCTTTTGTTGTGTTTTTTCATTAACGAATTTCTAAACACAACATATATGAGATCATATATCTTACTCATTTAATTTAAATATATCAATTGATTTGATATCAGACCAACCCACACTATAAACGGCGACAAAAACAACACCAAGACTAAAATAAAACCAATAATGAGAGCAATTGTCAATTAACGCATTTATTATCTAATTCAACGGTAATGACCTCCAAATTGATAGTTTATCCCATATACCAAACCAAGTTCGAAGAATTGTGAAGTCTAAAACTTTCCATAAATATGTTTGTCAAATGTAATAGTAGTTTTCCGTTTATTTTCTAGATGCAAGTACGGATCAAACCCGAAGCGGTAAAATACTTTTTAGGGTAAAATCGCATGATCTTCGAAACCCACCATACTCCGCAATATTTAGGATAAATATTAGGGCTAATAACATAAAAAGCACTGTATTTTTTAAAAAATTCGGTTTAACCACTCATTTTTCAAATATTTCAGAAAAACCACCCAATTTTGGAAAAAAGTTTCATCCCGACCACTTTTACCTGTTTTGGCTAGTTTTGCCGGTTTTATGTGCTGACATGGCAGCTTATGTAGCTAAAAACATAAAAATCACTATATCTTTCACATAATATGGTTTAACCACCAAATTTTCAAATAATTTCCAAAATCCATAAAAAACTAAACAACAACAAATTAGCAAGTGGGCCAGATTTTTTGATTCCCTGCACCAACCGAATAGTTTACAAAAGCAGGAGTATGCACAAGTGGGGGTGAGTTTTTTCAATAAAGGCCAATAAAAGTTAAAGAAGGCCTACAAAAACCAACAAAAGAGGCTATAAATGTGCTCACCTAACCCTATCTACCCACTTTTCAAGATCCATAATCTATTCCAGTTCTACTGGAGTCCCAGAACCGGATCCAATTCCATCAATTTTCTTTCCAAGCTTCTTCAGGACGATCCTCTCAGATGGCCTTCGTGTTTTTTCTTTCAATTCAACAAGTGGTTGTGTTTCTTCTATTCCTTCATCTTCTGTATCCTCTTGATCATCAAGTTTTTCAACAATAGGTTCATCTGCAAGAACTCTAGTAATCTCGTCTTCGGTGTACCCGCTTTGCCTTAAATCCTTAACGGTTCCTGTTATATTGAAGGTTTGAGTTTCATTTACAACTTCAACATCAACATCACCCTGTGTCTCCATAAATTGATCCTGCAGGTAGAAAAATAGATAGAGTTTTTTGAGATAATCTTTTTTGGAAATATGATTTAACCGGACAAAGTATGTTGAGATAAACTTTTTTGGAAATAAAACATACCGTGGACATAGGCACATCCATTGTTTCTTGGGGTTGTTGCATCTCTTCCATAGGCCTTTTTGGTGTTTCTTCGGTTGGTTGCTTTCCTGATGATTTTGCTGATTTCTCCTGTTGATGAACTTTTCCAGACCTACCTCCTCTTGAACCTCCATTTGCCCCACTTCCTGACCTCCCTCCCGTTGATCGTCTCTCAGGTTCCTCAACAGTTCTTGGCCTACCTAGCTTCTTTTTTTCCATTGGTGGTACCACCTGTTTTGGATTTTTACATGTTCTACTATTATGCCCGGTTTCCAAACAATTTTTACATGTTATTACGCGACCAGTTGGGAACTTGTCATTCTTCTCTGACACGTGCCTCTTCCTTTTCACACTAGGCCTTCCGGGCATTCTTCTATCCCTTGGAGGTAACGGCTTCGTATAATTAGTGACCTCCCACATATTACTGCCATTTAAAGGTCGAATGTTGTCTTTGTATGCCTCTACAAACTTGGATTTTTCAAAGTAAAAACTGACATTGCTTTCGGGGCTTGTATGCAACGAGTAGAATGTGGCACAAGCATGCAGGCATGGGTACCCACATAGTTCCCATGACGTACATGTGCAATATTGCCCATCTAAATCCACCTTATATGATTCAAAACCACTTCGAACCTCATAACAATTTCCTCCACTTGGAAAGACAGTCCAATACCTAAGTTCAATGAAATAATAATAGTTAGTTAAATACATAACATTCAATCCAAGTTAAAATTCATTGTCAAGTATGTACCTTAAACTCCTTTTAAACTTTGCCATGTTGTTCACAATTGCTGGGCATATATCTCCTTCCCATTTTTCATGTACCTTAGACATTGTGTAACACCTTTTCATAATATATAACCGTATTTCTTCCAACATAGTGATAATCGGCTTTTTCCTTGCCTTTTCAATGATTGCATTAAATGACTCGCACATCCCGTTCTCATTAGCTTCACAAGCCCTACCTGATTCAAAGAATGCTCTACACCACGATTTATATTCCTTTGCCATCAAGTGTTTATATGCGCCTAAACTGTAATATATGAAAACACGAATATTAAAACATAACTAATTGAGTAAAAATTTTTATAAACTGAAATACCTGATTGCCTTAATCGCATTCATGTGTTCCATAAATTTTGTTTCAACAGTAGATGTCGCAGCAAGCCAGAATAATTTTCTAAATTCTTCACCACTGTATGATTTCCTGAAGTTTGCATAGACATGTCGTGCACACTGCCTATGCTCGGCATGTGGAAGGATCTCCTTTGCCGCCTCAATCAATCCTTTATGTTGATCTGAAATAAGTGACAATCCCATCCCAACATTTAACCCAAGATCCTCTTTAAGCATTTCAAGAAACCATTTCCAGTTAGCTTTGTTTTCTATGTCAACCACGGCCCAAGCAATAGGGTATATGTGATTATTTCCGTCTCTACCTATTGCAGCAAGTAACTCACCCTTGACCCTCCCTTTTAAAAAACACCCATCCAGTCCAATAATCCGTCTGCAACCCCTATTCCATCCATCTTTGAGTGCTTTGAAGCATATATACAACCTATGAAAGTAGTTGCCATCAGGGTTTACATGAACGCCTAACTGAACAGTAGAACCCGGATTGGACTTCCTAATCTCATGAGCGTAATCCCACAGTCTGGCATAGTGGTCAGTAATCTTGCCTTCAATCAATATTTGAACTCTTTTTTTGGCTCTGTTACATTGTCCCTTGCTGACAGTACAAAAGAATCTCTTTTCTATATCTTCTTTGAATTCTGCGATCTTCAAATTGGGCCTTGCAATAAACTCCTTCATGTAGTGTTTTGCAATCCATTCTGGGTTCACAATTGACCCAAATTCATAACTTCTAACACAAATGTGGTTCCCAACTATCTTCTTTATTTGGAAAGATCGCTCCCGTCCCATCCATGAGGCCCATAGAGAAAATGGACATGTTTTCCCATCTGCTGCTTTGCCACATTTAACTTGTAACCTTTTGCTGTCACATCTTGTAAATCGAAGAGGATACCCGTTGGCCACCGCGTAATTTGTCAAAGCAAACCTCAATTGTCCCGGGTTCTCATAGATTTCTTTTTCAATTGGTTTCATAAGGCTCCATTTAGTCATAGGATTGTGGACAGTAAACTCAGCTCCAAGTCCTTCTTCATCCTCATCAGGATAGTCCATTTCCTCTTGATTTACATCTGGTGAACCAACTGGCGGTTGTACATGGTTAAGAGTTTCAGCACATGACCTAGCCAACTTGTCACTATCACATAATAAGTTGAGAAACTGGTCTTCTTGAGTGTAGTTCATACCCCCAGCCAATTCATCTTCAAGAGTGGTATCCAAACTGTCCTTATCACCGATGTAGTCATCACTAGCACTTTCAGAATTCAGATTTTGCACCTGTGAAGAGGATGCCATAACACACCTGGAAAGAATAGTGAAGACAACTTTCAGAAATCAGATGAAAATCTTTTAACCGATTGAAAATAGTGAAGACAACCTTTCAACAGAAACCTTTCAACAGATGAAAATAAGATGAAAAGAAGATGAAAATCAGATGAAAACCAGATGAAAATCAGATGAAAAGAAGACGAAATCAGATTTGTCTGGTCGAATTCGAACCAGATGAAAACCAGATGAAAATCGATTTCTCATAACAAATGTAGACATCTAAAACAACTGATTTTGAAGTAAGAAAGCAGATGAAGATCGATTTCTCAACTATCATCAGTGAGTAACAAAGTCGATTCTCAACTATCATCAGTGAATAAAGTCGATTTTCAACAAAAACCCTAATAAAGAAGTTCGATTGAAAGAAATAAGAAGCAACTGATCAGCATTACCGTGAATCGATTTGTAGAAGTTGAAGTCGTCACTGAAGGCTCGATCGCTAAACCCTCGATCGCATGGAGACAATCGCTACTAAACCCTCGACATTGTCCTCTGGATAAAATACGGACGATTGGGGGGAAAAGGAAGGTTAACGAGTTGTAAATAAAATTTAAATAAATGCCACATCGCCATGAAAAAGCCACATCACGACTAAAAGGCCACGTCGTAAAAAATAACCGGTGTAACCGGCTTTAGTAGGTAAAAGTGGTTGGGATGAAATTTTTTTCCAAAATTGAGTGGTTTTTCTAACATATTTGAAAAATGGGTGGTTAAACCGAATTTTTGAAGAAATACAGTGCTTTTTATGTTATTAGCCCTAAATATTATTTACAATATAAATTATGTTTAATAAGCGGTTCAAATAAAAACTATAAAAAAAAAATTAGATATCGTGATAATCGTTCATTTAGAGTTGGATAATTATATATTTTTTATTTATTTTATTTTTTACATTTGTTTATTACCTTAAAGCATATCAAACTTAATAGATTTTTTTAATAATTTTTATAATATACACACTTAAATAAAAATCATGCGTAATAAAATATGAATGCAGTAACATAATTTTTTTTGCATTAAAAACACATCAATATTGACATTTGATTGTAAGAACTAAAAAATTATAAATTTTTATGGTTTTTATTTAAACTCTTTCCTTATACATAATATGTTAATTCATTTTATTGAAAGTTACTATGGGGTAATGGCAGATGAACATAGTGGAACCAAACACATGTATTAAGGGTGTGTTTGGATAAGCTTATTTAGCTTATAAGCATTTTTTGACAAAAGTGCTTATTAGCTTATGGATTTTGAAAAAAGTGTTTTTAAAAAAGTGTTTAGATAAGCTTATGTGGTGGGAAAAGTTAATAAGTTGATAAGGAGAATTAAAAAGTGTTTGGATAAGCTTTTATATATGTAAAATGGCCAAAAAGAACATTTTGTAATCAAAAAGCACTTATCCCTTTAAAAAGCCAGGATTTGTGGCTTTTGAAAAATGACTTTTCCATATGTATTGAAAAGTCAAAAACAAAAGTGTTTTTTAATTACCCAAACACTTTTTTAGCTTATTGGATTTTCAAGAAGCCAATAAGCTAATAAACTCTTTTTAAATGGGGAGCCAAACATGCACTAAGTAGGCGTAAATTAATATGGTCATAATTTTATTTAGGGATGAAAATGTTATAATAATATTTTATATTTAATATTTTAGTTAACCACATAAATTCCACACTTGCTAGTCCTTCTCGATATAAGTCATTATGTATAGGGGTAATTTTAAATAAACTCTCACATGACGTTAGACTGTCCTCATTAGCAACCCAACCCAATCCATATTTTTTATTAAAAAACTAATTTATTACTCTTCTACTTACACAACCCAACCCAACTCAATTTTATTCCTCATTAGCAACCCAACCTAACTCAATTTTTTAATTAATAAAAATAATTTATTATTTATATTTTTCTATGATACTCTATTTGTAGTTAATTTTTTTTATGATTTTTGGTGTTTTTTAATTGAGTAATATTGAAATATTCAAATAGTATATATATATATATATATACATATATATATATATATATATATATATATATATATATATATATATATATATATATATGTATGTATGTATGTATGTATGTATGTATGTATGTATGTATGTATGTATGTATATATATATATATATATATATATATATATATATATATATATATATATATATATGTCATATAGAAAAATAAATAAATAAAAATTATACTACGTGTCAGAAATTTAACAGTTGCCTGGGCCACCCCAGGAACCTATACTAAATCCTCCGGTGATCACATCTCCCCATATTTGTCTAAGTGTTTTTCTTTGCATTTGTCAGACCACTAAAATCTTAGTTTGAGCTTTTATTCTTATCATTACCCCGAGAATTACCATTTCTTATGGGATCCTGACAACCCGTCTTTTGCTTATTTCCATAATGTTTGCCATATTTGCTTTCACAATCAACATATGTTCCATATTTTTGGCTACGCGCATAGACATGTCGATTATAAAGGTTTTATTCACTGGCAGTGGGTACTTATAAGGCAACCAAACAACGTAATTATTTATCTTGAACATTCGTACAGGACAAGGCATCTAATGAACTTCATCTTATCATAATGTTTTTTGAGAAATCATTGATATGCATGTTTTAAGTTTGCATGGCGATGAAAAACTCCTTCATCTTCTGATCATCTTAGTCCCTTCATAACTTCTTTTTTATGTTTTTCAATGAAAATCTCCCATGGAAAATTTCCATCATGCAAGGCTCTTCCTTTCATCATATATGCATATAACTTAAACTTTGATTATCCACATACTCATAAGCTTTAAATACATTACTGATCTCCATTATACATTTGTTGGTAACCAATGGATCAATACTCCTTTAGGTGAATAGAAACTCAAGAATGACCTGAATTTGTACTTCCTCATCCCTTGTGTGGCAGTCGTACAATCATTACATGGGTTGTCACATTCCTTATGGTGATCCAAATCATTAGTCATATCATACCAAACCTAACTAAGCCATATCCTTCACTTGCCTATTAAAAGACAAATGATAAATTTAGGTCCCCACAATTTCGATAGTAGTATTTCAACACTTTTTTCCTATGCTCGCTAGTTGGGATTATTTTGGTCCTAAATATGTTTCTTGATTTTCTCCGTTAGCTAGGTCAGCACTTTTATTGTCTCTTCTTTCTATTGAGCCAAAACTATTGCATCACCATGTAAATCATATCCTTAGGGTGAATTCATAACAGACCCTTGCATTCTCATGACCACTTCTATTTCAAGAGGTGTTCAATTAGTCTCGGACACCTATTGCCCAAACAGCCCTATTGTCCATCCTTCAATTATTGTACAAAAAGCTAAGTTTACTTTACAATTTCCATACCAATATGCTCTAAAAATTAGTACTTTTTATATTAAAGTAAGTACTTTAGATACAAAATACATATATAGATTTATCCTCACTCATGTATTATTTAATACTTACTACTCTCACACAGATAATCAATACTTTAAGCATATATGGTTCAACCCTAATTACCCCTTGTTTTTATGTAGGATCTAGTGTGCTAGAAATAAGCAATTTATTATGTTGTTAGTTATATGTAAACATATGGAGTTACACACACGGAGCACTAAAATTATATGAAAACAAATAATATATTTACAAGTGATTATAAAATAAAGGCATGTCAAGATTTATGGTAACTGTACATTGAAAACCATAGTATATCCCTTATTTCCCCTCCTTATGTCGCTGGTGCCACTTTGACCTAATCTCCCCCTTTGGTCAAAGATAACAATGCAATGAAGGAATACAAGAAGTTAGCTTTGATTGTTGGTGTCTATAAGCAACTCGTATATATATTGATAATGGTGATCAATCTCGGTTAATGTCTCCTATACCAAAGGATCCATACAAAGTAGGACATGAAATTTTAACATCTAATTGATTGTTTTCGTTGATCATAAGTGTTCTAATTGGATCCCACTTTTAGAAATGTAATAAAAGTCAGAACTAGTTTTAGATCACATGATTCTCAATAGTGGTATCAAATCCAACTTTAGACTTTATGATCGCTTTCTATTGTTAAGGTTTCTAATTCTTGATGTTCATGGTAATGATCAAAATACTTCAATTATTTTTTTTAACGGTTATGGTTTTATAAAATTTTATTTTTAAGAAAGGTATTATTATGCTCACATGCATGATTTTATAACAACATATTAATACTAGTTACCTTATGATGTAATTGTTTATACATTATTCTTTCCTATTCTGGAATGTGTTTGAATGTGTGGTTGGCTATGTTAAAAGCTATGTAATCTGGGTTGGCCAATTTTGTGACGTTCTTAGTAATAGTTAGGTTTTTTCTTTTTCCATTGTATTTTATTATTTTATTTTAAATTATAAATACTGAGAAATTGGTAAAACATAAAGATGGAAATTCTATATTGGTTTGGACCGAACAATAAAAGGGCTAGCAGTTAAAACCTTGGCTACCTCCGCATAACAACCTTGTCATATCTATAAAATTGTAATATTAGAGATGACAAATGGACTTTAGAACACACTCTTAAATGGTAACCTAAGAGAGGACATATATATGATGCACCAAAATTTGAATTTTGGGTATCTTAATAGAATGTACAAGATTCACATTAAAGCAAACATCTAAGAGATTTAGTCATTATTAAACCCAATGTCAAATCCCAATAAGTGATATATTATGAAAATATTGGTATTTTAATACATGCATAAGAAAGAAATGATATATTAGTCAACACTTTTTGATCACCAATTTGATTGTTGGTGATGTTAGGACAAATAAATCCAATGTTCCTAAAAGTTCATACAAATAAAATAATTGATCTATTCATAAATAACATGTCTCATGTCTGTATAATGGTCATACCAATAGCCTTGGAATTTTTCATGCTAGCAACTTAATTTATTTTATACAAAATTTTAGTATTCAAATATTGGAATATTAAGTTGTAGTTTTTAAGTTATAAATGAATGTAAATAGTATGATTGTTTTCATCAACATCAGTATGTACATACTAACATGCTTAAATACTTTATTAAATACTAGTTATTCTAAACACCCATTGTTGTTCATGTTACCAGAGTAATCATAAATAAAGACTAAGGTGAATATTGATCATATTTGATGATGTATATATATATATATATATATATATATATATATATATATATATATATATATATATATATATATATATATATATATATATATATATACATATATATATATATATATATATATATATATATATATATATATATATATATATATATATATATATATATATTGTAGAGAGACAAATCCACATATATACATTGATGGTGAATATTAGATTCACTAAATCTCAATTTGTCACTTCATGTATCGACATCCTTTAAATTAATCTTAAACATGAATTGAGCCTATATATCATTTGAATTGAAATATATGTTCATCTCTGAGTAAGTTTAGTATTATGTATTTATGTATTTTAAAGCTATCTTAAACAAGGCAGTTATACAAGCTACTATAGGATATGATGTTAAACCTCATAATAAATGCATATAATCAACAACGAATGTGTTCTTCTTACAATTAGAGTTTGATATTGGTCAAGGCTATTGATGATTTGAACGTATGAACACACCTAGATGAGATTGACATGATGGTCAATTAAGTCTAATGATCTTATTTATACTCATAGATTAAGAACCCATATAAAATCATATAAGAATGATTTAATCCATGAACTCATGTTCAATAATATAAAAACAAAATAGAATTAAGACAACAAGTCATTTGCCATTAATTAAATAGTTAATGTAACTTTTGTGGAGACAAACATTCATGTATTATTGGGAATACTTACATATTGTTAAGTGCTTAGCATTGTCTGTATGGTTAATTATTTTTGTTTCTTGCACAAGTGAGAGTCTGTAAGATCTAATTGTAAGACCCTGTTTCGGGAATGATTAATTTGAGTTTTAAAAGGAATTGGTTTTGAGAAATCGGAAGATACCGCCACTATGTTTGGGGATAACGACGCTATCTTGTGAAACATGGGTTCCCACGATCGTAAAGATAACTAGGATCATTTTCTTAAATTCCCAAAAACAAAAATTAGTGACATACATAGCAAATACTAGAAAAACTATCATCCAAATCCATGTAAATAGGTGATAGTGATACTGACTCATCTAGTTAACTCATAAGAAACTTTAGGGGTCTCAATGTGATAAACAAAAGTATAAGGGTGTCATTATGATTTAGGTATAAATTAAGGGTGTCAAATGAAAAAACAAAATAAACAAAGACAATACGAAGTTCGAGATCCACCGACGATAGCAGGCCAAGTGCCCAACTAACCGCGTCGTCTTTCTGCTGAAAATCTCTATCACTCTCCTTGTATCTCCACTGAGATCTTACTCTGATTCAAACTCTTCTAGATCTGCATCTCAATCTAGGGATTTGTAGATGCATGTATAAACGAATTACGAACGAATGAGAGTGTGAAATTCTGAAAATAAAAGGGGATCGCAATCGATTTGAGTGAAAATGGCGTGTCTTCGTTTACATGCAGCAGTTTCATTGATAATCTTGCTTCCTTTCCTTTTCAATGTTGCCGTTGATTGCAAAACGCTAAAAAGAGACGGTAATGATTCAGTTATCCATTAAAAATTTCCGTTTGAATGCGTGATTGTGTTGTGTTTTGTATGTATCCTTCTGTCAGAACACGCGTAATTACATTTGCAGTTGTTTATCTATTACTCCAGAGCCATGTTTACTCTAATTACTTCAACTGATCTTAGATCCCATGATTTAGAGAGAAAATTGGGGGTAGCTTGTTCATTATATTATCATCGTTTACCTAATGTGAATCAGTTTGATATTTTGTTAAAACTTAAATAGTTCTATGCCTTATATTAGCGCCTAGTGAAAATTCATTCGTTTACAACTGCCGTAATAAGTTCGGCTTAATATATACGCGTGGAGTAGGATCCAGAGTTCAATTTTTTGTTGATATGATATAGTAGCCATGGAATTGAAGTTGAAAACATCAGTTGATTCGACTATGAGAAAAGTATGAAAATGAAAGTACAGAATTGATCCAATTGGAGTGACTTAATACTGTTTCTTGCATCCTGTAGTGAAAGCTCTTAATGAAATTAAAGCATCTCTTGGATGGAGGGTGGTGTATGCATGGGTTGGAGATGATCCATGTGGAGATGGTGATTTACCAGCCTGGTCTGGTGTCACTTGCTCCACACAAGGTGATTATAGAGTAGTCACTGAACTGTAAGTATTACTTAATTCTGGCTTACATTTACAAATCTATGGAATTGATCCAACTTTGTAATTTCAGGGAAGTATATGCAGTGTCAATCATTGGACCTTTCCCTACTGCTGTAACCAATCTTTTGGATCTTACAAGACTGTAAGAATCTCTTTCCCACTACTATGCAGTCAAGGGGGTTAGTGTTGACTTTGTGATGGTAATCTTTTTGACTTTTTTTGCAGGGATCTCCACAATAATAAGTTGACCGGCCCAATCCCACCTCAAATTGGACGTTTGAAGCGTCTTAAAGTACTGTATGATCCGTTACTTGACCATGCAATAATTTGATTTAAAAAAAAAAAAAAAAAACATTTTTGTGATGTGTGTCATCTTTTTTACAGTAATTTGAGGTGGAACAAGCTGCAAGATGTGATTCCTCCTGAAATAGGTGAACTGAAGAAACTAACACATCTGTGAGTATTTGCATTTTACACTATTCTTGTTTAGAGTCCATTAATAATATATAAAAAGAACCACTAATTAAAATATTAATTAATTGTATCAGGTACTTGAGTTTCAATAGTTTTAAAGGTGAAATACCAAGAGAGCTTGCTAATCTTCCAGACTTACAATATCTCCATCTTCATGAAAATCGGTTCATTGGTCGAATTCCAGCAGAATTGGGCACCTTACGAAATCTTCGCCACCTGTACCCTTCTTTAATCCCTTTTTTAATTAATTAAATCATAAGTAAAAATAAATTACAATTATTAATTGTGTAAATTGTGTTTGTAGAGATGTGGGTAACAATCATTTGGTTGGAACTATAAGGGAATTAATACGTATAGAAGGATGTTTTCCGGTTCTTCGCAATCTGTATGTTGTTTTGAAAATTTGATATTTATTTAATTTTTGATACCATTTTATGTTATTTTGAAGATTTAATTTTCTGTTTGTGGTATTTTGCAGTTATTTAAATAATAACTATCTGACCGGAGGAATTCCAGCACAGCTTGCCAACTTGACTAATCTGGAAATTTTGTAAGTATTTTTATGTAAAATAAAACTTTTGTGATTATAATATTGTACAAAAATTCATGAATTTGACGATAATAATGGTGATGGAATCAGGTATTTATCTTACAACAAAATGTCGGGGATTGTGCCAGCTGGACTTGCTCATATTCCCAAGCTAACTTACTTGTAAGTATCTCTGAATGTAGTAATCGAAGAGGGAATGGAATAGTGTATTACCATGGAATACTAAAATCTTGTTTGTTTGCTACATGGGAATGGAATAGAGCATTCTTTATGGAATGTGATTCCTTCATTTTATGGGAGAGGGGTGTATTTTTGTTTTTTATCTTTTTATCATTCCTTGATGGAATGTAATGATAAATTATTATATATGAGTTACTTTTATCTATATAATCTTCAATAACATTAATGTTTTTAAAATTTTTTAGAAATTCAATTAAATTATTTTTTTTTGTTAGGTACCTGGATCACAACCAATTAAGTGGGAGGATTCCTGATGCTTTCTACAAGCACCCTTATCTCAAAGAACTGTGAGCAATACATGAATTCTTGATTTTTATTCAAAACCTCGAATTTATTTTAAAAATTGTTTTATTTTTTTGGCAGATATATTGAAGGGAATGCATTCCGGCCAGGTGTGAACCCAATTGGTATTCACAAAGTACTGGAATTATCAGATTCTGATTTCTTATTTTAGTCAACTTCATCTACTCAATTTATTTTTATTCAATATTAATCAAGAAAATGAAAGTTTTGTTCCCACTACGCCTCTAAATATCAAGAAGAAATTAGAAACTGTTATTTGGCATGGTTTGTAATGGAAAATTAATGGGAAAGAAGTGTATGATCTAGTTGTATTGCAATGTGTATGAGATGTTATAATTGAAAATTTATGAAGCGGTAGTTATACCTTTGTGTTTTGTTGTTTATTATCTACAAGAAAAACAACTTTTCCATAATGAAAACTTGCAAATGATGGCTCTTTTCTAACGTCTTCACAAACGATTTGGGCAACGAATGAAATCGTATTTTATGCTTTTGAAATTGATTATAGTGAAATTGATTATAGAGGTGAGAGGGAAAATAAATGCACCTGTATCCCAAAAATCACGAATTTTCCTTTTTTTTAGATTGATAAAATGCCTATTATGCCTTTACAGCTGTTTTGTTAAAAATTTAATTAATTATATTCTCTTTTATTTACAATTTTAACCTCTCAATCATAACCATCGATTTTTTTTTATCTGACGGTCAGGATCCAGTCTTAAGATAATACAATAATTATCATTCTCAAGATAACCTATCTCTCTCTCTCTATATATACTATATATATATAGAAAACTCTTTAATAACATAGAAAACTCTTTAATGAATAATAACATTAACAAGAAGCTATATATACAAAATTTGTAACATAGTAACAATATACACAATTGTATGTATTCAACTAGCTTTCTTATGTTCTTGGCCATGTTTCTTTCTTTGAGTTTTTTTTAGCTGTAAATAAACAAAAAAGCATTATCAATAAGATGTATGTAGAAATCCATAACAGAATAATAACATAAGACAATATGTTATATGTAGAAATTCATAACTGAATTTTTCAGTAAATAATTTTTTTTTACTATCAAACAATATTCATACTTAAATATCAATATAATCAGTAAATTAGAAAAATAACTAAATGTAAACAATACTCATCAAGAATGTTAATATAATCAATAAAGTAAAAATGACACTATCTATCAAACAATATTTATAACAGAATAAAAAAAATTCGTAACACTATATAGAAATTCTTATCTGAATAACAAAATAGAATAAACACAAAAATAACACTAACTATCAAATAATATTCATAATAAAATAAACAAATTCGTAACACTGCATAGAAATTCATAACAACATAAACAAATTATAATAGAATAAAGTCAATAAACACATAAACTGCACTAATTGCCAAACAATATTCATATTAGAATAAACAAATTCGTAACACTACAAAGAAATTCATAACAGAATAAACAAATTCATAATAGAATAAAGGGCAAAATGCAGTAAAACCCAACTAATTATCATACATTGTTTAGAAAAAACCTTAAATTTTATTTACATTCAAAAAAACCATTACACTATTATTTAACTTTCAGTAAAACATAAATAGCCGGTTTTCTTATAAAATGACCGGATAAAGTAATGACATGGCATAAAGAATATCTCTCCCTCCATGTCTTCGCCTTACTTGGGCTCCAAAAAGCTTCAGCAGGTCACCAAAGGTTCGACCTCCACCGCCACCATGTATCAAGCAACAGGTGAGGCTCCAGGAACCGCCGGTTACATTCATATCATCGACATCAAAGGCAAAGTCCCGCTCTGACTGCTGCACTAGATCTAAACTTAACCTCGTTACAAGAGGTTGCCAAACGTTTTAAGCAGTGCCGACGGCTTCGGCTCCGGCCACCACCTTCTTCCCAAAATATCACCCTCCACATCTCTGCCGCCACTTCCACAACCTCTGCTCCACACCACAAACCACCATCGATTGTACTTCCTCACCACCTATCATCGCCGCCGCTACTGCCTGTAACAACCGTTGCCCAATCCTTCTCTTCTACCGTTCTCCGCCAAATACATCCCTGTCAACGTTATCAACGATGAACCGTAATCTTCGACGACATGAACTCTCTGAAACAGTTCGATAGAAAATACTGGCGAACATTCTTCGACTCTCATGTCAGTCGCCACACCAGCTGGCCGTACGGATCCAGCATATGGCAAAAAAGAATGGGTTCTACTGGAAATTGACATCGATGATATCATAAACGCCTCCGAATGGTCCAACCTTTCGGCCGCACTAGAGGCTGCTTGTATTGGAGATTTTTTAGTCTACTTCCATTTTTTTCTGTTTCCATTTCCACTTGCTTTTGCTTGAATGGTCCAACCTTTTGTCCCCACCGACCTTTCAAGAACTTAGTGAAATATAAAATTGGATCCTAAAGAAGCATCGTGATACATTAATACATGTTTGATCAGTTTTGCTGGACTTGATTTTGTTAAATTTAATAGCACCGTACATTTTTTAGGGTTTGAATCATCCAAAAGTCAGGGAGAAAAAATGCAGGTGTGAAAAGAACTCTCTGCATCCTAACTTTAAGAAGTTGTCCACGTATTATATCAACTGGTTGTTTCAATGGAAAATCTACACTTTGGCTTAAATTAAAAGGTAATTTATAGTTAGGATGGTTTTTCTAAACCTAAATAAAGTTGACATAAATAGTGAGCCTCGCATGTTACTTGATACATGGTGGCGGTGGAGGTCGAACCTTTGGTGACCTGCTGAAGGTTTTTGGAGCCGAAGTAATCGGCGAAGACATGGAGGGATCGAGAGAACATTTTTTTATGGTCTGAATAGATATGCCTTTCGAGAGCAACGAAGACATTGCAGAAAAAGATACCGGGTTTAGTTTGAGGAGAATGGTAGGATGTAAAGGTGGTTGAAGCTATCCTAATGAAGAAGAAGATACCCAGCTATATTTTTTTATGCCATGTAATCACTTCATCCGGTCATTTTATAAGAAAAACGGCTATTTGGATTTTATTGAAAGGTAAATAATAATGTAAGGGTTTTCTTGAATGTAAATCAAATTTAAGGTTTTTTCTAAACATTGTATGATAAATGATGGGGCTTTTTTGCATTTTGCCCTAGAATAAACGAATATTCAATCATTTCTTTCTAGATAGAGTTTTAAATACAGAAAAAATTATAATAGAAATGTGACAATAAACTTATTAATTCAAAATAGAATTTATAATAACAACTCCAGAAAGTCTAAGTTCATAACAGAATTTCTACTGAATCCGTTATATCTTACACAAAGATGATCCAAGTAACAAAACTTCTTTTAAATACTCATAAAATCTATATCAATTTTACAGTCGAAAGTCAATAATTTTGGCATTAGAAGTCAGATGATCATTTGCATAAAATAATTTGTTAATTTAAAAGAATTTTCATTCTTGCAGTTCAAAGTTCAAACACTTCATGTGCATCTAAAATATATAAAAGTGTTAGAGGATCCGGAACTTATTTCTTTTAAAATTCAGATATAAATAATTGAAATCATGACAATTGACTAGTCATTAAAGGATTGAATTATGCACAGTAGGTAATCAAATGGAATTGAAGTATTAGAAATTTTACTAAACAATAAAACAATTGAATTATGAAAACTGAATCAGATTATAATTTTTGGATACACTCAACAACAGAATCATTGGATCAAATATCAAGAAACTTACTTTTGGGCGTGATTATAAGGTGGTCGACATCACTGGCTGCGGTTGATCGAGACTTAAAGAAACAAACGCAAATGTTAATAATGGTGATGAAGAGGTCAAGAGGATGGATTTCCAACAACACAAAGGAGGAATAAAACAGGTTCCAATGAAGATTGGAATGTCGCCAGAAATGGATTATTGGAAACGAGTTTTGTTAATCGGTTTTTTTATCATCTAATTATTCATTCAGTTAAAAATCTTTTATGGAGACGTTTTCAGGATTTTTTTTTAATTTCTTTTTTGCAAAAACTAAATGGTCGACTAAACATTGAGTACTAAACAATTGCCTTAAATAAACAATTCCTATATGACATTGACCCTGGTTGACTGTTTGGCCTTACATGTTACGAATAAATATCATTCGCTTATATTTTAACTACGTTATTCATATGAACTAAAAATGTTAGTATATGTCAATTAACTAAGCTCCCTGATGATATATGTCAAAAACGTTATAGAAAAGGTCATCCGGTTAAAATTTTGGTCTAGACACACTCGCTGGAGTAATTGTAACGTTGATTTATGTTCTAGATCCATCGAATTCGATCCAAGCGTGTACGTTTTGCCCATTTCGCATATTCACTGTGTCGAACTCCACAACAATAAGCGGCGTTATGGTTCGCGCGGTGGAGTTGGAGAACAATCCAAGATACTGACCGCCGATTGCTCCGTTGGGTTCAGTTGTGTTTGATAACACGAAAGCGATGCCGAAACCAGGACTCGAGCTGATTTTTGGTAAGATTGAAAAGACGAACTGCGTTGAGAAGACAGTATGGTTACCAGAGCCTTGCTGGAGCATCTGAATTCGCATCGAGTAGAAAGCTCGGCTGGTTGACCATTGATTTCAAGATCACAATTGTATAAAACACAAATATATCAAAATAACTCTTTGATTAATTGGAAATATCACTCAAAAACCAATTACATATATGTGTGTATATTGCTATGTGTTGGTGTGTCTCAACTGCTCTTGATAGTACACTGCATATATATTGCATAGAAAGCCACTTGCTTAATAATATCTAGATATCAATTGTCCACTTGACAATTGGTTGGTGGATCAAAAGTATCCACTTGACACTTAAGATTCCAACATTCACCCCCGAATCTCTAAGTCCTTCTAGAGACGACTTTGATCCCGATCATACTTTGCATTTCCTTGAACTTGGTTCGAGCCAACGGTTTTGTAAGGATGTCCGTCTTTTGTTCTTCACCAGGAATGTACTCAACCTCTATTTGTTCTTTCTCAACACAATTGCGAATGAAATGAAACCTTGTATGAATGTGTTTACTTCTTCCGTGAAAAACTGGATTCTTCGTTAGTTCGATAGCCGACTTGTTATCAACCCTAAGAACCACCTTCTCTTGCAGCTTGTTCATGATTTCTCCCAGTAAATCCTGAAGCCATATTGCTTGACAAGCAGCCGCGGTGGCTGCCATGAACTCTGCCTCGCAAGATGATAAAGCAACGGTATCTTGCTTTTGCGAACACCAGGTTATCGGAGATGACCCATAGTAGAAGATGTGACCAGTTGTGCTTCTTCCGTCATCTGGATCAACATTATGACTACTATCACTGTAACCAATAAGTCGTTTTTGTCCCATCCTCTCGTACTTGATTCCGTATCCCGTTGTTCCACGTAAGTACCTTAGAATGTGTTTGATTGCGTTACCATGTGATTCTCTTGGATTCTGCATATATCGGCTAATAACTCCAACCGCGTATGCCATATCGGGTCTTGTTTGTAAGAGATATCTAAGACATCCTACCACCTTTCGATATTGTGTTGGGTCGATTTCGGGTTCATCTTCGGCCTTTGACAATTTTGTTCCTGGATCCATCGGAATGTGGGTCGGATTGCAATCATGTAAACCGGCTTCCTTCAGAATGCGTCGAGCGTATGCTTCTTGATTTACAGTAATCCCTGATTCATCCTGTTTGACTTCAATGCCCAGGTAGTAAGTTAATCTTCCAAGATCAGACATCTCGAAGTTCTTGGTCATGTCAAATTTGAACCTTTTGATCATGTTCAAATTTGTACCTGTAACAAATAAGTCATCAACATAAATTGCTAAAATTAGCAAGTTAGATTCTTCGTTTTTCCGGTACACCGATGGTTCTTTCATGCACTTGTGAAATTTCATTCCCCTCAAAATCCCATCAAGTTTCGTATTCCATGCTCTTGGTGCTTGTCTAAGGCCATATAACGCTTTTAAAAGACGATACACCTTGTGCTCTTCGCCTTTCCTTATGTAGCCTTCCGGTTGAAACACATAAACGGTTTCCTTCAACTCTCCATGTAAGAAAGCCGTTTTGACATCCAAGTGGTGAAGCTCCCATCCATTAGTAGCGGCTAAGGCAATGAGAAACCTGATGGTTTCAATTCGAGCTACTGGGCAAATACTTCTTGGAATTCAATGCCAGGTTGTTGCACGTACCCTTTAGCGACCAACCTTGCCTTGTGTTTGTTTATGGTGCCATCTGCATTTTTCTTCAGCTTGAACACCCATTTGAGTCCAATTGCCTTTACCCCCATAGGCTTGTTTACGAGAGTCCACGTATTATTCTTGTTGATTGAATTGATTTCCGCATTCATGGCTTTAACCCACTGTGGTTCTTTCTTCGCCTCTTCAACCGTAACCGGCTCGTCATTGGTTGCTAGGAGAAGTTCTTCAATGTCATCAACATAAAGTACATAATCTCGTAATCGAATTGGAAGATTCCTTTGTCTTGTAGACCTTCGGTGTTGGGTGTTGATGACCGGATTTGGTTGCTCAATGTCTTGAACCTGTACTCCGTCTTCAATTTCATGGTCTGATTCAATCGGTTCATTGTTTACATCGTTTTCTTGGTTGTTGTTCGCCATATTTTCCGGTAAATCCCATGGTACTATGAATGTTCCTGGTTCTTCATTGTCGGGTGTAGCTTCGTTAACCCAATTCCACCCTTTGGTTTCATTAAAAATAACGTCTCGACTCACGATTATTTTTTGTGTTGTTGGATTAAATAAACGATAGGCTTTTGTACCTGGTTCAGAACCAAGATGAACTAGTGGTCTTGATCTTGCATCTAACTTCTTGAGATTCACTGGTTCAACTTTTGCATATGCTTGACACCCAAAGATGCGTACGTTCTCCAAATTAGGTTTTCTTTTATACAGCTTCTCGTACGGAGTTGTATCACCAAGTACTCTTGTGTAAATACGGTTGATCAGGTTTGTGGAGTGTGTTACCGCTTCTCCCCATAGATAGTTTGGAACATTCATTGTCTTCATGATACTTCGTGTCATGTCCATAAGTGTTCTGTTTCTTCGTTCCACAATACCATTTTGTTGTGGTGTATATGGGGCGGTAAGATGGCGTTTAATTCCATTTATATCACAAAATGAATTAAATTCGAGCGAAGTAAACTCACCTCCTCGATCACTTCGAAACACCTTCAAAGACTTTCCGAGCTCATTCTCCGCCAAAGCTTTGAATTTCTTGAAGTGTAAAAACGCCTCACTTTTCTCTTTTAAGAGAAAAATCCACATATACCGTGAAAAATCGTCAATTAGTGTGAAAATGTACCGATTTTGACCCTTCGTTGACGGTGTTATCGGACCGCATAAATCACCGTGAACTAGCTCCAATGGTCGTGTTGCTTTGTACGTCGTCATTAATGGAAATGACTTTCTTGTTTGCTTGCCCACCAAACAAGACTCACATAATTGATTTTCACTGTTAAAATGTGGTAACCCTTTGACTAGACCATTCTTGGACATCTTCTTCATAGACTCGAAATTGATGTGCCCAAGTCTTGCATGCCAACGCCACGTGTCTTCACTTAATCTTGAATGAAGGCAAGTAAGTACTCCAATAGGCAACTGTATTTTATAAAGGCGGTTTGAAGTTCTTTGTACCTTCATTAATAAGCAGTTGTCAGCATCATGCATCGTCAAATAGTTATCTTTCATCCGAATATCGCACCCGGCTTCAGTTGCTTGACCGAGACTGAAAATATTATTTTTCAGATCCGGAATGAAATAAATCTCCGTTATCAAACGTTGTTGGCCTGATTTTCCCTGGAAAATTATCGAGCCTTTTCCTTTGATCGCGACACTCGAATTATCGCCAAATTTTACTTTGCCGGTTATTCCTTTGTCGAGTTCGGAGAAAAATGAGCGATTTCCCGTCATGTGATTACTCGCTCCGTTATCCAAATACCACACATCATTTTCTTGTGAATTGTATCTAGATGGTATCACCTTCTCTTCGTTCAAAAATACGGTTTCATTGGCATCATCTTGTTCGGCAAAATTCATTTCTTGGAATTTTTGAATTCTATCCGGACATTTTGATGCGTAGTGGCCCGGTTTATCACATCGATAACAAATTATTTTTGATAAATCCTTTTTCGCGTTTTGATTTGAGCCAAAACTGGAATTGGGCTGATTTTTAGCTTTGTTTTTATTGGAATTGGGCTTGGGCTTGTGGGAATTGGACCATGACCCATTATTTGACCCGGATCCGCCCGAATTGGAGCCACCCGACCCGGACCAGGAACCCCTTTGATTAAACCCGCTTTCAGCCTCCTTTCTTCCCCATCTTGTGTCGCTGCTTCTGTCGGACGAAAAAGAGGAGCTCCCCCCCCCCCCCCCCCCCCCGATCGATCCTCCTTGTGAGCCGTGACTACCGCCGGCGCCTCTCCTTCCGTCGGTCGATCCTCCGCCGCCACGGGTGAACAAAGCCCTATTCAGTTCTTCTCCACCCTCGTCTCCCCGAATCCTTTCCTCATACGCCTTCAATCGGCCAACAACATCTTCGTAACCTACCTTGTTCAAATCGAGGAGCTGTTCGAGAGAAGCTACGAGGTGAATGAATTTTCTAGGTACTGATTTTAGGAGTTTTTTTCACCATCTTTGATTCTCCAATTGCTTCTCCTAGGGCCGATGATTTTGAAGAAATTTCCGATAATTTTCCGGCGAAGGTATCGATTGAATCGGTTTCTCCCATCTTCAATCGATCGAACTCTGTGTTTAGGGTTTGGAGTCGAGCTTCTTTTACACGATCGGCTCCAACATGTCGAGCTTTGATTGATTCCCACAGGACCTTGGAAGAATCGATATCGCCGATTTGCATAATCAAAGCTTCGGGAATTGCTTGATAGATTAAACCCGTGGCTAGGTAATCTTTCTCTTCGTTCTTCTCCTCTCCTGGATCAATCACTGTCCAAGCCTTATGAATTTTTAGAACTATCTTCATTCGCAGGGACCATACCGTGTAGTTAGTGGAATTCAACATCGGACAAGAAACCGAAGTGGTTCCGACCTCCTTGATTCGTGTTTGATCTGGACCAGCACCACCCGAGCTTCCTGCTCCTTCTGACATATTTCACGGGTATGATTTTTCACAGCTTCGTAATCTTGCTCTGATACCAATTCAAGATCACAATTGTATAAAACACAAATATATCAAAATAACTCTTTGATTAATTGGAAATATCACTCAAAAACCAATTACATATATGTGTGTATATTGCTATGTGTTGGTGTGTCTCAACTGCTCTTGATAGTACACTGCATATATATTGCATAGAAAGCCACTTGCTTAATAATATCTAGATATCAATTGTCCACTTGACAATTGGTTGGTGGATCAAAAGTATCCACTTGACACTTAAGATTCCAACATGATTTGAGTCATTAGATAAGCGGATCATCGGTGGCTCGATGCGGGCATCACGTACTAGCAGGAGGTCGATGGTGGTGTTCAAGGAGTTGAAAAATAAATCCACGGCAGTGAAAGGTGGTGATAGAATGAAGAGTAAAATGATTATAAGGCTTCCTCGATGCATCTTTGGAGAAATTTTGAAAATGTGAATTGGGTTTTTTCATGCGATAAGGATCAAATCCACGTCCTGAAAGAAATCATTTGACATCCATTTCTAACCCTCTAACCGGTTGTAAATGTTACAGGGATCTAATTAACATGTCAAATATGACGCTATTCCATTGGAAAACAAGAAAAAAGCTTTAGAAACATTTAAACCAGAAGTTGATATTTCGTTGGGCTACAATGTCATATCATTTTTCCAACTAAATAAATATCGTGTCATCAGACATACAGCAACGGGGAACAGTGAACACACATGACCGACAGCATGTTTTAGAAAAATATTATTATTATAATAATATAATTTTTAAATCATACGTATCTTATTTAGTGATTTATGAAAGTTAAACAAAACAACACAAAAAGTATTTGCCGTACATTTTTGTAATATAATTTTTTTATAATATAATTTTTGTTATTAAATTTACATATTAAATCATTGTTAAATAATTAGTTATTAATTATTAAATACGAAATAATGACTAGCGAGCTTTTAACGAGTTTAAAAAGCACAAATGAGCTCGATATTTGACTATTAACCGAGCCGAGCTTAGGCGGCTTAGGCTTGTTTAGGCTCATCTGACAAACGTGTCAAGCTCGAGTATGTTAAATACTCCATGAGCCGAGCTCGATGAGCTCGAGCCCTATGAATTTAAACGAGCCGAGCTCGGGCTCAAGTGGGCTCAGGCTCGGCTTTGCTCGTTTACACCCCTACCTCCCCTTTCCTCATGTCTTTTTGTCATGTCTTTTTGTCAACACATAGGAGCCTACTTTTAGGATATGATTGTTGGGAATTTTAAATTTCATCAGATACACGAAATCTCATATACGGATTCGGATATCAAAATTCACTATTTGAAATATTTGGATACCCGAAATTATCCGATTTTGAACACCCCTAGCCAAATAAATATCATCATTGCTCAGAGTGCTCTTACAATCTTGTACTTAGCGAATTCATGCTCCAAATCGATTTTTGTGCTACTAAAACTTTTAGACATATCACTAGAAGAAGCATCTTGGGAGTTTTGCACGGTTGTTTTCTATATTTTTTTCTTTTCTTGTAGTCAATGGAACAAATCTCTTTGGTTTTGTCGATGTCTTGCCACAAATCATTTCTATATAGAACGTGATGTAACAAATTTTGTTGTGTGGATCCAAAGCAACAACATATAGAAAGTTCATGTTGTCTATAATGTCTCACTATTTGCCATACTTTGCCTTCATTGACTTGTTCATTCGTGCTTGCAAGAGAAACGATTTGATGTTACATACTTGGAACCAAAATTCTTGATAGCAACATAGAAAAAAATGCAAATACTTTATAAAGTTCATGTTTTAAAGAAAAATAACCATGTGTTAGTAACCAAGTAACAAAGACAAAGCATAAATACATAAATTAGCAAAAATACAGCATAATTAGATTTCTCCTAATTCGCTATAGCCTGCACACCAATTACTCCATCATTTCTTTTTTGTTTTCTAATACTCCTTTCACAATCATTTTCGATGTCACCACGAAAGTAAGCACTACGATTAGAAGAGTGAATATCATGAAAAACGATTGACAAAATAAAACACGTAAGATATCAATATTAAAGAACAACAAATAACATTAATATACGAAAAAAATATATATGAAACGCTTTCACGGTTGTTTCCAACATTAAAAGAGTGAATATTCACCTAGTTTCAACATCAATACATGGTTTTCGTTTATGCTTAATTCCATCCATTCAACAGTGTCCGGAAAGCATGCATACTTAGCAGGTGACGATCACATGCACCAATCACACTGCTTTTTTAATCCATCTCTCAATGGTTTCGTCCATGTGATTGGCTATCTAACAAAAATTAAGAATCTTCTTTTGTAATACCTAATCATTATCAATCCAATATGTCGTAATACACATATAATTAAAATCGTGAACTGAGACCAAGTGTCAATGCTAAGACACATGTTAGGTGAATGTGAACATTTTGAAGTTGTTTTTTCAAAGTTTGGTGAAACAATTTTCAAAGGTTGGTGAATGTGTTGAAACACAACTCTACATTCACATTACCTTCTCATATGTATAAATAGCCTTCATATGTTCAAGGAAAAAATGCACCACTTGAGTTAAAGAGAGAAAATAACTTGTAGAGAGTTATAAATTGTAATCTTGTGAGTATTAATAATATTTCTCTAGTTGTTGCCCGTGGATGTAGGATTGACACCGAATCCGAACCACGTAAAAATCCTTGTGTTATCTTCTTGCTATATTTTCGTGAGTTTGTGTGTGTGTGATAGTGTATTTTCGCTGCGTGTACCCGGTCCGGTTCCTAACAACACATTGTTCGCCTTTTAACAAATCCATGATTTTTTAGCCTATTCTGTATAAATTGATAAATATGTCGTAATACACATATAATTAAAATCGTGAACTGAGACCAAGTGTCAATGCTAAGACACATTGTTCGCCTTTTAACAAATCCATGATTTTTTAGCCTATTCTGTATAAATTGATAAATATGTCGTAATACACATATAATTAAAATCGTGAACCGAGACCAAGTGTCAATGCTAAGACACATTGTTCGCCTTTTAACAAATCCATGATTTTTTAGCCTATTCTGTATAAATTGATAAACAATATCGAGCAAGAGTTGTCTTGATGGAAACTTATCAATGGTTAACGATAAAGGTCCGAAGAAAGCAAATGAACCTATAATTGACCTTGATAACGATAATTATAAGGGGTAGAAGAACCCTCGATCAGTGAAGTTAATATGGGAGAAGAAAAGAAGTCTGGAGTTAGGAGATGATTTGTTTCGGATCATTTTACATATGTAAAACGGTGCGAAAAAAAATACAATGTCAGAGTCACTAGTCGTTTGTAACCCCTAAAAAATGGTGTGAGCGCATTGTCACATCATATATACCATGTATGCTGGACGTCACCTTTTTATAATAAATCTGATTTACAAGGCCGGCCCAAGCTAGGGCATCAGATTTTTAAGTCGGCTGTTATATAGCACATATATCATTTCGGCCAAAACATAAAGGCATCCCATAGTCGAATACAAGACTCCAAAGTCCAAACATATGCTGATTGCTGATACGCCTAGCGAGTTATCATTAGATTCAGTTCCCTAAGCATTCGCACAATCGCACACGCCATTAATTAGGTTGAAGATATCGAAGCGTTGAGGTTGAGAGGACAAGGAGATGAAGTTCTCAAGATCGTTGATCACGGGATCAGTGATTCTCGATCCTATTTCTCTTTTCAATGTCCCGGGCGAGATACTATATTAATTTTATATAGCAAAACTGAAATAAAATTTATAGTCAAACAAAATCCATCGTTATACAAACAAAAACATACAAAAATAACTTAAAGCGATGCCTTCATGTATTTTTTGAAGCAAAAACATCTATTAATTTACGATAATCTAGACTTTGTAGAAATTGACTTTCGATACTCAATATGACTAATCTATTTAATCTTTCTTGAGTCATAGTACTTTGAAGATACGTTTTCAATAGCTTCAATTTCGAAAAACTTCTTTCCACGTAAGCGACCGTAATTGGTACCGTCAATAGAATCTTATACGCAACTAACACATAAGGAAAAATGTTCATTTGGGAGTCGACATCAAGGAACTGTTTATTGAGAAGAATTTACTTGATATTTAAGGGAATCACTTCAGGGGAATCTACTCATCGAAACATAAACATGCATGGGTCACCAACTCTAATTCTTCAGTGGAATAACGGCTAACGGCTGTGGGTAGGACTATACGAGACCGAGGAAACCTAGGTCTAACTAAAAGGTAACGGAGCCTTACATTAAACCCTATTAGACCTAGGTCTAACTAAAAGGTAACGAAGCCTTTTGTTTTGAAAAAAAAAAACATAGGAACGCATCAGGTGCATGATGCACACGCATCATGGACATCGCCTTGCGCATCACAACGCTTCAGGCGCATTTTTTTAAACCAAGATTTGCATTGTTGTCCACGGGTGTTCTCCTTTGTCTGCTTCATCCGACAACATTACCTGCAAAATTTGTAACTCCAAAAACAAAGTTTTTCCATCAATATCATAATCCTCACCATTTGTCAAAGTAGATTCAAGTTTCAAACAATATTTTTTTAATTCATCATCAAGTAAAGATACTAACTTTGAACCATCAAACAAAAATCCAAAAATAGATTCAAAATCTTGCATTTTCTCAGATCTATTTTTAAATTGAGTACGAGCCATATTAACTAGAACAAGAAAATAATCAATTCAAAATTTTTCTTGAGAAGATTGTTCTCTTTCGGTATTTGGAATTTCATCTGAATGTTTTGTTTTCTACAAAATTACGTTTAATGGGAAATTCAAATTCAACTCCAATATAATATGCTATTTCTCCAACTTCATTAATAGCGGAGTCAAAGCCATTTTCTCTATAAATTTTGAAATATTTAATCAATATCTCTAAGTTTTTATTGCAACATCAAGAAGCATATATTAGAATTGTAACTTTTAACTAACCAAATTAATTCTAAATAAAATTTATGCCATATGACTAAACTTAAAATACATTCAAAACTAGAAAATTCACCATTCATTAATGATTCACATCTCTAAAAACTTTTCACTCATCACTCATTTTAGCCAATTTTATTAAAGCTTCTTTTATTTGAAGAAGCTGTGCTTTTATTGCTTTAACATTTTCAATGTGACTTTCCCAACAAGTAGCGGACAATGATTTTAACGTTAATTCATCAATATACTCATATAAAAGATTTCATCTTTTACTGGAACTAGAAAAAATATTATTTATTGTTCGACAAATACTAAAAAAAGTTATTTTAGTACTTGTCATAAGGAAAAAACTTTTTTAGTACTTGTCAAAAAATATATAATATTTTTTCTAGTTCTACTAAAAGATGAAGTATTTTACTTGAACATATTGATGAATTAACATTAAAATCATTATCCGCTACTCGTTGGGAAAGCCACATTGAATGTGTTGAAACAATAAAAACTCAATTTCCTCAAATAAGAGAAGCTTTAATAAAATTGCCTAAAATGAGCGACGATGAAAAAGTTTGTAGAGATGCTGGATCATTAATAAACAGAGAATTTGCTAATTTTTTCATTTTAAGTTAGTCATATGGCATGCAATTGTTTTTAGCATTAATTTGATAAGTAAAACGTTACAATCAAAAGATATACTTCTTGATGTTGCAATAAAAAACTTTAGAAAAATTGATTAAATATTTCCAAATTTATACAGAAAATAGGTTTTGCTTCACTATTAATGAAGCTAGAGAAATATTATATAATATTGGAGTTGAACCTAAATTTCTCATTAGATATAATTTTTGTAGAAAAAAACAATTTGATAAAATTCTAAATGCCGAAAAAGAACAAAAATCTTCTCAAGAAAAATTTGCAAGTGATAATTTTCATGTTCTAAGTTGATATGGCTCGTACTTAATTAAAAAAATAGATGTGAGAAAATGCAAGATTTTGAATCTATTTTTGGATTTTTGTTTGATGATTCAAAATTAGTATCTTTATTTGAAGATGAATTAAAAAAATGTTGTTCGAAACTTGAATCAACTTTGACAAATGGTGAGGATTATGTTATTGATGGGAAAACTTTGTTTTTGGAGTTACAAATTTTGCAGTAATGTTGTCGGATAAAGCATACAAAAGAGAACTCCCTTTGGACAGCAATTCAAATTATGGAGTTTGCTAAGAAAAATCGACATGTTTCATAATGTGTTAGTTGTGTATAAGATTCTATTGACGATACCAATTACGATCGCTTCCGCAGAAAAAAGTTTTTCGAAATTGAAGCTATTGAAAACGTATCATCGAAATACTATGACTCAAGAATATTTAAATGGATTAGCCCTATTGAGTATCAAAAATCAATTTCTACAAAGTCTAGATTATCGTAAAATAGTAGATGTTTTTGCTTCAAAAAATACACGAAGGCATCGCTTTAAATGATTTTCATATGTTTTTGTTTGTAAAACAATGGATTTTGTTTGACTATAAATTTTATTATAATTTTGCTATATAAAGTTGTATATAAAAGGGCATTAATTTAGTATCACGCCCTAGGTATTGAAAACCTATTGAAAACCAACCCTCCTAATTTAACAATCAACCAACATTGACTTGAAACCGACGAGTAAGAGGGCATTTGGAGTACATCTTTGGCTACTCATTCATTTATCAAAGAAAAATGTAGAGAAGTTGAGACGAAAATGTGCATAAAAGATAATCGACCTTTTAATCTAGTCGAAAACAATGATTTTATAGAGAATTTGTATGAGTTTTGAACTGGAAGATTAAGTTTCCATCAAGATAGACTCTCGCTCGATATTGCTTATCTATTTATAGAGGAGATGCCAAAAAAACTCGAGCATTTGTTCCTTTCAGAATTTAAGTTATGTGTCTTATGACACATTGGATTGACGGTGAGTGGGTATTACAAAAAAAAAAAAAAAAAAAAAAAAGATTCTTAAATTTTGTCGGATAGCCAATCACAGAGGCGAACCATCGGAAAACTTGTATACATTTGCTTACATATATGGGATATTAAGAAGGAATTAACTATCACGGTTGAAAACGCTTTTTCTAAGGACAAGGCTACTAGGTTTTTGAAGACGATGCTAAAGGAACCTAATTTATGTTGAATTGTAAATGTTTATACTTACGATATTGTGCACGATTAATTGATCTTGTGGTCAAAAATGGATTAAATAAGCAATGTGCTTCTCTTTCTAGAATTCAAAACCCTGTGAGATATGTGCAATCATCAATGTGTTGGGTATGCAATCTTTCAAAAATAAAGTGTGAACTAAACAATGACTTGATTAACACTATGTGAAATTTCATGTTCTTAATGATGGAAACAACTATGATATGCCTATTAATTCCATAGAATAAATGAAAGAGAAGAAGAAATATAGGAATTGGTAAAACTTTTCTCTATTTCTTATATTTAATATTTTATATACATACTAAAATCATCAATTTTTTTGTAGATGAATTTTCAATATGATAACAAACATCTAAGGATTCTTACAAGGACAGAGATTGATTTTCTAACAGGTTCAATTATACATCTTTATTTAAATGTTAATATGATATATGTTTTGATTATTATATTTTCCTCCATTATTTGTGTTTCATAGCCATTAGAGTATCGAGTTTGTGTAATCAGGTGGGTGAAGACACACGTTCACCCAATTTTGTTGTAAGTTTGTTATGGTTTATGGTTCTGGAAGCTACAGTTACGATACATTGCTACTTTTCTAAGTCTTATATAACTTAAACGCACACGGTTTTGTTGCGGTCTGTATTTTGATGATTATTTGGTGCTTACAACTTTATAGATGCTGTGTTTAATTTTGTATTTTGTAGGTATTATGGTTTCATATATATTATCGCGGTTTGTATTTTGGTTAGGTTTTGTATATTTATGATACTTTCGTTTTTTATGCTTTACCGGTTTTTTCCCTTATTTTTATACAGCAGTGGTCCTTGTTCAACTTTAAAACTGAACCATATCAATAAAACAGACACGCCTAGACAAAACCGAAAAAACTGTTCCAAAGTAAAAAACCGAACCATTCAGTTTTCAAACATAATTTTTTTTATCACTTCAGTTTTCGGTTCAATTTCAGGCAATAACTGAACAAAACCACACTACGCTCACCCCTAAAAAGAGATTTACATGTACCACCAATAATGTAATCCTAAAAAGGAAAACTGAAGGGAGAGAAATATAATAGGAAGATTATTATTCATTTGCTTGTTGATCCTATGAATAACAAGGAGTTTGACATGATTGAATGCAACAAAACTTTGTTATGTTCAATTTGTGCTTCTAAATTCTCACGCTAAACCTGTTGCAGCCAATAGATAAAAAATACTTTTGACCATACCAGCTGAATCAAACACAATTTCCGGTTATTCGTAGGATCAACAATCTGCTTAGCTAAGCCGTACCCAATTTCCAGTTCCAATTTAAAAGAATCGGGTTAATCAAACACAATTTTCATGTTCGAAGTTTCAAAAGATTCACCTTAATCCAATCTGATTCACATTCATGAATAGTTTGCAAAATCAGAAACCAATTGAATCTTAACTTATCAGATCCAACATTTACGTGAATTCATAAGTGAGAAAGTTCAACGAAGCAAAAAAAAAGTAGCTAATCCAACAACATCATCGATCAAAATCTGGCGATTCTTCAAACAGATCAAGGAAAGCTAACCTTATTCTCGAATTGACTTGACGATGCTACCACGACGCTTTCTTAACACCATGCAAAAGACCTCGAGAAGCTAAATCACGAAACACGATACGGGAAACGCGAAACATCTGATAAACGGAACGAGCGCGACCAGTGAAAACACACCGATTCGTTACTCGAGTAAATGAACTGTTTCTCGGCAAATCAGCCAACTTACAACGATGTTTCTCCCGCACATCATTGGGAAGATCAGTATCTTTGGAGAACGCTTTGTAGAGCTTTCTCCTCAATTCATACTTCTCACCGAGCAATCTGCGTTTCTGGTCTTGTATGTTGCGTTTATCCGACATCTTGCTAAGAACAAATCCCAATCTACGGTTCTTGAAATTTTCAAAACCTCCTCGTTATGCTTGAAGATGGAGAGGAAGAACGAGGGCAGGAGCGAAATCGAGCTCAAACGAATTGGGGCAAATATTAACCCTAGGATAAACCAAAGAATGAGTAGATTACAAAACGTATCCCCCAACTATTAGTCGGTATTGGGTTTTGGTGTAACTACTCTGATTTTTACATTATCAATCTAACGAAGTTTATTTTTGTGTCTTTTTGCCTTCCCTTTTACATTTGAACATAAAAATATTAGTATGCCTTAGGTTCATATGAAATAAAGAAATTATGTGAGACGGAGAGACATATGAGACACATCCGAAGACTATTAAGTGTTTGAGGGAAATCTCATGACCTTGTTATTCCTATTCAGCAATCTTGAACCACAAGGGAACTGAGGGTCCTCGGTTAATTAAGTAAGTTGCGGTATTCAAGGCGTCTGCCCAGAACATCTTCGGCATCCCAGCATGTAGCCTCATGCTCTTCGTCCTTTCATTCAGATATATGTTCATGCGTTCCGCTATGCCATTCTGCTGAGGGGTTTCTGGGACCCTCATCAACATCGGATCCCGTGCTCAGCACAATAATCAACGAATTCTCTGCTACTGTATTCTCCCCCATTGCTGGACTTAAGGCATTTGACATTAAGACTCGTCTCGGTTTCTACAACAGCTTTCAACTTCTTGAAAGTAGCAAAAACTTCAGATTTATTTTAAAGGAACTAAACGCATACCTTCCTCGTTGAGTCATCAATGAAAGTAACATAGTAACAATATCCTCTGATCGAAGATATAGAGGTTGGTCTGTAGACATCAGAATACACAAGCTCGAGTTTCATAGCCTTCGGTGCTTGGCCCCACCTTAGAGAATGTGACTTTTTTTGTTTACCAAGTACACAGGGCTCACAGAATTTTCGGCAGCAGCCTTAACATCTGGAATCTTGCCCTTCGCAACCAACATCTTCATCCCCTTTTCACTCATGTGACCAAGCCTTTGGTGCCATAGAGTAGAGGTCTTCTAATCTTCTTCTGTGGTATTGATCTCGTCCGAGGAATCCTCCACCATGTACATCGCTTCTGACCACGAGCAACAGCCATGCTCCCCTTTGTAACTTTCCACTGATGGTTTCCAAACTCAACATTGTGCCCTTCATCGTCCAACTGCCCCAGTGATATCAACATCCTCTTCAGACTCGAAATGAACTTGGCATCCTTCAAAGTCTATTTCGTTCCCAAGGACGTCTGGAGTGTAACATCTCCAACTCAGGTTATTCCTAGGTTTTTGTTGTCAGTGTTGAGGCGTCAAACTCAACAAATGAATTGAGATAAAAATAATTAAGAATAAATACACACTGCTCAATCCACTATAAGAATAGTATATGATAAGCAGGGGTCGATCCTCAGGGACAAGGGACAATTCTTATACCGATATTTACTTAAGATACGAGTAACAAGGGGGGTTCTGGAATTATTAAGTTAGATAGCTAAACATAAAATTGATTAAAATGCAATATATCAAATGGATTCCGATTCCGTTCAACACAATCGATTAGGCAATCATTATGAGACTAGAATTTATGTCAATTTCATCTAAAATTGGTTTCAAAGTGTTAACAAGCTCTAACACTTCAGTCTTTTTAAGTAATTACATCAAAATATGCTCTTTGAAGTAATCCAATTTTCCTTTAGTACAAATCAAACAAGCTCTTGAATTTATATCAAGGAAAATAAGTAAAGATTCATTTAGACAAACCAATTTACATTCAATATTTCTCGTAAGCTCGGAAATGTAAAAATGCGCATTTTGAATTACACACGAATTCATCCAACAAAGATCAATTCGGTGTTGTTACAAACATTCAATGATGAAACAATTACGGATTTCAAGATTGAAATAACGAATTTGACAAACATATCAATTCTAGTGGCCAACATGAACCAACATGAGAATCAAATGGAACTTTAATGCATAAATTCAAAATACTAGATGAAGAACACAACGATAGTCAAATGATTTGTGCCAAATCTTGTGTCTACATAACCGGAATGATGAAAGATTTAGCCACACATGATATGGCTAAATCTCTTTGATGAAAAGCAGTAAATTGTTACTAATTGTACTTACAACGAGTAATTAAAACGATAATTCAAATGTTTCCAAGTGTTTTTGATCAATCTCCTTCTTCAAAATCGTCCTCCTTTCTCTCTAGAAGTAAAAACTGCCCAAAAATAACCCACAACAGCCCTTAAAACCGTGCAGGAAAACTGTAAGGTCACACGGGTCGTGTAGGTCTGAATGAGTCCACTGATTTTTTGGGCTACAGCTCACACGACCCGTGTAGTGTAACATGACCCGTGTGAGGATATTTCACATGTTTAGCAGTCTTCTGGAGAGGTCACACGACCCATGCTAGGTCACACGACCCGTGTGAGGCTGTAACTCCATTTTCCTTCAAGTTTTCAACTCCACAAGCTTCCATACTATGCTCCAAGCTCATTGCTTCATCCAAGGTGCATTCCAAGCTTCCATTCCTCGTTTCGTGCTCCAAGTCTCATTCCAATCTCCATGTTCCACCTTCCGGCTCTCCGATCCGCTCCAAATGCTCCATTTATGCTCCTTTACCTGAAATTCAACACAATTTATGAAGTATCGAAATTCTCGAAAAATAACTAAAAATGCATGTAAATGGTTAATGAAATAAATAAAATAAAGGAAAAAGGGGCTTAGAAAAGATGCATAAAATGCATCTAACAGTCAGCAAGTCTCACTCTGTCGTTGTAACGCCTAAAATTCTTCATTACGTCCCGGCTGTGACATGCGTTGAAGGATGCACCCAAGTCCATTATCCAGGACTCTGTGGAACTCTCTACACAGCAAATGAGTGCATCTTCGAAATCTTCCGCAAGATTCACTTCTTTCTTTGCTTCAGCGGATCCAGAAGGCTTCGGACACTGATTTCGGAAATGCCCATTCTCTTTGCAGTTCCAACAGACAACATATTTTCTGCTATTGGATTGTCCCCTTCTCTGTGACTTCGATCTTCCTTTACCACCGTTACCGCTACTACCACCTCGGTTCGTTCTCCTCCCTCTCTCCTCGGTTACCAAAGCACTTCCGGATCACTCACCTTCATTCCTCCTCTGGATATCTTCCCCAATGATTAAATCACAGATGCCTTCAAATGTGACCTTTGTAGTTTCGGATGAACTACTGACTGCAGCTACTGTTTCAGACCAGCTATCCGGAGCGAGGATAATAACAACGAGAATTGGACTTCATCATCAAAACCAATGTCCACCGATATAAACCTTGATATGATGGAATTGAACTTGTTGACGTGCTCTGCCACAGAACCTCCTTCCTTCATCTTCATGTTCACAAGCTGTCTAATCAAGAAAACCTTGTTTGCAGCTGAAGGTTTCTCGTACATATTTGATAACACTTTGAGTAAGCAATATGTGGTCTTCTCGTTGACGATGTTGTAAGCAACATACTTTGACAACGACAACCTGACAACACCCAATTCCTGCCGGTCCAACAGTTCCCACTCCTCCAACGACATAACATCTAGTTTCCTTCCGGTCAACAGGAGATGGAGCTTTTCCAGGTAAATATAGTCTTCTATCTGCATTATCTAGAATCTGAAATCATGATCGTCAAACCTATCGATCTTGATCTTCCCTTCTTCAGCCATAACTCTGATACCAATTTGTTGGGTAAGCAACAAGCGAGATCGTAAATTTAACATCTCAAGATCAAGAACATCCAAACAAACTCTCGACGGTAAGCACTCGAACCAAGGAAATTGTTGCAGCAAGAAATACAATAAGAATACAAAAATAAATATCAACACAATGAATTAAATGGTTCACTCGATCGAAAGATCAAGCTACGTCCACTATGGAACTAGAGAGATTTTATTATAAGCTATGCAGTCAATCGCGCGAGATCTCGCCGAGATAGCGCCGAGATAGCGTTTCGCGGGGTTAGGCCGAGATAGAAATCAAAATCTCGGTCAGTAATCTCGCCAGCAAGAATCTCGCCGATAATGTCCGAGATTTGCCGAGATTTAGGAGCCCGAGATAGCGATATTGTCCGAGATTTGCCCGAGATAGCGGTAATGTCCAAGATTTGCCGAGGTTTAGGAGATTTAGGAGCCCGAGATAGCGATATTGCACGGGATCGTTATAGAGATGATGATGATGATGAGATTGGAGATGTAGTGGAAGAGCTTCATGAAGAAGTGAATGCATTAAACGATGTTGACTCGGATGCCGAACACGTGGATTGTGATTAGATTTATGTTTGATACGTTGACACTTTTCATATTAGAATACTGTCTATGTTTTATGTGACATTTTTATGCAACTTTTTGTGATATTAATTCTACGTAGTATTAATAGTCTAAAAGTAACAAAAAAAAAATCTCCGCTAAACCACCGCTATACCACCGCGATAAACGCTAAATCGAATCTCGCTAGGTGACCGCTATAAGGTTTATGACCGAGATAACTGCATAGATTATAAGAATGACATACAAATTTGCAAGTATAATCTCTGCACTCACTATAACCGCACACACTCGTACTCCTCTTGATTATAGGTAGAGATGCATATATATATAGCCAGGGGTGCGGATACGGAGACTGATTATGAAAGATCTTCTAGCCTTTAACTTACTGCATATATAGGGATGGCAACGGCCGGTTTCGGGCCCTTGATTAACCCTCTTGTCCCCGTCCCTATTTAAAAAACCCGTCCCCGTCCCTGCTTAAAAAACCTCGGGAATTTAACCAGGGATCCCCATCGGGTAATCGGGTAAAACTGCGGGTAATCGGTATCCCCGTTTAACTTAAACGGTTAATTAAATGGACAATTTCACCATGGGGAATCCCCGTCACCATTTATAATTAACCGCGAGTTTTGAATCCAAACATATCTATAGATAACAAACTAAAGTTTTAAAGTTCAAAATACATCCAAATTATCAAAGTTAAAGTACTAACATCGTCCAAAACATCAAAAGTAACAATCCAAACAAAATAACAATACGATTAATAATAACATTTTTAAACATTTAAAAAACGAAATCATTCTTTCCGAGTTTCTTCCAAGTTTCAACTCTACGTCCATAAGTCATGACACTCGGCTATACCATCATTAAGTGCAATTAGTTGTGACTCCAGATTGCTACAATTACACCAAAATAAAATTATAAGTCAACAATAATTAAATAAAAAGGAATGCTATTATATATAACTTGTATATATGTTTACCTCATCATTATCATCACAGTCATATTCAATGCTTTTACAATATGCTTGAGATTCTTTTGAACAAGTTGTTGTATTTATTAATTTATATAACATATCAAATTAGCAATATAATTAAAAACGTAAAGGAAACTCATAAGTAAAAGAAATGATTGATTACCTCTTATTTCATTTAATAACCAACTTTGTGCACACATTAGCGCTTCCAACGTCTTTAGATGAAGATGACTACGATGAGGACTTACCAATCTACCACTTGTGCTAAATGCAGACTCGGACGCAACGGTAGATATCGGAATTGCCAATACATATCGGGCAATCTTTTGTCATGTTCCGTTCATACAATTTATTGTAATTGCTTTCGTTTCAATTTGACATTAAAAGCTTTTGAATCTTTTGAATCTATTGCTTGCGTACTAGTAAAAGTTCCGTTCATACCAACTAGAAGAAATCAAAACAGTTTCTTGCAAATAGATCAAATCTTACTAACTCATGCTACCTAAATTGTTTACTTTCAATGATGATTTAAATCTATTGCGTGCATTTCAATTTGACATTAACAACATACAATTACATACCTGATTAGTGACTACAGATTCCAACTTCCAAGTGATTCCCGACTGCCGAGTGCCGACTCCCCATTCTTGGAATATGCTACTGCGACGGTGCGACTTCAAACTCCAAATTGCGACTTCAGAGTTCGGCGACTACCTCATTCTTTCCGTTTGATTTATTGAGCGGACAACGAATAGTGAATACGATTAGGGATTTACGTAATTAGGTTGTATATTGGACTGGGAGTGAGTGGAATGGAGTAGTGGTCCTAGTGGACTAATCTATAATCACTAAGCCCAAATGTAAAAAGGTAAAAACCATATAAAATAGTTAGCCGGGTAATCGGGCCGGTTAATCGGGTAAATCGTAAATACCATCCTCGTCCCCGTCCCTGATAAAAATTATCGGTTTTCCCTATAACCGTCCCCGTCCCCGTTTATTGTCCCCGAACCCGACCAGTTTGTTTCATTTTTCGGTTTTCCCCGTCGGTTTCGTTTTTTTTTACCATCTCTATGCATATATGCCAGCTGATGAGATAGTACAAGGAACATGCTTGTGGCAGACATGCTGCAGTCAATAACAATTCTCAAAACATGTTGTGGCAGACCAACTTTCTGAAACGTGTTGTCCTTTATACTTGTGCCAATGGACACTTCATATCGGAAGTAGCATAACCCTTTTATCGACATCCCGACTCTCTCCATTTGATCTGATAGAAGGATCTACTCCAAAGCCTTGGATCGGAGCGAAGGCTGCTCCTCGGTTCGGATGATGTCTTCCTGCGAACAACCTTAAAGTAAAGTATGACAATAAGATATACACCAAACTCGTGATACCTACTTTACAACCGGTCTTCATATCGCATGATCATCCGAAGCGGAGCTCACAACATCTGACGAAGAAACTGATCTAAGACGAAGCATGACCTTCAACCACACTGGCATTCCTCACCTTGGTTTGGCTGCTTCAGATAATTGATCTTCTTCGGTCGTAGTGACTCCTCGGTTCGGATTAGGCTCCACATACTTAACAAAAACTAGTCTATAACATGTTAAAATATGAATACGTGGTGTGATTCGCATCTAAGATTACAAAAAGAATAAAGTTATTGATAATGCGGGCCAATAATAACTAGAGAAAGAAAAAGATCATTGGAGAAAAGTTTTTTTTGAGAATTATCTCTGTTAAATTTCTTGGTAAATATAACTTAGCTTTTCATGGTACTAATAAGAAATTATATGAAAATAATAATGGAAATTTCTTAAGCTTATATGAAATGCTAGCAGATTTGACTTGGTTACTCAAGAGCATGTTCAACGTACTATAAATGAAAATGATATGCAAAATCATTATCTTGGGCATAGGATTCAAAATGGATTAATACAATTGCTTTCTTCTTAAATGAAATGTGTTATAATTAAAAAATAAACAAGCAATATATTTTTCCATAATATGCGATTGTACTCTTAACATAAGTCGCTAAGAACAAATGACATGATTTTAAGATATATGGATGTCTCACCAAGTTTTGTTTGCATTGTAGAATCCTTTTTAGGGTTTTTAGATGTAAATGATACAACCGACTAAGGATTTTTTGATGTTTTATAAAATGAATTAAATTTTGTAACACCCGACTTATTAACCAAAAACACCCCAAAAATTTTCATTTTACAAACCAAAATTTTACAAGTAAAACATAGTAAGGGGTATTAGTTAACAAAATACGAGTACAAGTGTATCACGAAGTACAATATATATAATATTATACATTCTTCATGCCGGGTCGTTACTTCAACACTAAGTCCTCAGTCACGGACTTTGTCTTTTCCCTTCGCAGGGTCACGCTCACCTGCAGGGACATATCAAATAAACGGTGAGCTATAAAGCCCAATGAGTAATCAAATCAACATAACACGTATAAGAATAAAATTCTCTATACAAAGTCAAACATGTATTATCATACAATACAAAATCAAATATGGCTCACGGGTTAGCCCGCTGTTGCCGTGGCTCACGGGTTAGCCCGCTGTTGCCTAGACTCACGGCTTATCCGGTCTTGTCTATATAAGTTTGGCACATCAAAATAAACCATGGCTCACGGTTTATCCGGTCTTGCCTAGACTCACGGCCTATCCGGTCTTATCTATATTGGTTTATATAGATATATTGACTCACAGCTCCGTTCTTGTCTATAACAGACTCACGGCTTATCTGTTCTTGTCGTATATCAAACCATATAATCTGTCAAAACTTGTCCCCAAAACTGTTTTCAATCCGCAGCTGCTCATTTATCATTAACACCTCAAATACGAGTGATATTACTCACCTGTAGGCTTGCTACAACTATCGTTAGTCGTTCCTTGCTTTGAAACGAAATCCGTAGGATTTTGTCCCGTACCTATAATTCCATTTATTTCACAATAATTATAGGTTAATATACCATTTTAGTTGGTTCTAATGCACAAGAGTCTAATATAAGACTAATTCCAAGCATTAACCATTGGTATAAAAATTTAATACACGTCCCGAAATACGCGTATTCTACTACAGTACTTTCGGGAGGTCGTATTCGTATTCCGATAATTTTCCATGACGTTTCACAACATATTAAACCTATGTTTAAAATTTCAGGTCAATCGGACAAGCCTAGCATTGAAATCAAAGTTGAAAAATTGGCTAAATTTTAACAGAGACCAAACTGCATTTCTGCCCAGCGGTCGGGTCGCGACCGGCACCCTTGTCGGGTCGCGAAGACCCCTCTCTTCGGGTCGCGACCAAGGGTCTGGTCGGGTCGCGATTCCTGGACAGTGTGCAGAAACTCCGATTTTAAGCTAGAATTTTCCATTTTTTTCCATTTTAAGCATTTATTACTTCGACTTAATCGGTTGGGGTTTATTCCTAGGCTAAAACCTTACCTTCTAACAAGGTTTTTAACCTCCAAAACCCATTAAATCAATCATATGAAGATTTAGGGTTCTTATTTCTAACAACCCCAAAACTTCAATTTTATCAAAAATAACAACCTACTTCCATTTTTCTTGAATTAAGCCCTTATTATTATGACTTAATGGAAGTATCTAACCATTTTAACCACCCAAACACAACTGAAATTGCAGTTTTTGAGTTCTACACAACTCACCAAGAACAACTAGTCAAGAGCTTGGAAACTTACCTCAAAACTTCCAATTTTACCCTTGTGAATGCTATAATCAAGCTTGCTAATTCCAAGCCTTCAAGAACTCTCAAATCTCTGCAGAAAATCAGCCCCTAGATCACTCCCGTAACCCCCAAAATTCTGCACAAGTTCTTGCTTATATACTTCCAGAAATTACACTTTGGTCCTTGAAGTTGTATTTCTCAAACTTTTGCCACAATTTACAAAAACTAATGACAAAATCACATTTTTATAACATTTTGAGTCCAAGACGTAAAATATTATTACGAAACAAGTCCTTTTCTGTCCAAATGACCAAATTACCCTTTTGAGGTAGAAATGACCATTTTGCCCTTTTATTATAATTATATAATAAAATACATTTTGGCGTTACAAATTCTCCCCTCCTTTAAGAGATTTCGTCCCCGAAATCATACAAAAAGTTGAGGATATTTCTCCCTCATCTCACTTTCGGTCTCCCATGTCATATCGGAACCTTTGTGATGACGCCAAAGTACTTTCACCATGCTGATCTTCTTGTTTCTAAGCTGTCTTATCTTGCGGTCTAGCACCCGCTCGGGTTGTTCCGGGTATCTCAGCTTTTCATCCACCTCAATTTCGGCAAGAGGTACTTGTTGAGACTTATCAAATAAGGTTTTCCTCAAATGTGACACATGGAATACATCATGTATACCATGAAGTTCATCAGGTAACTCTAATCTATACGCCACGGCTCCAACTCTTTGAGATATACTGAAAGGTCCAATGAAACGAGGACTCAACTTCCCTTTCTTCCCAAAACGAATTAAGCCTTTCCAAGGGGATACTTTGAGCATTACCATATCTTCTACTTGGAATTCTATCGGTTTCACCCGTTTGTCTGCGTACTGTTTCTGTCTATTCTGAGCTACCTTCAAATTTTCGCGTATCAGTTTGATCTTTTCTTCGGTCTGTGCTACAATTTCGGGTCCAGCCAACGGCTTTTCCCCAACCTCAGTCCAGCAGGTTGGAGTACGGCACGGTGCTCCATACAAGGCTTCATACGGAGCCATCTGTATGCTGGAGTGGTAGCTGTTATTGTACGCGAATTCCACCAAAGGCAAATGGTCTTCCCAGCTTCCACCGAAATCTATGACACAAGTCCTCAACATATCTTCCAAAGTTTGGATCGTTCTTTCACTTTGGCCGTCAGTCTGCGGGTGATATGCGGTACTCATAAGTACTTTTGTACTCAATTGCTCCTGAAGACTTTGCCAAAAATGAGAAGTGAATCTGCTGTCTCTGTCCGACACAATCGATGCTGGTAATCCATGCCGACAAATCACCTCATCAATGTAGATTTTTGCCAGTTGATCTACCCTGTACTTCTCTTTATACGGTATAAATTGTGCCGATTTGGTCAATCGATCCACAATCACCCATATAGAATCATAACCTCGCGGTGTCCGCGGCAACTTAGTCACAAAATCCATGGTAATATGGTCCCATTTCTTCTCTGGAATCGGCAATGGCTGTATTTCTCCATACGGTTTCTGATGGTTTGACTTAACTTGCAAACAAGTCAAACATTTTTCCACGAATCTTCCAACATCTCTTTTCATTCCAGGCCACCAATACATCGGTTTTAACGTCCGATACATCTTAGTACTGCCCGGATGAACTGCATATCTGCTATAATGTGCATCTTCCAGAAGTAATTTCCGCGCCTCTCCCTGTTTTGGGAACCACACACGTCCTCTGAATGTCTTCAATTTCTGAGCATTTTCTTCCAGATGCTTCAAGTATCCAACCATTCTTTCACTTTTTACATTCTCCGGCTTACACGCTTCCTCTTGTGCCAAACGAATCAATCCTGGTAACCGGCTCACTACACCCATACACGCGGAGGTAACTTTCAGAGGAGCTTCTTTTCGGCTTAGAGCATCAGCCACCACATTTGCCTTGCCAGGGTGGTACTGAATTTCACAGTCAAAGTCTTTAAGCAGATCCATCCACCTTTGCTGTCTCATACTAAGCTCCTTCTGGTCGAAGAGGTACTTCAGGCTCTTATGATCCGTGTAAATGACAAATTTTACACCGTATAAATAATGCCTCCATAACTTCAATGCTAGAACCACCGCAGCTAATTCCAGATCATGAACTGGATACTTCTTCTCGGCATCTTTTAATTGGCGGGACGCATAGGCTATAACCCGACCTTTCTGCATTAGCACACACCCAAGACCAATTCTAGAAGCATCGCTGTAGATCACATACTCTTCTCCGCTTTGTGGTAAAGCCAACACCGGTGCTTCACATAAAGCTTGTTTCAACTTCTGGAATGCTTCTTGCTGCTTTTCGGCCCATGTGAACTTTTCACCTTTCTTAGTTAATTTGGTCAACGGAGTAGCTATCGAAGAGAAATTCTCGACAAATCTTCTATAATAGCCTGCCAAACCAAGAAAACTTCGTACTTCAGTTGGACTTCGAGTCGGTTCCCACTTCATCACGGCCTCAATCTTTGCTGGATCAACCTTCACTCCTTCGGCATTAATTACATGGCCCAGAAATTGGACTTCTCTTAGCCAGAAATCACACTTGGAGAATTTAGCATACAATTTTTCTCGACGAAGCAACTCCAACACTTGTCGCAGGTGCACTTCATGTTCGGCTTGGCTCTTAGAATACACCAAGATGTCATCAATAAACACTATCACCGAGGTATCAAGGAACGGTCGACACACCCGGTTCATAAGATCCATGAATACGGCTGGAGCATTGGTTAACCCAAAAGGCATCACCAAAAACTCATAATGACCGTATCTCGTTCGGAACGCCGTCTTCGGAATGTCTGACTCCCTTATCTTCAACTGGTGGTAACCCGATCTCAGGTCAATCTTGGAAAAATATGATGCTCCTTGCAGCTGGTCAAACAAGTCATCTATTCTGGGTAGTGGGTACTTGTTCTTCACCGTGATCTTGTTTAACTCCCGGTATTCAATACACATGCGCATTGACCCATCTTTCTTCTTGACAAACAGGATAGGGGCTCCCCAAGGCGATGTACTCGGTCTGATGAAACCCCTGTCTAGCAATTCTTCCAGTTGCTTCCGCAGTTCCACCATCTCTGAAGGTGCTAAACGGTATGGAGCTCGGGCAACAGGTGCAGCTCCCGGAACTAGTTCAATCGTGAACTCAACCTGTCGATCTGGTGGCAACCCTGGAAGTTCGTCTGGAAACACATCTGGGAATTCGTTCACCACATTCACATTCGCTACCCCCACTTTAATCGGTTGAGCTACCAACACATAAGCCAAATAGGACATCCCTCCTTTACTGATACAACTTCGGGCTTGAGCAAAGGAGATAACTGGCATTCTCAACCGGGGTCGTTCACCCTGAATCTTCATCCATTCTCCCTCCGGTGATAATACTGTGACACATTTATTTCTGCAATCCACGTTAGCATAATTTGTTGCCAACCAATCCATCCCCACAATTACACCAAATTCGTTGGTAGTCATCGGCTTCAAATCTATAGGGAAAGTGGTCCCGTAGATTTTTAGCTGACAACCTTCCATATGTTCAGAAACCCAGACATATCGACCGTCTGCTATAGCTACTTCTAAGCTTTCATCCATCGGGGTTAAAGGTACATTCAAGCGAGGCAATAAAGATTCCGATACAAAACAGTGAGTGGCTCCCGGATCAAAAATAACATATACAGGTATGGTGTTGAGAGTGAAAATACCTGTCACCACATCTGTCTTCTCAAGGGCTTCATCCACAGTCATCTGGAAAGCTCGCGAGGCCACTGGTCGTCCCCTATTCTTCGGCTCTTCTTTCTTTCCCATTTGATCATCTCTAGGTCTTTCACTGTATACACCATATTTCAGTTGGGGACAATTCAGGCGAATATGATCCGTAGCCCCGCATTGGAAACACCTACGGTCCGCCCGACAGTCCCGTATAAGATGACCCGTTTTTCCACAATTTCGGCAGATAAGTGACCCAGTATCGCTGCGACAACTGCCCGTATGCCTTTTTCTACATTTATCACACCACTTTCCTTCATCTTTCGGGCCTTTACCCCTAGACCCAGATTGTTGAGACTTTTTCTGCGGCGTCCAACCTTGGTCTTCCGCCTTTCGTTTCGTTTCCAAAACTTTCTTTTCATCTTCCTGCCGCTTCAATTCTGTTTCTCTTTCTGTGGCTCGATCCACCACTTGCCGGAAAGTAGTTAGTTTCAACGGTTGCACGATTTCTCTAATTCGGGTTGTCAACCCCCGAACATACTTGTCGATCTTTCTCTTTTCAGTGTAGATATGGTGTTCCGCAAACCTAGCTTTCTCCAGAAAGCTGAGAGTATATTCCTGGACAGATCGGGAACCCTGTTCCAGGTGCAAGAATTCATCCTCCAACTTCTGAATAGCTACTTCCGAACAGTATTCTTCATTGAACTTTGTCTTGAATTGCTCCCAAGGTATCGATTGTGACGAATCAAGATCTAGTGATTTGTAGTAAGTTTGCCACCAGTGTAGAGCACCGCTTGTAAGTTGGTTCGTGGCAAATTCCACTTTATCATCATCCGCACACTTGCTTACTCGGAACACCTTTTCCATATGCATGATCCATTCCATAGCTTTTACTGGATCATCTGTCCCCGAGAATTCCTTTGGTTTACAACCAAGGAATGATTTATAAGTACACCCAACTTTCCTTGCTAAGGCTTCCCCACCTTGAGTTTCTTTGGCTGCCCGGGCACGACTTTCTCCCTGGCTTTCATTTTCTGGCTGCCCGTCATGAACACTTTTTGCAGCCTCTTCAGTAGGATCCGGATTGGCACTCGGATTAGGATTGCCACTCGGGTTGGGATTATTCGATAATGCAGGCATCATCTGCCTAACCACTTCTTCCACAATGGCTCGTATATCAGGTGGATTTTGTCCCACCGGTTCCCTCGCTGGTGCTCTTCGCCCAACAGATCCGCGTGACCTAGCTGGTCCACTTCTTGCAGTTCCACGTGACCTAGCTGGTCCACTTCTTGCAGTTCCACGCGAATTTACACCAGTAGGATTGCTTCGTATATTTCTCATACTTCAAAATGTTAGCAAACCATTAGATTACATATATAATAACAAACTTATATATATCTAACAGTCCATTCATATGTTCTTCTCTCAAGGTTTAAGTCCAGGAATCTAATCTAAGACACCTAGTTCACTTAAACCACGGCTCTGATACCAACTTGTAACACCCGACTTATTAACCAAAAACACCCCAAAAATTTTCATTTTACAAACCAAAATTTTACAAGTAAAACATAGTAAGGGGTATTAGTTAACAAAATACGAGTACAAGTGTATCACGAAGTACAATATATATAATATTATACATTCTTCAAGCTGGGTCGTTACTTCAACACTAAGTCCTCAGTTACGGACTTTGTCTTTTCCCTTCGCAGGGTCACGCTCACCTGCAGGGACATATCAAATAAACGGTGAGCTATAAAGCCCAATGAGTAATCAAATCAACATAACACGTATAAGAATAAAATTCTCTATACAAAGTCAAACATGTATTATCATACAATACAAAATCAAATATGGCTCACGGGTTAGCCCGCTGTTGCCGTGGCTCACGGGTTAGCCCGCTGTTGCCTAGACTCACGGCTTATCCGGTCTTGTCTATATAAGTTTGGCACATCAAAATAAACCATGGCTCACGGCTTATCCGGTCTTGCCTAGACTCACGGCCTATCCGGTCTTATCTATATTGGTTTATATAGATATATTGACTCACAGCTCCGTTCTTGTCTATAACAGACTCACGGCTTATCTGTTCTTGTCGTATATCAAACCATATAATCTGTCAAAACTTGTCCCCAAAACTGTTTTCAATCCGCAGCTGCTCATTTATCATTAACACCTCAAATACGAGTGATATTACTCACCTGTAGGCTTGCTACAACTAGCGTTAGTCGTTCCTTGCTTTGAAACGAAATCCGTAGGATTTTGTCCCGTACCTATAATTCCATTTATTTCACAATAATTATAGGTTAATATACCATTTTAGTTGGTTCTAATGCACAAGAGTCTAATATAAGACTAATTCCAAGCATTAACCATTGGTATAAAAATTTAATACACGTCCCGAAATACGCGTATTCTACTACAGTACTTTCGGGAGGTCGTATTCGTATTCCGATAATTTTCCATGACGTTTCACAACATATTAAACCTATGTTTAAAATTTCAGGTCAATCGGACAAGCCTAGCATTGAAATCAAAGTTGAAAAATTGGCTAAATTTTAACAGAGACCAAACTGCATTTCTGCCCAGCGGTCGGGTCGCGACCGGCACCCTTGTCGGGTCGCGAAGACCCCTCTCTTCGGGTCGCGACCAAGGGTCTGGTCGGGTCGCGATTCCTGGACAGTGTGCAGAAACTCCGATTTTAAGCTAGAATTTTCCATTTTTTTCCATTTTAAGCATTTATTACTTCGACTTAATCGGTTGGGGTTTATTCCTAGGCTAAAACCTTACCTTCTAACAAGGTTTTTAACCTCCAAAACCCATTAAATCAATCATATGAAGATTTAGGGTTCTTATTTCTAACAACCCCAAAACTTCAATTTTATCAAAAATAACAACCTACTTCCATTTTTCTTGAATTAAGCCCTTATTATTATGACTTAATGGAAGTATCTAACCATTTTAACCACCCAAACACAACTGAAATTGCAGTTTTTGAGTTCTACACAACTCACCAAGAACAACTAGTCAAGAGCTTGGAAACTTACCTCAAAACTTCCAATTTTACCCTTGTGAATGCTATAATCAAGCTTGCTAATTCCAAGCCTTCAAGAACTCTCAAATCTCTGCAGAAAATCAGCCCCTAGATCACTCCCGTAACCCCCAAAATTCTGCACAAGTTCTTGCTTATATACTTCCAGAAATTACACTTTGGTCCTTGAAGTTGTATTTCTCAAACTTTTGCCACAATTTACAAAAACTAATGACAAAATCACATTTTTATAACATTTTGAGTCCAAGACTTAAAATATTATTACGAAACAAGTCCTTTTCTGTCCAAATGACCAAATTACCCTTTTGAGGTAGAAATGACCATTTTGCCCTTTTATTATAATTATATAATAAAATACATTTTGGCGTTACAAATTTGCTTGATTTTGGCAATAATATGCGTGGACAATGCTATGATAATAGATTAAATATGAAAGGAAAACATCAAGCAGTCCAAAAAAAAAATAGATATAAATTCTAAATCTTTTTATACTTCTTATGGTTGTCATAGTTTGAACTTAACTTTGAGTGATAGGGCTAATACTTGTGGTAAAGCTAATGATTTTTTTGGAGTCATACAATGCATTTATACAATAATTTTCAATTTCTACTAAAAGATGACAAAATTTAAAAGATAATATGAAAGGATTAACTCTTAAATCATTGTCTTCTACACGTAGAAAGAGTCGTGTTAATAGTTCTAAACCTGTAAAATCTCAAATGTTGCAGAAGTTTTATTTCAGGTAACTAAAAATAATTATGACTTAAAAATAAAAAGTGATGTTAAATCCTTAGCAACAAACGGACTTGGTAACTTTGAATTTATAATGCTGTAAGTAATCTTGTATGGAATGTTATGTATATACTATTAATTTAGTTTGCAAACAATTGCAGTCAAAAGACATGCTTATTGATATCGATGGAGTTGAATTATGTACAGAGTTAAAATTACTTCTATATCTCTTGCCTAAGGAAAAAATGACATACATTGATATTCTAAAATTTTTAAACCACGTTGATTGTTTTCCGAATACATTTATAGCTTATAGAATTTCGTTGACTATCCATATTACTGTTGCATCTGCAGAAAGAAGTTTTTTCAAGTTGAAGTTATTGAAGTCTTACTTACGATCTACAATGACATAAGAACGACTAAACAAATTGGCTTTGATGGCTATTGAGAGCAATCTTTTGGATAAAATATATTATGAAGACGTCATTGAAAAGTGTGTCTTAACGAATATTAGAAGGATTGCATTTTTAAGTAAAAACAAGTTTACTTTTTTTGCTTAATATATGAAGGGAATTTTGTTTTTTAAGTATATTATGAGATTAAATGCAAAATTATAAGTTTATTGTTTATATTATTAGATTTTTGTAAATAAATACAATAAAATTAGAAGTTTATTATGTAATATTTGAATGAAATTTTGTCTTCTAAGACTAGAGGGCGTGATCTTCTCTCACTCCTCTCAACCAAGTGTCATATTATCTTTCCCTTATTCCTTTAAATTTAGAAAATGATCACTCTTTATTATCCTTATTTTTTAGATTTTTTAAATAAATATAATTTATATGAGAGTTTCAAAAAATGTATAAATAATTTACCAATATTATACTTCATTTATAGGTAATATAAAACCATGAATTATATATATATATATATATATATATATATATATATATATATATATATATATATATATATATATATATATATATATATATATATATATATATATAATTTGTTAAATTTGATAAAGAAAAAAAATACAGTGAACTTTTATTGCATATGACATTTCCCTCCTTCACCACACCAAAGGGTATAATGTTACATCAGCTTATCACATTGTCACGTTATTCTACCGCTTAATACGCTTAAACAATATGCCATATGGTGTGGTCTATATTTTACAAGATTTACGGGGTTGAGATAAAAACTTAGCTTAATTTGGCGTACATATACTAACGTTTGAATCAATATTGTCATGTCTAATTAGAAAAAGAAAAATTTATTGTTGAAAACAAAAGAAAAAGGATGGAGAATTTATACAATAATTCTTATTTTAATTAAGGAACTAATCATATATCTTTGGAAAAAAGTTGATGCAAAGAGTCGCTCACGGATTCTCGCTTAGCCTCTTGCCAATGCACCCAAGGAAAATGGTAAACAACAAGCAAGAAATTTGTTAGGAAAACACTTTGGATGACTTGGAATGGTTTGATTGGTGCGATAAATAAGGTGGGTACCATGGAAAACCAGTGCCAATTAAATCTATTCCGTAAGAAAGAACCCCTACAGCATCAAGCAAAAGAAAAGAATACTTCCATATTACATCAAGAACCAAATGCAAAGCATATATTTATAAAACCGTACAATTTAAGCAAATCTCAAACCCCTAATTTTGGAAACATGGAGGGTATGCTCAAACAGATCAGGTAAATTCTTCACTTTTTGAATCATCATATTTAGTTTTTGCTATAAATAAATTATTGTTCTTTCCAAAAATACAAAAAAGAAATATTATATTTGACAAGCATAAATAAATTTGGACAAAAATGTCAAGGATGACTGTTTTTTGCATTCAGGTCTCTATAGTTTACCAAACAGCTAATTTTTATAAAATATAATATTCTTTTTAACATTTTTATAAGAATAATAAGTTGTTTGGAATCTTACCGTTTTGCTAGAACAATAATTTTTGGTGTTGAGGAGGATAACGAAGCACAGACTTCACGCATAGTTAGAGATCGAAAGATTTCATCTCGAAGAACCCGAAGTTCCAAAGGAGGTAAAGTAGAAAAAAAAAAAACGAACTTTCAACTAACTTTTACATATTTCCAAGGAATTATTGTTTTTTTAACAAAACGAGATACTATCAAGTTAGATGGTGATAATATTGATTTATCTTTGTTACCAATTGTCCCTACTCCCTAGTGACACATTTTGCTGATTTCTAGACAGTCGAAAAGGCCAAAATAGGCCCCATAGACCTCCTTCTCGCGAGACAAGTCGTGATTACGATAAAATGGAAGGTGATGAGTTTCGGACTGCTGTTGCAGCAGCTGCATTCGTAGTTAATTCTATCGAAGACAAAGAAGATGAAATGAAACAAGAACCAAGTTCAAATTCTAGGAAATCCTCCTCGGGTAAAAATTCTATTCATTTTATATTTGATTAAAAAGAAAATCCTAGAAACCCAAAATATCATCATTAAAACCATTATATTGTATAATTTTGTTAAATTAGTGCTCGGCAACGAGATAACCCAAGAAAATTTGTTGCATAGGCTACATAAAGTTAAAAAGGTTAATTTCATTATTGATTTAGATTAAAAAGTTTATGTTGATTAACAATCATAGTTTTAATAAATTAACGGTATTACAGTTTCTGACAAAATGGTAGCAATTTTTCTTGAATAACAATCAATTTTCTGGAAATTAATAATGACATGTAATCTCTTTGGTTTCACATGGCTTTGTAGCCAATTTTCTTGTATTACCTGGTTGCAAAGTATTAAATTAATAAAATCATAAAATATAATAGTTTGGTTAACACAAAAATATTAAGATTTTTAAGCATCTAAATATAATATATTAAGTTTTTCTAAAATTCCGTCTTGATTAAATTAACACTGTGTCTGGTTAGGAGGTGTTTGAGATTGTGGTAGGAATTAGCTTATTGACTTATTAGCTTTTTGAAAAGTCAATAAGTAAAAAAAAAGTGTTTGGGAAACAAATAAATGATTTTAAATCATTTTTGAAACTCTTGATAAGTCAATAAGTTTAGAAGTAAAAAGAATGGATATATTGACTTTTGGAAAAGTTAAAAGTTAATTTTAGACAAAAATACCCTTATTTATTTACCAAAACACTTTTTTAAATTAACTTATCAATTTATAGCTCTTTGTCACAACATAAGCTAATTCAAACACTTTTTTAAAACACTTTTTTAAAAAGTCATAAGCTAATAAGCATTTTTGTCAAAAAGTGCTTATTGAGTTATATAAGCAATGTCAAGCACCCCTTATTAGAAAAATTAAAGATGCACATGTACCACGTCGACTGAAACAAAAAATTTCCGTTTGGTCAAGAGTGTCGTCAAATTTGGTCTGAAACATGTCCAGCCGGATATGCACGGTCCCAACACATAGTCGGACTCATGAATGACCGTTGGAGTCGTTTGAGTTTTATTTGGGATTAGTAAAAAAAATAAGGGAAAAAAATTAAAACATGAGTCGGTCCGGTTTCAAGACGTCGCTTCTCGGTACAAGACCATTTGGCTCCCGAAACTCTTGTTATCCCACTTGCTTTGTGTACCTCTATATTAGGCTATACATTTTGTGATAACTTTTTATATAGAAGCGTAAAAATGTTTAAACAAAAAATGAATTACATCTATGAAAACTCGTTAGACCAATTATCATTTTAACCAATTGAGAAATCCAGAAATTCAAGAGGAATCATCAAGACCGCAAACTAATGAAGATCTCCGTGGCGGAGCTAATAATCCAACACAAACCATGGTTAAGATGAAACCCGAGGACAAGGTGTCAGAAAAGACTATTGGTTCAACCACGAACATCGAGAAAAATCCTAATTTTGTTGCACATAAACAATTAGACGAAAAATTGAGTAAAAAAGAACTTGAGACGAGACTTGGAGATGTTTGGGAAAAAACTGAGACGGAAAAGATCAAAGAACGGTATGTATTGCTTCATCATTTATCCTTGGAGAAGTATATTGAAGTATTGAACCATCATTACTTGGTTTAGTAATCAATCATTGTTTTTGTAGAATGCTAAAATAACAATATAGTTTATAAAAATGAAAACAGTCTTCTTAATCAAATATGAAATGAATTTCAAGTCCGTCGTAGTACTGATATTTATCACAAAATTTGTTCTAATTTACATTTAAACAACTTAGACTAATATTTATCACAAAATTTGTTCTAATTTACATTTAAACAACTTGTGTGATTGGTATTTTGGGTTTGCCAAAACTCGGATGGTGGAAATAATTATTAAAATGTCGACGCGTTTAACCTTTATAGTTTGTAAATATTGTCCGCCTGGTCCGAGAATCATGTTTTGTTTCATAATTGATCTAGAATCACTATTTTTGCCCCTAGTTTGATTTTCTTTTTAAATTTTATTTCCTTTATTAAATTTAAATTAACATTTTAAAACTAGAAAATAACCTATCCTAACCCTAACCTTAAGCCCACCCACCCCTCCCTTTATTTCTTAAATGCATCGACACTCTCCTACAACCAACCAACCTACGTCCCTCCCTTCTTTTCTTACTGTCGTCGGCTGGCTGAGAACTGTCGCCACCTACCATTGTTGGGCAATAACCGCCACCGCTTACTAAAAAATGGCCCCCAGTCCTAGAATTCTCACCCCTTCATTGTGTGTGTGTGTGCGCGTGCCCACACACACACATACGCATTCTCTCTCTCTCTCTCTCTCTCTCTCTCTCTCTCTCTCTCTCTCTCTCTCTCTCTTCCTTCTACCTCTACCACCACCCAACGCCATGGAAAGACGAAATCGCAGAACCACCACCACTACCAACATTGCTTCCCTTCAACCTCACAAAACCACCATCATCACTCTCTTCTCTATTTTGTCGTCGTCATTGCTAACTTAGATATTTTCCCATATCGTCAATTCTCATTATACGGCAACTATAAATACAAGGGTACAAGGCACATGGGCCAAAATACATTGGGCTATAATAAATAATACAATATACAATAGATATTTTCCCATATCGTCAATTCTCATTATACGGCAACTATAAATACAAGGGTACAAGGCACATGGGCCAAAATACATTGGGCTATAATAAATAATACAATATACAATAATTATATATCCGCTAACAGTCATACTTTTCCCTTAAATCTGCTATGTTTCATCGTCGCCATACCCTTTCCCCTCTCCCTGCTCTGTTTCGCCACCGGCCTCCATCATCAAGTTGATCATCGACGACCTCCATCTCTTAGATAGGCTTTATGAACTCAAATTTTTAGATTTTAGGTTTCTCATGTCTCTGCTTTGTGATTCTAATTTTTAGATTTTAGGTTTCAGATTTCTAGATTTATGTTTAAGTGATTGTAAGAGCATCTCCAACCCACATCTATATTTTATTCCAAATTTGGAGTAAAATATAGTGTAAAAAATGGACCATCTCCATTTTTTACAACCATTTTTTATCTCAAAATGTATATTCCTACTTATTTTATTTCTTCCAATTACATAAATTGTCAAAATCACCCTTATATTTATTAGCTTTTAATAAATAAGTATTTTATCTTTTTATTGTAATAATATTCTATATTATATTATTGCAAACCTATAAAAAATAAATTATTCGTATATACGTTACCGTGTTTTATTATTATTTTTAAATATGCATAAACTTTTATATGAAATTGATACATAAATATCTCGTTTTATAATTAGCATTAATTAATATCATTTAATACATAACATTATATTATAAATATTTATTATTACATTTAAATTAAAGCTAAAAATGTATAAAATAAAACATGAGGGACTAAAAATGACAATTGAAAACTCTATTTTTGATGCAAATGAATAGTACTACTCTATATTTGGAGTAATACTATTCATATACTAAAAATGGAATGGGTCATAGAGGTGGGTTGGAGAAAAATAAGTTTGAAATGAAGCAAACTTTATAAATGGAGGTGAGTTGGAGATGCTCTAAGTAATTTCAGATTTGAAGCTTTGCTTCCCCTCTTATTCATCTCTCTTTTTGCTTTTGTTCAATTTTTGGATGAATTTGGTTCGAGTTCAGATTTTATAATATTTTTTATTTTTGATTTCTTAAATTTCTGCTTATGAGGTAAGTGACTGTAAATGAATGTTGATGAAAGGAACATGATGTTATGATTGTACATGGGGGCAATTTGGGAAAGGAAGAGTATATAATAAGCCATGGAATTGCAGTTAGTAGTGGATTATAATGCTACGCGGTGTGGGTGCTCCCCGCTTCTCACTTTTTCTCTGCCACATCAATATGCAATCACATCAATATGCAGTCAGCACTCATCACTCCTCTTCTCACCCTTAGAAATGGTCACCCCTCACTCCCCTTTACTTTTGGTACAACTAATGATGTACAAGGAACACTAAAGATGTCTTTCCTTTTTCTTTCCTCGTACGGTGAAAACTCCCATGCATCGAGCAAAAGTACGGGGACCTCTCAAAGCGGAGGGGGGTGTTCTTTGCACAAAACGAGAGGACACGTAGGCTCCCGGCACCACGCAAGAGAGCCACACCGGATGGCCTAATGGTAGTGGTGGTGGTAGACGGTGGTGCCCGAGGAGGATGGTGAAGGGAGGATGAAAGGGGGTGAGTGGGATTCTAATGAAATATTAATTGTAAATACAAAGAAAAAAAAAGAAGATAAATACTATTAGAAAGAGTATAAATGTCACTATATGAGTAAAGGATAAGCGGGTAAGTTTTACAAATCATAAGGGCTAGACGCATAAATATTTGATAGCTGTTCTCATCATGTAAATTAGTCATAGAGACCAATTTACATGTTGGTAAAAACTAGTGTGTACAAACCAATATATCCCAGCCAAAACTTAGGAACAAACATTCTACTTTTTTATATTTCTGAATATACGAACTGAAGCTCGTATGATAAAAAAAAAAAAAAAAGACAATAGTTCAAATTAATTTAGTCAAAACTACAGCTTGGCTCATGAAATTAACTAATTACTCTATTTTTGTTTCATGTACCTTGTTAAATGAGTCAACATCTACACAGAAAAGTTTCAAGTAATCTTAGAACAAAAAAATCACTACAAAATCAAATTTGGTGTCAAGTTAGCATTTTAGTTTCTTATTTAATTTTTAATTGGTTTTAGGAGATAAAAGTTATACGTTATCTTCTAAACAATATAAACAATAAAATAACATCAATGTCATATTTCATTACATGGCTTCCACTTAATGAATTAGTCAAGTCAACTCCTTGTGAAGTTAACTTAGAAATAAACTCAAAATTATGAACGATTTGAGAACTTATTCTTGAGATTGATCAGGTTTATGAAGGTGAAAGCGAGAATATTTGAATGGGAAAAGAAAAAGAAGTTGAAAGCAAAGAATAAATTGACACGAAAAGAGGTCTTGTATTTAACTCTTTTTTTATTCGTTAGACAGAACAATTACTTTTACAACTTTGGTGTTTGAAAGATAACCATCGAAACTTGCAGGGTAAGATAGAATGGAAACGTGCTCGAGACTTGCAAGATTTCGCTAGAAAAATGCAAACGATCGAAAAGATCTCTGAAGGAGCAAGATCACAAACTGAGGATAAACGAAAAAACGCAGAAATTAGGGTTAAAGAGCAGGCCCAAATGATTAGATCAACTGGAAAAATCCAGAAACCAATATTTTTATGTTGTTGATTCGTAAATTGTTGATATCCATTGTGATAGATGATACTGTGGCTAAAAATGATATCGACTGAGATTATAAGTTATACCAGATTGCTTTTGAGTGATGTATTCTTTTGGGTGTTGTAAAATTAACCGCAAGATGTAATGTTTGATTTGTTCATGATCTAAGTAAATTATTTAGTGGTTTGAATTGATTATTGTATTTGTATGTATATATGTTTACAATATTTGTGAATTGAACTAGTACCGTCACCATTAATATATGACGACATTTTGTATGTTAGTTAGGCACTTGTCCTATATGAAACCTAAATTAAAATTGTCCCACTATTGTGCATCACACACGTGGACATGATTTTTGGATATAGTTTAACCGAAATATCGTATATCTGTCGGTTATGATATGCTTTTATTACTTATAATAAATCTGGCGAAATTTCGTTTATAATTTTTTAATGATAACTTTTTGCTATAGCCTTATTATTATTTATTTATTTTTATCTAGTTATTTGTTAATCTAGAATCAAAATTCACGTGGTTCCTTATTTAAGTAAAGCGAAAAAAAAACGAAAGTATTACAAAAATACCAAAAGCGGGTCGGATACCAAAAACGGGTCGGATCATGTCTTAAAAAAATTAAACATAACCTGAATAGTTATATTAAAGTTCTTACAACTGAATCAGACGAGGTCTTATATTTTGAAATATTTTCATAATTGTATCATTATTGATACTTTCTAAAACACTTTTTTCAATTGTGTTGTAATTAACTAAATTACTAAATTAATCAACAAGTAAATTAATTACAATTTACACAATTGCACAATAAAGCAAATCTCAATGGCAAAATAGATACCTCGCTGTCGGTTGTCGAAATATGAACAATTGAAGATAACAAAATACAAAACTGAAAATTATGTATTGTACGTAAATAACAAACATGTGGACGGCAACGGCAATGTGGTTATCAATCGCTAGCTGCTAGGGGCTGAGGAAGGCGGCCATATCGCGGGCTGGGCGGCCGGCGGCAGCAGGCGGTGATCGCCGATCACCAATATCTCGATCACGAAACACGAATTCCACAATCACGATCACGTCAAGCCGTTTACGTCAAGCCGTATTGTTTTTTTTCTTGGGTTTATTTAGTGGGTTGGGCTTATATTATGTACGTAAGTAACAAATTAAACCTGTGTACGTATTACGTAAGGAACAAGCCGTTTGCATTGTTAGGTTGGGCTAGTATTTTTCCTTTTAAAAAAAATTAGGTAGGTCAAGAAATTTTTAAAAGACAGTTCACTGAATTTATTTGTATATATATATACTACTATAAAAAAAATAGGTGGGTCCTAGGACCCACCTTCATACACATTACATGTTTGTTGCACAACCTATTGGTTTTTATCATACACTATAATCGATTATCAGAATTTATCCAAGAACTATGCTCTACGACTTGTTTAATTGATGCTAATAATCTGACGTAGATCGTTTACTTTTAAAAACCGAATCCAAACACCAATACACCGTTTTATGTGATTAATTAGTAACAGAAAAATAACCTGTTACTAATTATTAATTTGTAACTAGTTTACTGACCGTCGTCAATAATAGCAACACTTTTAGTAGTCAATTATTAAATACAGAAATGACGTACTACATTAAAAACAAGAGGTACAAGTCACACAGCGAAAATGATCAAAGAGTCGGTTCTTGATATACATAGTAGAACCAACTACCAACAGCTCTACTTGAAGAAACTTCCGGCGGCCTTCAAAGCATCTGCGGCTCCAAACCCACTTTCAGATTCTTTTTTTTCACTCTTCTCATCCGCCGCTGGCGGCGCGGCCGGCGCAGCTTCGCCCTCCTTGGTGGGTGGTGGTGTTGTAGCAGTAGCACCCGACTTCTCATACTCGTGAAGATAGTCATCTGCCTTCTTTAGATACTGCCCCACCCCTTGGGTCTCATCGAACTTTCCGTACTCCTTGGCGGCGTCAAGGACGTCCGCGGCGGCGCCGGCTGTCTTAGCCTTGTCAATTTTGTCTGTTTGGTTGCTTGCAGCATATTTAGCTGCCTCCGCCACCTGCTTGGCACTTGACAAGAGCTCCGAGGACGATGGTTGCTGTGTGTTGGTACTCTTCTCGTCTCCCTCGGTCTTGGAGTCGGTGACGGCGGTTTTGATGCTGCTCATAAACGAGTTCATGTTTTCCGGTGAGAAAAGAACGATGGAAAATCAAGAATGCGGATAATGGATCTTTTTGGGATCGTCCTCTAGTCTCATGGATAAATAGACGACTTGATTACGATTTTGCCCTTGGGAGAAAGGCTGTTGAGTGGTGGTGGGGATTCCACGGAGGAGGTTATAGACGTCAATAGCTCATTAATTGATAATTAAGTGTCGCCCAGTGTCGGCCACTCCGTGACCAATAACTTTGGGGGCCCGAGCTTGGATGATTAGTTACGTGGCAGGGGACCTAGCTTCACTCTTTAATGGTTAGTGCGTCCCCATTAGGAATGAAATCGGTTGAATTGATCCTAAACCGAGATAACAGAAATCCAAAAGTAGAAATTGAAGGAATCTCTTAATTGTATATTCCATTTTTATGCGGTTTCGATGTCAATTTGGTTTGATTGCAAATGTTATTTTGTAAGTTCTTAGTGGTTGTGGTTACAGTTACAAAATTTTAATAGAAAAAATCGAAACCGAAACTAGAAATTCAATAAAAAATCGGTTCTCATGAGGGTTCCGGTTCCGATCTGTCCGGTTCCAACAGTTATTTTACTCATCTTTAACCCCGATGAATCATGTTAGAACCAATGTTACTAGTCGGTCCTAGGTCGGGTTGACTTGCAAATAGCGAGTATTCGAATTGGGTAATTACGTACATATTATATGATTATAAATACTAAAATACTAAAAGTCGGAAATGCATACACATTGAAGAAAGATATACATACACATGATATGATTATACATACCGAATGACTGGAATATTAAAAGTGGGATGATGAAGTAGAATCCGACCAGAGTGTCCTTGATTGCAACGTTTACTCAGACGAATTGTGCGATTGTTGGAAGTAGCTCCACTGAAACCTCAAAAAAAGTCGGCAGCCATACCATCAGGATTAGATTCCGAGACCAAGCTCTGATGGTTAAGTCGGTGGTGGTACAGAATGGAATTGCCTGAAATGAGAGTGACGTACCTTTTCTGGCCATGATCCTTCATTTTTATACGTGGACTTGTTGGCGTATTAGGGTTGAATACATGGAGGTGGACCTAGTTTGTTAACCCTCTTGAATTTGTGTGTCCTTTTTCTATTAAGTTCCTTATTGGTTAATATGGAATCTTTTGTATCGATACGACAAATATGATCAAGTGCTTTTCTAACGGTTTTTTGGGCGCTTTTCTTCCACCGGGGTATGAGTGAGCGCTGTCCTACAACGAGGCTGAGGGAGGGTGTGATCTTTTAGCTGGGCGAGAGAATTTTCTCTCCGCAAACGGGGCTAGAGGAAAGAGCATACCCATGCGGGGTTGGTATGCTAACATTCTGGTCTTCCGGTGGCGTCGGGGGCAGGATGTGGCTTGTATTATTAAATCCCCCAAGCCTAGGTCATTATGTGTTTTGCAGGGAACCATTGGGCCTAGGGGTGTTCAAAAATATCCGCATCCACAAATCCGAAAATCGGAATCCGAAATATCCGAAAAATCGGATATCCGAATTTTTGGATCTCCAAATTTTCAGATTCAGAGAGGGATAGCTATTTTTTAAATTTTCGGCTAGTTCGGATATCCGATATCCGAATTATCTAAATAAATGTTAATAGTTTTTAAACACTTTTCTAATTAGAAACGTCCAAATTGCAATTAAGTCAAAAGGGTAAAGGGGGACGATACTAGTTGTTGGTGCTAGGGTTAACTAAGTCAAAAAAATTGAAATCACAATTGTTTTCAAAACAACCTAATTGTGATTCTCCTCTTAATTCTCCTCGGCCTCAAGACCTCAGCTATCAAATAAATGAATCTTTCCCTTCTCTGAGAATCGTCGACACTTGCCACCGAGGTTCACAACCACTAGGTAACTAATTGATTTGAGTCATTTGACGCATCTCCTATTTAGAGTCGACGCATCCGCATTTTAACCGGTTAGCTACTATTCTACTACACACATGCCTACTTTTGTTATTAAATGCATTTCGTTTAGTCTTTGTATAGTTTGCGACTATGATTGTAACTTGTAACGTTTAATTGGCTAATTGTAACCGGTATTTAGAGCTAGATTGACAAAACTTTTGTTAATCTAGCTCTAAATACCAGTGGTTGTGAATGATGATTTAGTGATAACATGATTATGTCATGATTAAATCGAAGATTTATTATCACAAACAAGATGTTCATGTGTTTTTTTTTCATATGATTGTGTGTTTGTAGAATGAAGAAGATGACTATATTCCAAACACTCAAGAAGAGACCAAAGATAAAAACCCACAAAAGGGAAAACGAGAAACAAGGAAAGGAAAAGAAATGTTAGAATGTTGGAAATCTTTCAAAAAATAATATTTTCAAGATGATGATGGAGTCAAATGTAGATATGACGTATGCAATTTTTTCTCCACAAAGATTAGAGCGGATCCGATTGAAAATGATACATCTAGTTTGATAAAACATATTGCTAGTTGTAAAAAAACCCGAATAATCTTGTAAAAAATCAAAGTCAAACAACTTTGCAATTCAAAAAAGAAGCGATCATGAAGGAAAGTTTGACTAAATGGAGACATTATGAAAAAAATATTAAAAAATATTTGCTAGATTTATTTGTAGTAGCCGAAGTTCCATTTTAATTTGTTGAAAATGAAGCATTCATTGAATACAATAATGCACTATATGGAAAATATGTTTTGTCATTCCGAATTAAGTGAAGCATTCATTAAAGTTGGTAATTAGTATGTGGATGAAAGGAACAAGTTGTTAAAGTACATAAGTCATCCAAATAATATGATACATTTGACAATGGACACGTGGACTAGTGTGTGTTAAAGAGTTAATTATATTGTCATCACGACACATTTCATTGGCTGGGTCATGATCAAAAGGATCATAAACTTTAGAACGATAGATAGCCATAAAGGAGAGGATATAGGGCGTGAGCTACTATATACAATGTATTAAACGATGGTGCGTGAAGAATGTGATGACCATCACGATTGATAATGCAACATCAAATGATAAAGCTTTAGAATTTTTTATCAACAATATACCTAGCATGTATGATGAGATAAAACACTTTCAAATAAGGTGTATGACACACATACTTAACATTATTGTGAAAGATGGAATGAATGAGTGTGTTGCTAGTGTTTCATGTATGAAAAAAAAAACCGTACAGTTCATTAGAAATTCAACACAACGCATCTCACGGTTTAAAGCTTGCTTGAAATCCGTTGGGAAGGAATTTCATAAATTCTTATGCAATGATGTTCCCACACAAATCACAATGGAACTCAACATATGAGTTGTTGAAGAGGGTGGTGGAGTTGCAAGATGCTTTCGTCAAATACGAACTTGAAGGTATCACTTTTTTTGTTTTTTCTGATTCATCACATTATTACTTTCTGTTTAGTTTAGTGGTGGTAGCTATGTTTTGACTATGAAAACAATTATTGGATGTATATTGACCGAGTTACAAGCCTGTAAAGATGTGATATCAAATCTGACTTTTTTATGATTCTGCACATTATTGTTAGTGTCCCCAACTTAGAAATTGAATAAATTACTCATATGAATTTATATTTTGATGAATCTTTTTCCATAATTGTCACACCACCAAACCGTATTGCAGAAACGTTCGAGGGTGGATGACTTCATGAACAATATCATAACAATGTCAAGTAAAAGTGATTCCAAGCAACACAACCATCATAAATTAATTGTAAAGGTTACATAGTTTAATGTATCATGTTTCGATTACAATTACAAATGATGACAAAAACACGCAAAATGACGTCGTAACGTCCCTTCATATGGCGCTTGTGGTTTACCTTAACAATTTCCTGAGAATACAAGTAGTTAAAAAAGTGTCAACAATTAAGTTGGTGAGTTCATAAGTATTTTGTATGAGAAAAGTCATTTTGTTTGTAAACGGATAGTATTGTAGTCCAAGAAAATCCAATATTTTCTTATAAAAAGTGTCCAAGTCTTTAAAATCCAAAGACTAAAATGTATAGCGTAGTTTTTAGTATAAATCCATTAAAAATGTATATTTCCACGTAAACAATTTATAAAGTTGATTATTTTCCATGTGAGACGTCATATAACCATACTGTGACCATGCATGCCTGCTTCGACGTTCTTCAGGCGTCGGATTGTTAGACATTTGTCACCTCAGACCTGCCGGTCTAGCTGTAGCTAATAGCTCAGGTGCGGGGTTGTCAATCCCGTATAGATCTATACACAAATATCATGCTCTCTTACCGAGACTCTGGTTATAAATTCAGGACTTATAGTATGTACTTATGAAAGTACTGTGAAGACACGTCTCACAAAAATATATGTATATTAACTCGTTTACGTATATTTGTTAAGAAAGCCTTTGTTTTCACCTTTATCATTTTTCCCATGATAAAATAGTAATGTATAATAATTATATATTTTATATAATTATTTTGTCTTGTTCATAACGTCATAATAACCTTGTGTCCATAAACTATTCTTATAATAGTCTATTTTTAGTATTCCGTCGTAATAAGCATATATTTATGAACATATACGAAATAACTTATTTAGATGATTATAAACAACATCTTTTAAGATATTTCCCACAAAAATGGTGTAATAACTTGGTTATAACAATTTTGCTAGAAAAGTCGTGTTTCCGGTCACAAAAACGTAGTTTTTACTAGTTTTCGTTTTTGTGACTTTTATATTAAAGATCTAGCATTTTTACATAATATTTTTATAGTTTTGTAAATTTTATACAAACATAACACATCATAATGTTCACAATACATAGATCTAACTATATTTCAAGTCAAAAACACTTTTACACAAAAACTCATTCATAAACTTGTGTAAATCATTATTTATAGCATATAAACATGTGTAAATCATTATTTATAGCATATAAACTTGTATTCTCCCCTTAAAAGTTTGGAAAATATGAAAATGAGGGGTATGAACTCATCCTTGATGTGTGCTTTAGTTAGAAACAAGGTCGTTCTAGCGGGATTTACGGTAGGAACCAAGATCTAGGCTTCGTAGCTCGAAGAACCCTTGAACAAAACTATTACCCAATAGTTTTACATAGATGTTAGTGTGTGTAAATGGAATAAAATTTGTGTAATAATGTTTAAAATCACTAGATGAGAGTATCTTACCAAAAAGAGGTGTTTTACACTTGAAATGGTGGAAGATGGTGGTGGAAATGGGTGGTTTATGGTGGTGGCGGGTTTGAGAGGTGGTGGTGGGGAGATGAGAGTGAGCCGAGGGTAGAGAGAAGAGAGGGAGAGTGAGTTGTGTGAAATGATTCAAATGAGATGAAAAGGTTAGGTTATTAGATTTTAGTTAAGTTTTTAATTTAAAATTAGTTAGTTATAGAGTTTGACTTTGATTTCATAGGCTTTCTAATCTAGCTTTAGGACCTTGAGACTTGAACTTGCATGGGGAAGAGATGGTTCAGCCGATGGGGTAGGGGGGTGGGAGGGTGGGTTTGTTTTAATAAAAATGCAATACACTTATATAAAATGAGTGATTTTTATAAAAGCGTAAGACGTTTTAGTGAAATTTTATGAGTTTTTGAAAAAACGAAGTTCTAAATAAATATTATGTATAAAAACATTGTTAAACATTTATTTAGATTGAGTCGTAGCTCGTTAAATGATGAAATACGTGTTTAAGCGCAATATTCTTCCGATTACGCGATTTTCGGCATTTTACCGAAAATTGTATTTGGCTTTGAAATTAAATACTAGATAGTATCACGTTTTATAGTATATGGTTTGTTATTCCATATTTGATGTTTAAGGCACTACGTTTTGTATTTTGAGTCCAAACCCTGTGTACATTTATCCGTTCACAGAGGTTTAATCGTTGTAACTTTCACATACGAACTCCGTTTTCGACGTTCTATATATCCATAGGTTCGTATTTACGAATACATCATTTTATGAATTATATTCAAAATAATAATTGTACGATTATCGAATTTTTACGCTACAGTAGTTTACTATACGTATCTAATAATACGTCGTAAAATTATGGAAAATTTACTTTTCAACATACGGTTTAACGTATGCTTCGTTTGACTACAGTTGACTTTTGTTGACCAAAATTTACAATTGTCACAATAATTTAGTTTAGAGTTTGTAGATATGTTTTGACTATGAAAACACTTCATTTGGATGTATATTGACCGAGTTACAAGCTCGTAAAGATGTGATATCAAATCTGATTTTTTTTGCTTCAACACATTACTGTTTTCTGTCCTCAACTTAGAAATTGAATAACTTGCTTGTATGAGTTCATATTTTGATGAATCTTTTTCCAAAATTTATTTAGAGTTTTTAGATATGTTTTGACTATGAAACCACTTTATTTGGATGTATATTGACCGAGTTACAACCCCGTAAAGATGAGATATCAAATCTGACTTTTTTCTAATTCAACACATTATTGTTTTTAGACTAAATCTTAGAAATTAAATAACTTGCTCGTATGAATTCAGATTTTGATAAATATTTTTCCATCATTCAGTTTAGAGTTTGTAGATATGTTTTGACTATGAAAACACTTTATTTGGATGTATATTAATCGAGTTACAAGCCCGTAAAGATGGAATATCAAATCTGACATTTTTGTTTAATCTAATTTTTTTGTTTGTGATAGATCCTATATTTGGACATGATGAAAGAGCCCCTGACAAAGAAGATTTTGTGTTTGTAGAAATGTGGTACAATTACTTGAGAAATTCAAGACCAAGACGAAGTTAGTATCGGCAAGTTCACATCCGATGGCATATCGATTCTTTAGAAAACTTTGTGACTTGTATAAACACACGCGGGATACGTCACTATCACTCTAATTTTGTTTAAAGGGGGATGAAATGAAAAGCAAGCATGATAAATATTGGAACTTTGAAAAGATCATGATTACATGTATTTTACGGTATTATTGGATCCATAAATGAAGTTTGTTTTCCTAAAACATGCATTTCAAAGTTGTTAGACTACATGGTGACGGAAAAAAAATCCCATGTTCAAAGTCAGAAATTACTTTGAAGGTGAATTATTGGATACGAGCATTGGAAAGGAGATTTGATAATTTCTTTAACATGTACAAAGAAAAATTTGGGAATTCCGAGTCGAATGTGTCTTCTTAACATCATGATAGTCAAGAGGTACTTAGTGTTGAAGACAACAATGATTTTTTTGGAGAATATCTAGTACAAGTAGAAGATCTATCTGTTTCATCTGAGACACAGTTAAGAAGATATTTGAATGATTCCAACTCCATACAATAAGGAGTTTGATATTTTAGTTTGGTGGAAAGAACATGCAACACGTTTTCCAATTGAATGGCCAAAGGTAAATGGTTTATAATTTTATGGAATTATAGTATTTTATATTTTAAGTTTTAACAACATATGTGTTTATATGTGGATATTTTGGCAATTCAAATTTCAACACTGACGTTTGAAATCAGCTTTCGGTACAAGCGGATGCTTTTTAGACTCCTACAGAACAATTTTGGCTACACCGATAGTAGAGACATTGATATGCACCCAAGATTGGGTTAGGAAGTCTAGAAGCCAATTGTGGACAACATTGAATACATTATGAGAGATGATGACATCGCCAAAGGTTACAATTTTTTTTATTTAATAGAGATTGATAACATACTAAATTCACACTATTGTTTAATTTTCGGTTTACTAGATATTGAAGAGGCGATACAAAATGGAAAGCAACAAGGAAAGGGAAAAAGCTCTGTCGAGATTATAAACTAGAAATTAGTTAAGTTTTTTTTAACATATTGGTTATCTATTTTATAAAATTTGATAATTGGATTTTTTATGCATATTGGTTATCTATTTATGAAATTTTATCATTGGATTTTTTAAGCATATTGGTTAAGTTATACATGAAAGCTTCAAAAATGTCTTAATCATTATGAAGCTACATGTTAAAGGATTGAAGTATACATCAAAGCCTTTTTAGACTATAGGTTTACATCTTAATCATTAACGACTTTACGTTTCTAATACATACATTCGGTTCCAATACCCATTTAACATTATCAGTCCTAATCGATTCTATACCCAACCAAACCCGGACCGTTCTGGTACCCGGACCGAATACCCATTTTTTAATCAATTTGGTCTTCGATTCCATAATTCTATTATTCGGTCTTCGGGTATTTCGGGTTCGGCTCCAGTTGGTCCGGTTTTGAACCCATGCTCATCCTTAGACAAAAGTATGAGAACTTTAAGCATGCTTCCCTTCACTTAAGTACACACAGTAACACAACCATGTAAGATAAATGACGATAAAATAAGAAGGGAAATTGATAATTGTTATTCTTGATTTCCCACATTGATGACAACAACACAGAAGAAGACATTAGTCTGTTATACTATGACTTTCTTATTTAGAGAAAATGCATTCCATTTTTCATTTCCAATTTAATCTTTTACACTATGAATCATACACCTCAAAATGAGGCATTAGTCGTTTTGCAAGAGTAATGATAATAATAGTGTTTTTTATATCAATTAATTTACCACTAGTTAATTACTTCATTTATTGTGTTACTTTCACATAGTGTTTTTTAGTCTGTTATAAGGATTTCAAAGCCAATCTTGTTTATATTGATAAACTTTCTAATGTTTTTTATTTTAGTTTTATTTCTTCTAAATTGCAGCTTTAGATATTTGCTGTATATTATGGACTTTTGGAGTATTTTTGGAGATAAATATGGATTGGACTTATAGATATCTGTGTTTGGTTTGGAGTTTTCTTTGTGCTACTTTGAAGTGAATGCCACATTATGTTTTGTTGATTATTACCATGTATAGCAAAACACTTTGAATAGAAATCATATTATAAACACAAAGCATGATTCAAAAACATTTTTAATACTTGCATAAATTAGTTTTGTAATAACATATATTTTCTTATTATTCATGTATCCCATGATGGGAAAATCCTCATGTACTCACCTTGGATAGTCAAGATGACTAACTACAATCATCAACCCCTTTGATCTCTTCTTGATTCCTATGTCCTTCACAACCTATATATGCATTCAATTCACATTTAGTTGATATGCAAACATTCCATACATATTCCATGTTTATATTTCATGATTCATAATTATTTGTGAAACATCATGTACCAATGTTGTCCCCTGACAAGTCATACATTCTAATGATGTTAATATATAGTTTCTACATCATAGCATGATATTATGATTCATACAACTCATTTTATGTTATAATATACTCCATCATGTTTCATTCAATCATATACACCCAATTCCATACTAATCTTCTATGTCATTGCCTAATTTATGTTAATCACGCACTAATCATCTCCCAACCAAAATTAAATCATTCATAATCATGTTGTATTTGATAAACTAATCATTGAATGATTATCATAATCAACCCCATGAAAATCTTGACAATATGATCATAAGAAACTTGATATATAACTTAATCCGTTCATAATATCAATTAACCCAAGTTAATGCTTTCAACCATAACTTCAAAACTAGGGGTTTGTGATTACTAAATAGAGTTGATAAACATCTTAAATTAATACTCAAGAATTATAAATATTTACCTTGGAGATTGGATTTATCAAGTTAGGACGTTAATCTTCTCATAAAACCTCTAGAATCCTTCAGTTAGTTTCTTGAATCCTTCACTGTACTGTCTATGTTTCTTTATTTGCGTGAAAATGAGCGACAAAATAACTTTGTTCTAATCTCATTCCCATTATTAGATTTTATTTAAATAAATATTGGACACTTGGCAGAATATAGTGTTCCCACAAATATGCCACCTGTCTCTTCCATGGTTCACTGTCACTGTGGCGGAGTGAAAGAGATTGGTTTAGTGCATGTTTGGCTGACCATTTAAAAATGGCTTATTAGCTTATTGGCTTCTTGAAAAACTAATAAGCTAAAAAAAAGTGTTTGAGTAATAAAAAGCACTTTTGTTTTTAACTTTTCAATACATATGGAAAAGCCATTTTGAAAAGTCACAAATTCCCGACTTTTTAAAAGGATAAGTGCTTTTTGATTACAAAATGTCATTTTTAGTTATTTTACATATATAAAAGCTTATTCAAACACTTTTTAAACCTTCTTATCACCTTATTAACTTTTCCCACCACATAAACTTATCCAAACACTTTTTTAAAAACCCATTTTTCAAAAGTCATAAGCTAATAAGCACGTTTGCCCAAAAAATGCTTATGAGCTAAGGGCCCGTTTGGATGTGCTTATAAAACTCCTTATTGACTTATTGGTTTTTTGGAAAAGCCATAAGTCAATAAGTAAGGGCCTCCTTACTTATTAAAAACTGCTTATAAGTCATAAGAAAGGGGAAATAAGCAGTTTTTAATAAGTAAGGAGACCCTTACTTATTGACTTATGACTTTTCCAAAAAACCAATAAGTCAATAAGGAGTTTTATAAGCACATCCAAACGGCCCCTAAATAAGCTTATCCAAACACATCCTTAGAATATGTATGGCCGAATGAAAGTATAAAATCAAATTGAAGAATGAAGTATATGAAGCCAAGATAAGCGTGTATGCATTGGTTGAAGCCAAAGTAAAAAATAAAATTATAAGTTTCAACGTGAATCCGATGCTTTCTCTTTGACCTGCGTCTGATCCAGATTAATCAAACACTTCTCGGCTTCTCGCACATTTGTCGGGCCATTCCGGTTTTTGAAGCCCATGTCTCCGATTTTGAAAGCGAAAATTGGACCATTTTATTCAAAACGTTAGGCTCCACGTCTCCAAATTGAAAAGCAAAAGTTGGGCCATTTCATTAAAAACTTAGATTCCGTTACGGTCGTTTACTATAATTTTTTTTAAGAAAAAGTTAAAATTTTGAAAACGCACTTAGTTAGAAGTTTTTATGAAACTTTCTCAGAAAATGAAAATTTTTGGCCACTAAATTACTAAGTACTTGAAAGACTTTGAAATTTAATAATTATTGTTTTCTACATTTCTAATTCTAAACTTTGTTTATGTTTCTTTTTAGAGCCGACTTATATTCAAGGTGCCGGCTTTTGAAAACCAAATTGTAAAAAACCGATCCAACCGAATTGTAGTTTGAATGGTTCGGATCGGATTTGAATTTAGTTTAAATTATTTAGATCCATGTTTTGAAAACCGAAGTTAATTTGGATTTACTTGATCAGATCGGATTGAACCGATCCATCCAAACGAATACTCATAGTTATACTAAAAGGTGTTGCATATCCTCTGAGACGAACAAAATAAAACATAATTTAAGTTGATTCATTGATGAATAAATTAAAATAATCAAGTCTAATAATAACCCAAATATCGAAGTCCAAGAAAATCTATTTAATTTATAAAATAATAGATGACGACATTATGTGTAGCGATGAGTACATTTTTAGCATTTCGCAAGTACCTCAACAACTATAAATAACTCTCGTCCATGCTTCATAGATTCATACAAAACCAACAAGGGCATATTCCCCATAGGAGTGACACTAAGAACACATATGGTGGAATTGCTATCTCAACACACAGTTTGCATTGATATGTTGTGCGGTACAAGTCTTCCATGCACATTCTAGTGTTTACCATCCATTTGTGTTCTCAGGTCACCCCTTTGGAGCACCCTGTTTACTTTCTTTCACGATCTACAACTACCAGAGGATAGGTGTCCATCAAGGGTAAATTTATCATCAACCTCTTCACTTTCTATGTTACTGTGCTCTCTTTTCTAATTTTTTTTTTCTAAATTCTAATGATGACGTAATTCACAATAGATTAATAGATTCGATATTTTTAACTGGATATACCTTGATAAAAACATATTTTAGATATGTGTTATAAATTTACACCATAAAGAACTATATTTTTTTTTATTGATCTAGTATGTGCATACCTTCAATCCTTTTTAGATATTTCGCTTTTACAAAGTAAAACATTGATGCTATTGAGCCACATTTCACATACTCTTGCTTTCTTTAAACGTGACTTTTCGACAATGTGATATTGAAACAAACTTTGTTCCTCCCAAAACAAGATTATTTTTACAAATAACGTATTAATAAAATGCATTATTAATGAGTAAATAAATATACACTACGGTCGTTATTTGAAACCGATATATTTAGAAGAGAGCTCAAGTTACATGGGAGGTGAAGAGGTTTGTGATGAATTTACTTATGATATATACTATATTCCTCTTGATAATCCTTCTTTGGCGTTTGGTTTAATCTATCATGCCATATGATCACCACTTACGTTCATGTGGTCTGAGTCCATCATCATACATGTCCGGATTGCAAAAAGCTCTCATTTTAGGAAGATTGAAGTGATCAGTACAACAAGTAAGTCAAATATTCACTCTCATTGAAATTAACAATACCCACATGTAGGTGTGCAAACGAACCAACTAGCAAAAGCTCACGCTCACTAAGAAGCGTTCAGTTCAATCTAACCTATCATTTGATCATGAAGTTGGTCCCGGGTGATCGATGCTGATGCTCGAGCTTGTTTAATAAATGTACCCCAAATTAAGCCCAAGCTTAGCTCGGGATCGTATAACTTGATCTGAGTCGATCCAACCTTTAACTACATGCTACATGCCCACTCTGGTTACACATTTAATGGCAAAGAATTTTTACGATGGAAACATTTGAAATGGAATGATAAAATTTAGTTGATCATTTGATTACACATTTTGTTCTATTTGTGACATGGAGGTCAATCCGATTAATAATTTATTTATCGATTGTGCCATTGCTAAGGAGTTGTGGGATCAAATCATCTGTCGATGGCTACAATCCTCTACAATTTTTGATAGATTGAAGATTTTGGATCACTTTCATGGTTCCAAGATTGTTAAGAAATGTTTAATGTTTGGATGCGTCACTCTTGCTTACTTTTGGGTGTTATGGAGATCTCGGAACGCGTTTCTCTTGGCTTCTACTACATTGTGACACATTCATTTTCTAGACATCTAATGTACTTAGAATAAATTGGTTGGCTTGGCTTATGAAACCTATGACTTTTCGGTAGGGTGGTTCTTTTTTCCTTGACTAGTATAAAATTTGGTCGCCGCTCTAGATAAAGAGACTAATGAAAGCATTTAGATGTATTAGGGTTTAATCACCTCAATGAATGGGTGAGTTGTATATTGAACAATATAAATACAAGAGATTACAACAACCTATCTATATTATAGGAAATTATCTAAACTATAAATAAATATAATATGCGAATATCTAAAACATATATACGACTCTATTACCCCCCCCCCCCCCCCACAAGCGAAGAAGGGGGTGGACCAACTCGAAGCTTGGATCGGAAATCTTCAAATAACGGACGAGGTAGACTCTTTGTAAAGATATCAGCGAGCTGGAGATGAGTGGAGACATATTTCGTATGCAATTTGCCAGATAACACCAGTTCGCGGACAAAATGATAATCAATGTCAATGTGTTTAACTCGTTTATGAGAGATAGGATTTTGGCTTAGGAAGAGAGCGTTGCGGTTGTCACATAGCAAAGTAGGTCGACCATCAGGTAATACATGCAGCTCGCGAAGGAGATGTGTAATCCAAATAATTTCAGAAGCAGTATTTGCCAAGGCTCGATATTCTGACTCACAGTTAGAACGAGAGACAGTTGGTTGTTTCTTGGCACTCCAAGAGACTAAGTTCCCACCAAGAAAAATAGAATAACCATAGGTAGATCGGCGGGTTTCTATACATCGTGCCCAATCTGTAATAATAATAAAAAGGGTAAAAAGGTCATTTTACCTTGGAAGGGTAAATTGGTCTTTTGGACAAAAAAGAATTTAGTGTGAAATAATATTTTGAGTTTTGGACTTAAAATGTTATAAAAACTGATTTTTGGTCATTTTACCACAAAAGGGTAATTTGGTCATTTGACCATGTGAAGGACCAACTATGAAAAATATTGTTGTTTGTGGCAAATGTATAAAGAATGAAAGTTTTATTGTAATAAAACTTGATTTTGTGGTCAAAGTTCAAGAAAATGAACTTAAGGACTAAAAATGTAAAAATTGGATGTATAAATAAGAGAGTTGACTCTCTCTTTGACTAGCCATTTGTGCAGCAACGGGAGGACCAAGGAAGATGCGATTTCTGCAGGAAATCATGAAGCTTGAGGCAAGGAATTGGAATCATAGATTGGAATTGGTGATTCCTATGTTAATCAAGGTTAGTAAACTTGATTTTAACCAAGTTCTTGAAGTGTTATTGGTTTGGTTTTATAGAAACTGAAATTTGTACATTTCAGTTATGATTATGTAGTTTGAATGGTTTAATGCTTCCATTAAGTCATGCTAAAAGGACTTAATTCAAGAAAATGGAAGTAGATTGCTATTTGTGATGAATTTGAAGTTTTGGGGTTTTGGGACTAAGAACCCTAATTCTTCATATTGATTGATTTAGTTGTTTTGAATGGTTGAAAACCTTGTTTTGACATAAGGTTTTAGCCTAGAAACAAACCCCAAACGATTAAGAACAGAAATAAGGACTTAATGGGCCAAAACTGCGTGCTACAGTGCACAAATCGCGGATGGACAGGAGACCTGCGCAAGCGCCAGGCGCGGTGCGCCCAAGCCCCTGGCGGGGTGCGCCCAGGCGCAGTGCGCCCTGTCCTAGGCGCAGTGCGCCTCCGAGCAGGGGCAGGCAGGGAATCAAAAACGCTAACTTTTGTTTGGCTTGTCCGATTTAGCTCAAACTTGAACCGTAGGCTCGTTATGGTCTGAAAAGTTTGGGAAAATTTTTATATTGAGTTTCCGACCCCTCGGGGGCACTGTAGATCGATTCGAATGCCTCGGTGAATAGTAAAATTCATAAAAAGTTAGTAAACGGAAAGTTTATTAACTAGGCATTGTTTATAATGATAATGTATTGAACTCTATTGTATTAGAGTTAATTGGAATGGTTATTAACCTATTATCATTTGGTATATAAATGAATATATAGGTATGGGACAAAATGGTTGTGGTGCACGCAAAGGCAAGAAACAACCGGGAATTAAATGCAGCTAGCATCCAGGTGAGTAATCTCACTGATATCATATATGATATATGATGATTGAACTGTTACAGGTTGAAACGGCTTCGAGGGACGATAATGACAAGTATGAAGATATATGTAAAAGACAATACCAGATAAGCCGTGAGTCTGAAATAGACAAGAACGGAGCTGTGAGTCAATACATATATATATATAATTAATGATATGACAATACCAGATAAGCCGTGAGTCTGATAAAGACAAGAACGGAGCTGTGAGTCAACAATAATGACATGACAATACCAGATAAGCCGTGAGTCTATTATAGACAAGAACGGAGCTGTGAGTCAGTCAATATCAATGATATGACAATACCAGATAAGCCGTGAGTCTATAACAGACAAGAACGGAGCTGTGAGTCAAACCTATATAGACAAGACCGGATAAGCCGTGAGTCATTGCGATGACAAGAACGGAGCCGTGAGTCTAGGCAACAGCGGGCTAACCCGTGAGCCAAGGCAACAGCGGGCTAACCCGTGAGCCATAATTGATCGTGAAAGGAACTGTTAATAGATGGTGCAGCCACTTGTGGCTATGATATTGGATGCTATATCCAACTGGTGCGGCCTATACGACTATGATATTATTACAGGTACATGGTGCGGCCTTTTGGCTATGATATCGGGTTATTGAACCCAGCTGGTGCGGCCTGCGGGCTATGATATATATTGATAATGTTTTGGCGCAGCTTATATAGCTATGACACAGGGTGCGGCTTAAATAGCCATGAAATACGATGCGGTCAATTATGACCAAGAAATATGGGACAGAAATGTATGCAAATAACTACCCGTAAGACTATGCGATAGGATGGGCAATCCTAAGACATATATGGTTAGCCAGAATGGCTAGGCGTTTGGGACCGATATCCGGACAGAGATATACGGTTAATAGATTTATCATATATAGGAAATTATATATGAATGTATTTTTTTATACGTGTTATTTGCAGATACGATTACTCACTGAGCTTTGTAGCTCATACCGTTTGTTAAATGTCCCTGCAGGTTAGCATAACCCTGGTAAGGGTAAGGATTAAGTCCGTGACTCAAGAGATGGACTTGTAGATGCTGTCAGTAGCAGCCCGGGTTTAAAGGAGATTTGGTATTTTATACTCTCCTTGATACGCTTGTACCCATTTTTATTAAAATATACCCCTTTGTTTATGCTTTTAAGTACTGAAACCTTTGTTAAAAATGAAAATTTTTTAGGGGTGTTTTTGTTTTAAAAGCCGGGTGTTACAAGTTGGTATCAGAGCCGTGGTTTAAGTGAACTAGGTGTCTATAGAGTAGATTCCTGGACTTAAACCTTGAGAGACAGTAGACATGGTATATAGTTAGGTGTATATAGTTGTTATTATACATATATAACCTAACTGTTGCTGACTTCTAACGTATAAGAAGTATGAGCAGTGAATCTTTTTGGAAGACATTTAGGGCGTGAAGCTCTAGGAAATGGACCAGCCCTTTCGCGAGGCTCCATTGTATGAGGAGCAAAAAGGGGACGAATAGCAGAAAATCTACATGATGAGCAATATTAGCTAATGTGGTCAGAAAAAGAAATTGGGTGCTCATCTGATTGATATCAAGGTGAAAGAAAAGTAGCTGAGACTACAAGAAAAAGCAGAAAACGATTAGTGGACGCTTCAGGAGAAGTTACCACAGACTGGGTCCAACCTGAAAGGGAAGGGACAAAAATAGAGCAGTTATGTATTGTGAGAAGTGCAGGAAAAGCACTCAGAAAATTATAGAGTAGAAACTCTACCGTTGACATGCTGAAATTGCAGAAGATAGGAGCAGATTGCTCGAGCTTGTTGGATAGATTGGAAGTGTGTCTAGCGCGGAGCTATAGAACACTTTCTTATGAAATACTCACATACTAAATGTGGAGTAACGGGTGATGAACCCAGGAAAGAACGGGGAGAAAGAAAGAAGAAACTATGGTCAAAAAGGACCAGCGGTACCATGAGCATTCCAGTAGATTGTGGAAGAAGCTCGTGAGGAGACTGATATGATCTCCGATATAATAGTTTTGAATATAACCCTGTATATGTTATATTTGATCCAGGAAGCTATGCTTTGGATCGGTGACACTGATGTCTCGTTTGAATATTTCATCAATGATTATGGATGAAAAGTTGGAAGTAGCTATAGCAGATAGAAAATATGTTCTATATATTGAACACCTGGAAGGTAGATTGCCTAGGATTTACGGGACCATTTTCCCTATGAATCTGAAGCCGATGACTACCTTTAAAACTGAAGCAATTATGCTTATATATTGGTTAGCAACGAATTATGCTAACATGAATTGAAGAAACAAGAACATTATGGTTCTTAAAACAGAAATGAAGCGGATGAGAATCCATGGTAAATAACCGTTGTTGAGAATACTGGTTATTTTTCTTTGCTTAAACTCATAAAAGAGTTAGTAAAAGAATGATGTTGTAATTGGCATACGTAGTATTAGCCAAGATAAATAAAGCAGTGATAGTAGTGTACTACCTTAAATAAACTCTCGCATGGTTCTTTTGAAAAGAACTTCCAAGATTTCTACCAGGTTGGTGAGAAGAGTTTATGATTAAGCTGATTTTGGGAGCCGTTCCTGTTATTTAGGCTCTATATTTGTGACACCCCATTTCTACTGTTTGCAAATACTATGTTTTTTCGTTTAAATACATGAATACAAAAATACGGTTTATCAAAAACCGATAATTTACATTTTTAAAACTGTGGGTGTTACAAATCCATACCAAATCTAACCATAGTAAGCAAGAAGAGGATTAAACCTTGTGTCCAAGTTAGGAGCTAACTCAAGCTCCACTCCTGCTAAACTTCATCCCATTTATAGCAACTTATTTTTAACCTGGAATACATGGCAAAACATAGAATACGTAAGACAAAAATTGTCTCGTGAGTTACATGAGTTTTAGACTCAAACCTTTAACTTCTTTTTCAATCTTTATGTAAAAACTTATAACATAAAACATCTTTCAAGTTTTATAATAACACCATGCCATAGCTCTTTACTTTCCAAAATATTACATATCATGCCTTGCAAAAATATCTTCTTTCAAAACTTTATAATAACAATATACTATAACTCTTTACTTCTCAAAAATCATTTTATGATTTACTTTACAAAAATAACATCTTTCTTACTTTCTTTGACTGGTTTTATAAGCTTGCTGGATTTTTATACTTAGGGCTTTAATCACTATAAGTGATACCCCAAGTCTCTATGGCTAGAAAGAACGGATCAATCCTCACCATAGAAGTGCTGAGGCGATCTACTTCGCGATGGGGCTTGTCCCCAGTAGACCCCTTACCTAACCCGGGAAGGTTGGAACATAGTTCCCTTACTAACGCTGCTTGCTACAATTACCAGTCATACAAAAACTTTCTACTTGCTTGAACATTTCTCATAAACATATAACTTGTGGCTAGATGCCAAACTACATCATTTTATGTCTTTATGGCTAGATGCCAAATATAGCTTTCATCACATAATAATATTATGTTTAAAACATATTTTTCTAACATACTAAGCTTTATGCCAAAATATACTTTTCAACATCTTATGGCTATATGCCATTCTTATTCGAAAACATATAACACTTGTAATAAAAAAATATACTTTCACATAATTGGTTCATAGACCAACACACCTTCTTTTAATTCAACTTGTAGTTCAAAACATGCATATAATTTCACATATAGAAATTTTATAAGGAAATCTTGAAAATACTTACTTGCCATGTACCCCAGAATGGGTAAAAATACTGCATGTACTCACCTCAAGTCGGCAATGTAGAAATCTGTGCGGCAACTCTGCAAATCCAACCAAGCTTAAAACCGCACACCTTATACTCCTATAAGGTATATTAAGTTAATTATTACCAAATACACTAATTAACATTACTATAATTAGATACTTATATTGCATATAGTTTAAATGTTTATAACTTTCGACATGCACCGTGTCTCGACATATACCCCCACCCCTTTTTATTTACTTTTACTCAACAAATAAGTTATTATATGATTCAATTAATTTTAAGTAAACCCAAGCCCACATCATGACATCCAAAACCAAAAACTAAGATGATTAACACAAAAGAGGAAACTGACAGCAAGGCTGATTTCTGGACCCTCAACAAGATTTGCAATATTAGGTCAAGGAAAGATTGAAAATAAAATCCAATAAAAATCGTGGGTAAACTAGACCCAAGGGAAAGATCACAGGGCCTGACCTCAGGTCTTTTTCATTCACCAATAAGAAATGATAAATCGACAAAGTTGAATGAATTGATCAGTCCACTCACAGGACCACACCTTAAAGAAATATTAGTCGCTCAAAATGGGTTAAGAATTGAACTCTGAAATTTGGTATAGACCAAATAGACTTCAAAAGTGAACTAAGGCCACAGACCTTGACCCCAAAAGATTTTTGTACAATTTATAATGAATTAATCAAGACAGGGGACCAAAACTGACAGCACCTGGACCAATTAGTGGAAATGGACAATTCCACATGACTTAGGATTTGAATCAATTCATAACCTTTTAAGAGAACAAACTAGACACAATTACCAATTTAGGGACATAAAATGCAATCCAATTGGACATTCACACGATTTTATATGAATTTACCAATTTAAGAATTTACAATCACACAAAAAGAAGGAAATGAGCAGCAACATTTCTGTCACAACTCAGCATAGCTTGACAAGATTGGTCCAAAAACCTAACTTCTGAAAAGAAATAAGTCAAGCCTTTTGGATGAGTTACACTAGACATGAAAATAAAGCTCGCATCCAAATATCAAACTCAAAGCATAAGCCAATTGAGAAATAAAAATCGTGCAACAAGGACAATGTGCAGGGCTACAAATTCTGGTTCAGTCAAGGAGAAGACATTGAAAACCTGGCTTCCTAATGGAATTGGATCAAGCCCTCTGGATGGAACACACTATACATGAGGATGGACTTTCCATCAAATTTTCAGACCTAAATTATGAACCATTTAGGAATTAAAAATCCCACAAGTTGACTTAGGTGTGCAGCAACCAATCTGTGGAGGTCGGATTGCACACACAAAAATCAAAACCAAAACAATGAACTGAGTCAAGACCTTTTGATCGAGTATGGCTCATGACAAGGTTCTTCTCCACACAAAATTTCAGAACAATCCAGTGAACACACGATTTTACAAGAATTTCACAACACAATTGAACACAGAAATCATACTCATGGGAATCGGGTTTAAAACCCTAGAAAACGACCAAATAAGGTCTGGACCCCAACTGATGAAATAAAATAGACATCAAGACAAAACCATGGGCACTGGAATCACCTGATTTGGACACCGTATGATATTTCTACGAATTTTACAACATAGGACAGATTCCTGTCCGAAAATCAAACATCACCATCTCAAATTTAGCAAAGAAGAAAAGGGTTTTACCATAGATTTTCGTGTTCCAAAAGGTTAGGGAGGCATGAGGGTCTTGAGACTCGATCACCACAACTAAGGCTCCAGCCCTGGCTCCTTGTTTGCTCCGGTTTGATGGCGGCGATCGGAAGAAACGAGAGAGAGGAGAGAGTGATGGAGGAGGGTTTTTGTTTTGGTGTAACAAGATGATCTCCCCATTTTTCTGATACGTGACCCCAAGAAGAGAAGGAATCTGATTTTTAACCTAGTTAAATGGAAATTCCAAAAATACCCTTACTTGTTTGATGCCTTAGAAAATTCAGCAACACTCATGAAATTTTCCTGATTTTCCCAAAGTCGTAACTTCTACTTGCGACATCTGAATTTTACAAAACTTATACCTTTAGAAAGGTGAGAATAAAAGTTACAACTTTCTCCTACTGACTTAAGTCTGAATCTAATTAGAGTTTACGTTACAGACCCTCAAACATGGACTAACAACCATTTTTGGTCACTTTTTGGTCAACTTTGACATGTCATAACGTCTTCGTTTTAACTCCAAATGATATGAATCTTTTTCCTATCATCTTATCTCATCAAGATCTATAAAAGTCTTCTTGATGACTTTTTCCCAAATCCGTATAGATATTTACATATTAATTTTTTTAAAGTTTAAGAATTAAATCTTTTCATTTTTACCCCAATTTCCCATTTATTCCAACAAATTTAAGTTTATAAATATGACATAAACCCTCTACTATAATTTCCAATCTAAAAACATTACTTCCATTATTTTCTTTTATTATCAATATTATTATTTATTTTTTCGTTAAAATAAATACTTAGTTGCTAAAAATAAAGAATTGGGAAACGGGTGTTACAAATCTCCCCCACTTATAAGAATTTCGTCCCCGAAATTCAACACCAAGATATTAAGTAATCAAGGTTGAAACTTTCATTAGCCCATAATTCCACCAGATTAATTATCTGTGAATATAACAGCCCATTTTTCATTTTCATTTTGGTCTAGTATTTTGCCCATAACTACTAGCCCAACGATATGAGCCCAAATAAGTTAAACTTTAGCCCATTAGGCCTAAAGTCCAACACTTTGTTTTTATGTGATATCACATCACTATTGATCAACAGCGTTCATCAGTCTGTATTAAAGTAATCAGTAAACGACACCATTATATTCACCTTTATTCCAAAAAAAAAAATCTCATCAATATCCCTTTATCACTAGAGTCTAGCAGCGAATTTTGAAAATTAACCGACACTCAGGGTAGTGGAGGGTCGCATCCACTGTAGATGGTTTGAATTTTGGTAATAAGAACGTGAATGGTGCTTTCAATTACATGCGTCCTTTCGGTTCCAGCTGCAAAATGCTATATATACAGGTAAGTAGCATCATTTATTTTCACATTCATTTTCAATCCCATTCTCTTCTATCACTAGTTTATTCGTATACGAACTCACATTTAAAGCTAAGTCATGGAAAACAGATCTTCAATGGGCGATCTGTCAAACCCTGGACCTGGTTTTCCGCAAGGAGAGGGTTCTTCAAATCAAACATCTTTACTGGAGTTCGGTGACTTTAACATTCTAAACATCCATTATTATTATTATTATTTTCTAATGTTTTGTTGATTTTGAATTATGGTACAGTCTTCCAGATATACAATCTATAGAGCCACTCAACGATGAGCCGGAAATTTTTTCCGAGCTAAACATCAACTTAGACGATCCGGTGAATGTATCTTTAGACCATGCACTTGATCAAACTCCACACCTTCTACCAGGTTAAATTCTTTTAAATGATTGCTTTTATGAATATTCAATTTTGTTTTATCATATGATAATTGTTGTTTGTAGACCCATCTGTGGATGATTTATCTGGCTACAATCCATTCATCGACGTACCCTCAACGAGTAGTGAGATCATCCCCATGAATCAAGAATTCATGACTGACATTCAGAATGAAAGTCAATTACAAATAACTCATAACATCAATATTGAAATGAATCCCGAACTTGGGGTTGGTTTTCAATATCGAAATCACCTTCAGGTGATTCAGAGGAACTTAGAAGGATTTCAAAATCCTGAGTCCATGATTGAAAACGTACAATTACCACCGATGGAAGCTACTGATTTTAATGAATCAATGTCCATCTTTGATTCAGAAAATCAGGATCATGTTCAAATGATCCCAACTAATAATAATAATAATACATTTGAACTCGATCCTTCAATTCCGACAACCACAGCAGTTGGCAGTAGAAGAGGTTTCAGACACTCATTAAGTAAGGACATAATAGTTGAACACTTCAACGAACCAATTGAGAAAGCTGCGAAAGAACTCAACATTGGATCGACGCAGTTAAAAAAACGCTGTAGAGATTTAGGTATCGATCATTGGCCCCAACGACAACTTAAGAGTCTGCAAACTCTTATTGATCGTGTTGAGGTAAAGAATTACATTTCTTTTTATATATCATAAAATTGTAATTACTAAAGTTATTTGTGTCACAGGAATTTGGCAACGAGTTTAATGGAGCAGCAGGATTATCGAAAGATTTATTACCCAACCTAAAAAGGGAGAAAGAAGCAATAATTGAAGGGTCGCAATCAGGTCTAACAGAAGGCACAAAAAAACTAATACAAGCTGCTCATAAGGTTGAATATAAGAAAAGAAAATTTCTGGAAAAGGGGGAAACTTCATCAAGAATTCATACACAGCAGCAACCTCTGCTATCTAATTCTGGTACGAGCAGTATTAATCCTGGTTTACTCGAACATGCGAGTGAGGATAATTTTGGAGGCTCTGTAGGTAACCTAGCCTTGTTTCCTCCTTCTTATAGCTACCCCCAGCTGGTTCCAAATTGGAACCCTTCCTCATCACTTCCCTACTTACACACTCCACAGACGAGTCAATTTTTAACCCATACTCATGGGGTTACGGGTTCCAACCCTATCGAGACCCCACGCCTTGGAGCTCCTCCTCCAATAACTGAAAACATACCCCTTCCAAATCCTCAAGTAGGTACAAGTCGACCTACAGATGACAAAGAGTGGAGTGTAGAAGATCTTTTTTTCGCTTCCTTCTGATTCTTCAGTTTAGGCTACTAGTTCTGTAAACTTTTCTTAATGTATTAATATAAATTTATAGTAATGGGTCACATGCATCGATGTATTACTACTTTTATTTATTATTATTATTTTCCAATCTTTCTTTCTTTGGTCACTGTAGTGACACTACTTTTATCTTTATTCTATAATTCCTAATTCGTTTCCGTTAGACAACGAAATTTTCAGTTATACACTTTTTTTTTACTATATACTCCATTAACATTTTCAATATATTTATTCCTTCAGGCCATGTCTCTTTTACTGGTTCCTTTCATATTGTCTCGGGAGTATTAACTATCTTATTAATTTCTTTTACCTTGTCATATTAAGTGGTATATATCCACTGCATTAACCTTTAATACTTATTACATAGGCATATAACATCTATGTTATTCTTATTACTCTCTTCACTCACCAGACTACCATAATTCCTTTACGATTCCACCAGTCTCAATACATATCCTGTGATTATGATAATACGGGCCCATATTACCATAACCACCTATACATATTGATTCTGTTGTTACCACAAAGTTTCATGGGACACTGGTTCCTTTAACATATAACACCATTATAAATACATGGTGATCAATACTGGAAATCTTTCTACTTTATATACATAGTCTTTAATAAATATAGACAGTTATGGAAAATAACATACCATTTTCTTAACAGTCAAACTTTTGCTCAATCAAAGAGTTAGCTAAACATTTTTTAAAGCTATATATATGCATATATTAAGTGATGCAAAATATCTTAGTCATTTAAGACATCATATAGCATACTTTCATGAACTAACATTCCTATAGCACGAGTTTAAGCCTAGGAGTGGAACAAGCCAATCCTAATTCGCTTAAACTATGGCTCTGATACCAACTTGTGACACCCCATTTCTACTGTTTGCAAATACTATGTTTTTTCGTTTAAATACATGAATACAAAAATACGGTTTATCAAAAACCGATAATTTACATTTTTAAAACTGTGGGTGTTACAAATCCATACCAAATCTAACCATAGTAAGCAAGAAGAGGATTAAACCTTGTGTCCAAGTTAGGAGCTAACTCAAGCTCCACTCCTGCTAAACTTCATCCCATTTATAGCAACTTATTTTTAACCTGGAATACATGGCAAAACATAGAATACGTAAGACAAAAATTGTCTCGTGAGTTACATGAGTTTTAGACTCAAACCTTTAACTTCTTTTTCAATCTTTATGTAAAAACTTATAACATAAAACATCTTTCAAGTTTTATAATAACACCATGCCATAGCTCTTTACTTTCCAAAATATTACATATCATGCCTTGCAAAAATATCTTCTTTCAAAACTTTATAATAACAATATACTATAACTCTTTACTTCTCAAAAATCATTTTATGATTTACTTTACAAAAATAACATCTTTCTTACTTTCTTTGACTGGTTTTATAAGCTTGCTGGATTTTTATACTTAGGGCTTTAATCACTATAAGTGATACCCCAAGTCTCTATGGCTAGAAAGAACGGATCAATCCTCACCATAGAAGTGCTGAGGCGATCTACTTCGCGATGGGGCTTGTCCCCAGTAGACCCCTTACCTAACCCGGGAAGGTTGGAACATAGTTCCCTTACTAACGCTGCTTGCTACAATTACCAGTCATACAAAAACTTTCTACTTGCTTGAACATTTCTCATAAACATATAACTTGTGGCTAGATGCCAAACTACATCATTTTATGTCTTTATGGCTAGATGCCAAATATAGCTTTCATCACATAATAATATTATGTTTAAAACATATTTTTCTAACATACTAAGCTTTATGCCAAAATATACTTTTCAACATCTTATGGCTATATGCCATTCTTATTCGAAAACATATAACACTTGTAATAAAAAAATATACTTTCACATAATTGGTTCATAGACCAACACACCTTCTTTTAATTCAACTTGTAGTTCAAAACATGCATATAATTTCACATATAGAAATTTTATAAGGAAATCTTGAAAATACTTACTTGCCATGTACCCCAGAATGGGTAAAAATACTGCATGTACTCACCTCAAGTCGGCAATGTAGAAATCTGTGCGGCAACTCTGCAAATCCAACCAAGCTTAAAACCGCACACCTTATACTCCTATAAGGTATATTAAGTTAATTATTACCAAATACACTAATTAACATTACTATAATTAGATACTTATATTGCATATAGTTTAAATGTTTATAACTTTCGACATGCACCGTGTCTCGACATATACCCCCACCCCTTTTTATTTACTTTTACTCAACAAATAAGTTATTATATGATTCAATTAATTTTAAGTAAACCCAAGCCCACATCATGACATCCAAAACCAAAAACTAAGATGATTAACACAAAAGAGGAAACTGACAGCAAGGCTGATTTCTGGACCCTCAACAAGATTTGCAATATTAGGTCAAGGAAAGATTGAAAATAAAATCCAATAAAAATCGTGGGTAAACTAGACCCAAGGGAAAGATCACAGGGCCTGACCTCAGGTCTTTTTCATTCACCAATAAGAAATGATAAATCGACAAAGTTGAATGAATTGATCAGTCCACTCACAGGACCACACCTTAAAGAAATATTAGTCGCTCAAAATGGGTTAAGAATTGAACTCTGAAATTTGGTATAGACCAAATAGACTTCAAAAGTGAACTAAGGCCACAGACCTTGACCCCAAAAGATTTTTGTACAATTTATAATGAATTAATCAAGACAGGGGACCAAAACTGACAGCACCTGGACCAATTAGTGGAAATGGACAATTCCACATGACTTAGGATTTGAATCAATTCATAACCTTTTAAGAGAACAAACTAGACACAATTACCAATTTAGGGACATAAAATGCAATCCAATTGGACATTCACACGATTTTATATGAATTTACCAATTTAAGAATTTACAATCACACAAAAAGAAGGAAATGAGCAGCAACATTTCTGTCACAACTCAGCATAGCTTGACAAGATTGGTCCAAAAACCTAACTTCTGAAAAGAAATAAGTCAAGCCTTTTGGATGAGTTACACTAGACATGAAAATAAAGCTCGCATCCAAATATCAAACTCAAAGCATAAGCCAATTGAGAAATAAAAATCGTGCAACAAGGACAATGTGCAGGGCTACAAATTCTGGTTCAGTCAAGGAGAAGACATTGAAAACCTGGCTTCCTAATGGAATTGGATCAAGCCCTCTGGATGGAACACACTATACATGAGGATGGACTTTCCATCAAATTTTCAGACCTAAATTATGAACCATTTAGGAATTAAAAATCCCACAAGTTGACTTAGGTGTGCAGCAACCAATCTGTGGAGGTCGGATTGCACACACAAAAATCAAAACCAAAACAATGAACTGAGTCAAGACCTTTTGATCGAGTATGGCTCATGACAAGGTTCTTCTCCACACAAAATTTCAGAACAATCCAGTGAACACACGATTTTACAAGAATTTCACAACACAATTGAACACAGAAATCATACTCATGGGAATCGGGTTTAAAACCCTAGAAAACGACCAAATAAGGTCTGGACCCCAACTGATGAAATAAAATAGACATCAAGACAAAACCATGGGCACTGGAATCACCTGATTTGGACACCGTATGATATTTCTACGAATTTTACAACATAGGACAGATTCCTGTCCGAAAATCAAACATCACCATCTCAAATTTAGCAAAGAAGAAAAGGGTTTTACCATAGATTTTCATGTTCCAAAAGGTTAGGGAGGCATGAGGGTCTTGAGACTCGATCACCACAACTAAGGCTCCAGCCATGGCTCCTTCTTTGCTCCGGTTTGATGGCGGCGATCGGAAGAAACGAGAGAGAGGAGAGAGTGATGGAGGAGGGTTTTTGTTTTGGTGTAACAAGATGATCTCCCCATTTTTCTGATACGTGACCCCAAGAAGAGAAGGAATCTGATTTTTAACCTAGTTAAATGGAAATTCCAAAAATACCCTTACTTGTTTGATGCCTTAGAAAATTCAGCAACACTCATGAAATTTTCCTGATTTTCCCAAAGTCGTAACTTCTACTTGCGACATCTGAATTTTACAAAACTTATACCTTTAGAAAGGTGAGAATAAAAGTTACAACTTTCTCCTACTGACTTAAGTCTGAATCTAATTAGAGTTTACGTTACAGACCCTCAAACATGGACTAACAACCATTTTTGGTCACTTTTTGGTCAACTTTGACCTGTCATAACGTCTTCGTTTTAACTCCAAATGATATGAATCTTTTTCCTATCATCTTATCTCATCAAGATCTATAAAAGTCTTCTTGATGACTTTTTCCCAAATCCGTATAGATATTTACATATTAATTTTTTTAAAGTTTAAGAATTAAATCTTTTCATTTTTACCCCAATTTCCCATTTATTCCAACAAATTTAAGTTTATAAATATGACATAAACCCTCTACTATAATTTCCAATCTAAAAACATTACTTCCATTATTTTCTTTTATTATCAATATTATTATTTATTTTTTCGTTAAAATAAATACTTAGTTGCTAAAAATAAAGAATTGGGAAACGGGTGTTACAATATTGATTAGCCTCCGTAGAGATGGCAGAGTGGTAAAACAATTGGAAGAAATTGTTTTTGAATTGGGGTCTCATATGACCGAATGTGTCATCGTGTGGAGCCCTATCTTGTTTGAAAAGAAGAAAGATAAGTTAATGTGTATGTACATTGACTAATGAGAATCTGATATTCTCGAAACCAGACTGAATATGAGGTACATTTGTACCAGATATTGGAGTTACTTCACTGAGTTAAGTGATATGTAAAATTTTCCAAGTATGAAAATTTGGCCAAAAGAAGTTTCAATTCTTTGGGCATAATAATACTGCCAAAGATGACAAAGTAAATCCAGTGGAATTGATGATGTGATAAAACTGGAACCGCCTGAGGGATCTGACTGAAACTTGTAGTTTCTTGGATTGGCGGTTTATTATAGGAGAGTTGTAGAAAACTGCTCCTCGATTGCTGTTTAGTTGACTAAAGTTGACCAAGAAAAGTGAAAAGTTTGAGTGGTAGAAAGACCACAAATATCTTTTCAAAGGTTGAAATAAACCTTGTGTGAAGCTCCGGTGTTAGCATTATTGCTAAGCGGAGAAGATAAACTGGATTATAGAAATGCATCCAGAGTTGACTTTGGATACATGATATTGCAGTAGCAATTATGACTTTGACATTGAAGTTTTGGAGACACTACTGATGTGGTGTAAAGCTTACTGTTTATATGGATCATATAAGTTTGAAGTACTTAATTGATCAAAAAGAAGCTAAACATGAGATAGCAAAGATAGATGGGTTACTTAAGGATTTCGGTTATGAAATCTTGTACCATCTTGAAAAGGCGGATGTGATTATAGATGCCTTGAATTAGAAAGAGTATCTTTTGAAAGATACAACCACATGCATGAGTGTGGCGAATTGATTACCTGAGTTGATTCGGGTAGCACAGAAAGAAGTGTGTAAATCTGAAAAACGTGACAAGTAAATGAATGATTAGCTATTGAAAGAAGTTAGTTAGAAACTCACAGCGATTGAAAACCCTTGGTGGTTGTGCATGTGAGTTTCAAAGCAAAACGAGATATGAAAATTTACCCTTAAAAGATGTATATTTGGGTAGATATGCAAAATGTCCGGGGCAATACCAAACTGTGTAGGATGATGTAACCTACGCATTGGTGGCCGGGACTAAAGAAAGACATTGAAAGACATGTGAAAAGTGTTTGACTAGTGTGTAACTACAGTCAAATCATTAGAAACATACGGAAAAATTTAGCCGTTGTCGGTCCTAAAGAAGAAATGGGACGATATTATTATAGACTTTATAAGAAAGTCTCCGCAAATACTATATGGGTATGACACCATATGAGTAATTGCAGATTGGTTGATGAAACCAGTGCAAATGTATACCGACTAGGGAAGAAATTAAGAACAAAAAGTAGTGAAAAACTACATAGAAGGAGGAATTTGTCGAATGTGCGCTACCAGTAGCGACTGTATCAAGTCGAGAAACTAGAATTATTTGTTGATTTTGGCATAAATTCCAAGAATAATTAGCTCAAAAGTACTAGTTAGTACTGTATGAGATTTACAGATTGATAAACAAGATGAAATATTGACGCAGACTTTAGAAAATATGCATTGAACTTGCATAATAGACCCTGGTGAAAGATGAAAAGATCGCCTATCTTTGGTAGAACCCGTAGATAATAACAGTTTTCGTATCAGCGTTTAGATAACCTGTATAATGTATAGTATAGAATATCGTGATGCACGCAGATTTACTAGACTGAAGTTGGGGAGAAGCCGTTGGCTGGACCCGAGATTTTACTTCAAAAAGAAGAAAAGATTAGGCAAACTCGAGAAAGCTTGGAAATAGACAAAAGTCGACCAAAGTAGTATACGGATTGCCGAGTAGAACTGTTGAAATTCCAAATGAGGAATGACAAGGTAATCAAAATATTCCTTGGAGAGACTAAAAATCCGTTTGGGACGAAAGGAAAATTAAGTCCTCATCTATTGGACTTTTCCATAGGTCCCAAAGAGTAAAAACTGGGATGTATCGATTGAAGATTCTTGATGAACTTCGAGATATTAGTAATGATTTCTATGGGTCTCATAGTTCTGAGAACATAGACTGATGAATTCCAACGAATCCCTCATGTCGAAATGAGGTAGATAAGTGATTAAGGTGCCCGGGACAACCGGAGGAATGATATGCAAATTGTGATCTAATCACGAGATAAGAAGACTAGTATGGTTAAGTGCTTAGGCAATACCATAGAGATTCCGACATGATGTGGAAGACCGAAAGTGAAACGAGGGAGACATAACCTCAACTCCTTGTATGATTTCGGGGACGAAATCTTTTGAAGGATGAGAGAATTTGTAACGCCAAGACACTCTTTTTATGTAATAATAATAAAAAGGGTAAAAAGGTCATTTTACCTTGGAAGGGTAAATTGGTCTTTTGGACAGAAAAGAATTTAGTGTGAAATAATATTTTGAGTTTTGGACTTAAAATGTTATAAAAACTGATTTTTGGTCATTTTACCACAAAAGGGTAATTTAGTCATTTGACCATGTGAAGGACCAAATATGAAAAATATTGTTGTTTGTGGCAAATGTATAAAGAATGAAAGTTTTATTGTAATAAAACTTGATTTTGTGGTCAAAGTTCAAGAAAATGAACTTAAGGACTAAAAATGTAAAAATTGGATGTATAAATAAGAGAGTTGACTCTCTCTTTGACTAGCCATTTGTGCAGCAACGGGAGGACCAAGGAAGATGCGATTTCTGCAGGAAATCATGAAGCTTGAGGCAAGGAATTGGAATCATAGCTTGGAATTGGTGATTCCTATGTTAATCAAGGTTAGTAAACTTGATTTTAACCAAGTTCTTGAAGTGTTCTTGGTTTGGTTTTATAGAAACTGAAATTTGTACATTTCAGTTATGATTATGTAGTTTGAATGGTTTAATGCTTCCATTAAGTCATGCTAAAAGGACTTAATTCAAGAAAATGGAAGTAGATTGCTATTTGTGATGAATTTGAAGTTTTGGGGTTTTGGGACTAAGAACCCTAATTCTTCATATTGATTGATTTAGTTGTTTTGAATGGTTGAAAACCTTGTTTTGACATAAGGTTTTAGCCTAGAAACAAACCCCAAACGATTAAGAACAGAAATAAGGACTTAATGGGCCAAAACTGCGTGCTACAGTGCACAAATCGCGGCTGGACAGGAGACCTGCGCAGGCGCCAGGCGGGGTGCGCCCAGGCGCAGTGCGCCCTGTCCTAGGCGCAGTGCGCCTCCGAGCAGGGGCCAGGCAGGGAATCAAAAACGCTAACTTTTGTTTGGCTTGTCCGATTTAGCTCAAACTTGAACCGTAGGCTCGTTATGGTCTGAAAAGTTTGGGAAAATTTTTATATTGAGTTTCCGACCCCTCGGGGGCACTGTAGATCGATTCGAATGCCTCGGTGAATAGTAAAATTCATAAAAAGTTAGTAAACGGAAAGTTTATTAACTAGGCATTGTGTTATAATGATAATGTATTGAACTCTATTATATTAGAGTTAATTGGAATGGTTATTAACCTATTATCATTTGGTATATAAATGAATATATAGGTATGGGACAAAATGGTTGTGGTGCACGCAAAGGCAAGAAACAACCGGGAATTAAATGCAGCTAGCATCCAGGTGAGTAATCTCACTGATATCATATATGATATATGATGATTGAACTGTTACATGTTGAAACGGCTTCGAGGGACGATAATGACAAGTATGAAGATATATGTAAAAGACAATACCAGATAAGCCGTGAGTCTGAAATAGACAAGAACGGAGCTGTGAGTCAATACATATATATATATAATTAATGATATGACAATACCAGATAAGCCGTGAGTCTGATAAAGACAAGAACGGAGCTGTGAGTCAACAATAATAACATGACAATACCAGATAAGCCGTGAGTCTATTATAGACAAGAACGGAGCTGTGAGTCAGTCAATATCAATGATATGACAATACCAGATAAGCCGTGAGTCTATAACAGACAAGAACGGAGCTGTGAGTCAAACCTATATAGACAAGACCGGATAAGCCGTGAGTCATTGCGATGACAAGAACGGAGCCGTGAGTCTAGGCAACAGCGGGCTAACCCGTGAGCCAAGGCAACAGCGGGCTAACCCGTGAGCCATAATTGATCGTGAAAGGAACTGTTAATAGATGGTGCGGCCACTTGTGGCTATGATATTGGATTCTATATCCAACTGGTGCGGCCTATACGACTATGATATTATTACAGGTACATGGTGCGGCCTTTTGGCTATGATATCGGGTTATTGAACCCAGCTGGTGCGGCCTGCGGGCTATGATATATATATTGATAATGTTTTGGCGCAGCTTATATAGCTATGACACAGGGTGCGGCTTAAATAGCCATGAAATACGATGCGGTCAATTATGACCAAGAAATATGGGACAGAAATGTATGCAAATAACTACCCGTAAGACTATGCGATAGGATGGGCAATCCTAAGACATATATGGTTAGCCAGAATGGCTAGGCGTTTGGGACCGATATCCGGAAAGAGATATACGGTTAATAGATTTATCATATATAGGAAATTATATATGAATGTATTTTTTTATACGTGTTATTTGCAGATACGATTACTCACTGAGCTTTGTAGCTCATACCGTTTGTTAAATGTCCCTGTAGGTTAGCATAACCCTGGTAAGGGTAAGGATTAAGTCTGTGACTCAAGAGATGGACTTGTAGATGCTGTCAGTAGCAGCCCGGCTTTAAAGGAGATTTGGTATTTTATACTCTCCTTGATACGCTTGTACCCATTTTTATTAAAATATACCCCTTTGTTTATGGTTTTAAGTACTGAAACCTTTGTTAAAAATGAAAAATTTTCAAGGGTGTTTTTGTTTTAAAAGCCGGGTGTTACATTTTGTGAACACATCAGCGGGATTATAATCTGTATCGATCTTTTCTATGACACAATCACCTTTTACAATGATATCACGCACAAAATGATAACGAATATCAATGTGCTTTGTACGGTCATGAAACATCTGATCTTTACTCAAGAAGATAGCACTTTGATTATCACAAAATACTGTGGTAACCTTTATTCTATCATCGAGTTCTCTAAATAATCCCTTCAACCAAATATCTTCCTTAACTGCTTCTGTAATCGCCATATACTCTGCCTCTGTAGAAGACAGTGCAACTGTAGACTGTAACTGGGCTTTCCAACTAATAGCACAACTGTTCAGTGTAAACACATACCCTGTAATGGATCTTCGTTTATCCAAGTCTTTGCCAAAATCTGAATCAACATATCCAACCACCCCAGTGTTAGATTGTCCATAGCGTAGACACATAGAAGACGTACCGTGTAGATAACGTAAGATCCACTGTACTGCTTTCCAGTGTTCTCTCCCCGGGTTCGCCATATATCTACTAACCATGCTAACTGCATAAGCCAAATCAGGGCGTGTGCATATCATAGCATACATCAAAGATCCAACAGCACTAGAGTATGGTACGTTTGTCATGTACGCCATATCAGTCTCAGTAGTAGGACTTAAAGCGGATGATAACTTGAAATGAGTTGCAAAAGGTGTGTTGACAGGCTTTGCTTCATGCATATTAAAACGTCGTAGGACTTTCTCAATGTAACCCTTTTGAGAAAGATGCAAGATCCTAGACTTCCTGTCACGAATAATTTCCATACCTAAAATTTTCTTGGCAGCTCCTAAGTCCTTCATTTCAAAATCAGCTTTCAACTGGTCTTTTAACTTCTGAATCTCCTTCATATCTTTTGCTGCAATCAACATGTCATCCACGTACAAGAGTAAGTATATCTTTGAACCATCGTCACCTTTCTTGAAATAAACGCAGCTATCATAGATGCACATGTTGAATTTGTGACTGGTCATGAAAGAATTGAACCTCTTGTACCATTGTCTAGGAGACTGCTTGAGGCCATAGAGAGATTTCTTCAATTTACATACGTAGTCCTCCTTGCCAGGAACTACAAAACCTTCAGGTTGTTGCATGAAAATCTCTTCCTCAAGCTCACCATTTAGGAAAGCTGTAGTAACATCTAGTTGCTCCAACTCATAATCATTTGAATCAACTAACCCCAACAATGCACGAATAGAAGTGTGTTTGACTACTGGGGAATATATGTCAGTATAGTCAACGCCTGGAATTTGACTGTAGCCTTTAGCTACCAACCGAGCTTTATATCTTGGTTTCTCATTCGGGTTAACATGTTCTTTGAGCTTGTAGACCCACTTGCATTTAACTGGCCTTTTCCCTTTTGGAATAGGAACTAAATCCCAAGTACCATTTCTTTGCAAGGATTCCATCTCATTATGCATAGCAATCATCCAATCACTTGAGTCTTTAGATTTGATAGCCTCATCATAATTTAGAGGCTCCGTTTCCGACTCAATATCATTAGCAACAATAAAAGCATAAGCAACAAGTTCAGCTTCAGCATACCTCTGTGGAAGAACAATTTGTCTTCTCGGCCTATCTCTTGCAATGCTTCGAGTAGTAGCTTGTGGTTCTGAACTTGTTTCTTTAACAACGACATGCTCATTTGGCGAGGAAGACTCTTGTTGCTCAACTGGACTCGGAATGGTGACAGGTGAAGTAGGAAACTCCACCTCCATTTGAGCTTTCTCTTCATTTGCTTTTGATGATGCGACTATATCTTCTGTAGAGTCGAAAGTTTGATGAATCGTAGCAGACTCGTCAAAAGTAACATCTCTTGAGATGATGATTTTATTTAGATCATTGCTCCATAACTTGTAACCTTTAACCCCTGGATTATAACCAAGAAATACACATTTAAGTGCTCTCGGTTCTAACTTCCCATTGTCAACTCGTGCATAAGCTGGACATCCGAAAGGTTTCAGATGTGTATAATCGGCAGGTTTCCCGGACCATAACTCATACGGAGTTTTCCTTTCGATTGCTCGTGACGGTGATCGGTTGATAACATAGCAAGCAGTAGAAGCAGCCTCCGCCCAAAAGGACTTTGGCAATTTGGAATTTGAAAGCATACATCTGATCTTCTCCATAATGGTGCGATTCATCCTTTCGGCTACACCATTTTGTTGAGGTGTATAGACTACCGTGCGATGTCGAGTAATGCATTCCTTTCGGCAATAGGCATTAAACTCTTCTGAGCAAAACTCTAGTCCATTATCCGTACGAAGATACTTTACCACCAATCCTGATTGCTTTTCAACCTGAACTTTCCAGTCTCTAAAGGTAGAGAAAACGTCTCCCTTAGGTTTTAAGAAGAAACACCACACCTTCCTGGAGAAATCGTCAATGATAGTGAGCATATAGTTAGCTCCACCTTTAGAAGCAACTCGAGCTGGTCCCCACAAATCCGAGTGGACATAGTCGAGTGGTCCTCTCATTGTATGGATACCACTTGCAAACCTCACTCGTTTTGCCTTGCCATATACACAGTCTTCACAGAACTCCAGATCAACAATCTTTTGTTGACCAAGTAAACCTCTTCGACTCAATTCTGACATGCCTTGAAAACTCATATGGCCAAGTCGAAGGTGCCAAAGACGGGACTGATCTGGATCAGAAAGAGACTTTGAAACAACAGCAGCATCACTCGAAATTGTTTGCCCGTCAAGAAAGTAGAGGTCGGAGGTTTTTCGATTGGCTCTCAGTTTGTCGGAACCATCTTTGAACACCCTGAGAACTCCACATTTACCGGCAAACTCGTATCCATTTTTATCAAAGGAACTGAGAGATAACAAGTTTCGTTTGAGGTCAGGGACATATCTAAAATCCCCAATGGTTCGGATAACGCCATCAAACATACGGATTCTGACTGAACCATATCCAAGAACTGGACATGTAGTATTGTTACCCATCAACACATAGCCCTGGTTAACCTTTTCAAATGTGTAAAACCAACTTTTTTGTGACACATATGAAAAGTACAACCAGAGTCGAGTATCCAATCACAAGTGGAATCCAGTTTATCTGAATAAATTGTCAAGAGTTCTCCAATACATTCGACCTCTGCTACATCGGCTTCACCCGAAGTGCTAGCTTGTTTACCATTTGCTGCAGCATTCTCTTTTTCTTTATTCTTCAAGCACATGTCCCTTCTTGTGACAATAGTTGCAAAACTTTCGTTTGCCTTTTGACTTGGATCTGGTTCTGTTAGAAGATTGAGAAGTTCTACTTCTCTCTGTTGTTCTTCCTCTGACATTCAAACCTTCGGCTTTAGAATCACTTGAACCACCACTGGTAATATGCTTCATCTTCTCTTTAGAATCCAAAGCTGTAAAGACTTCATCTAAAACAAGAGTGTCACGACTGTAGATGATTGTATCACGAAAATGGCTATAGGATTCGGGCAACGATGACAACAAAAATAAAGCCAAGTCTTCATCTTCATATTGAACATCCATATTCTCCAAGTTATTTACTAACTCTTTGAATGTAGACAAATGTTCAGCTAGCGAGCCTCCTTCAATCATCTTGAGATTGAACAACCGTTGCTTTAGATGCAACTTGTTCGGTAAGCTCTTTGTCATCAATAACTGCTCCAACTTCAGCCACAAAGCAGTCGTCGACGTTTCTTTTAGAACATATTGTAAAACATCGTTTTACAAGTGCAAACGAATTTGAGATAAAGCCCTCAGATCTTTCATCTCCTTTTCTTCTTCGGTCCATGTATTGGGCATCCTTTCGAAGCCCAAGAGCGCCTTGTGTAAATCCATCTGAATGAGAATATCTCTCATCTTTACTTGCCACAGCGGAAATCGGGTATTCCGATCCAGCAGCGGAATATCGTATTTCACCGAAGACATTATTTATTACTTGATAAAATGATCCCAACAAGCTAATATCAAAACCCGGACGCTCTGATACCAATTGTTGTAAAATACGACGGATCCGAATTGACTTTAGACAATATTAGCTCAATGCGGAATGGGATCAAAATTATCAAACGATGATAATCACAACGAAAATACGAATAAAGTAAATAAAATAGAGACACGAGGATTTACGTGGAAAACCTAAATCGGGAAAAACCACGGGCGGAGGAAGCCGAGAACCAATTCACTATATTTTGTGGTGTTTACAAAATGTTTGGAGAAATATAAAAATACAAAGAGTTTATAACTCTTATGTATTAATAAGAAGAGGAATAAGAAGAGAAGATGTTTTTTTGGTGTGGTGAATGAGCTGATTTCTACTCCCTTTTATAGGGCATTCTTCATGTGTGAATCAAAGGAAATTTGTGGTTGTAATTGTTGAAAAACAAATATGAACAACCATAAAAATTCTAAGCTTGAGTTTGTATATTGTTGAAGAAAAAATCAGCTTTGTGTGAATGGTTGAATGCAGCCAAGTTGAATTTGATTTGCTCTAGAACATTTGAAGTCATATATTCACAATTGATTTGTTTTTAAATTTATTAAACCCAAAAATCGCAGCCCATATGACCGCCACATCAGCATTTTCGCAGGTGAGGCTTTGCCACGTCATCCTTTTCGCAGGTGGCTCCCTCACCTGCGAAAATCTTGGCTAAAATGGTCATTTGACTATTTTTTGGTAAAAACTTAAGTACTTAACTAATTAGACTATATTTGTCTTTCTCTATTTCTTTTGTATTTGTATTATCTATCTATACTAATAAAGCAAGCCATTTAGTGCCACATGTCAATTTTTTAAGCAACCATTTTAACACGTGGCATAATAACAGCCCATTCTTGAATTCATTCCCGCCTAAATTTTGAAGCTTTCGTTTTCTATCTTATCAGATTCCATATTCTCAAAAACCGTAGCCTGAAAATCTGCATATCCCACAAAATCAGCAAAAATTTAAATGAGAGTTTGAATGAAATACGAGATTAGGGGAAACCGTCACCATCACCATTTGTTTGGCATTCGCGATCCCATAAAATCAGCTTCAACATTAATCTCTTTCCTTCTATACAAACGACCCTCCTCTCTACACATCTAATTGTCCTTCAGAATTCTCACGTTTTTCATCAACAAACCATCTCCAAAGTTGAATATGATGACTACGGCTTTAGTCAACTTCGTTCACGGCTCCATACCACCGTACTCCCATTCATAATCGACAAGCAGCTCTAGGTATTATTATAAATCAAAGCGCGTATCTTTGGTTTGATTTTGATATTCTATTTTTTGTTCTGAATTGCAGTTCTTTAGCTTTTAGGGTTTCCACCGATGTGTATGTTTTTTGATGATAAGGATTAGTAATTGCGAATTTCGACAGGTAATTGCTTCCGTTTCAAAACGTAATTCACTCTAAAATGGTGATATGTTTGCTTATTATCCTTTAATTTTTCATGTATTTTTCTAAAACTTTTTGGATTTGTCATAGGTCAGTTTTTGTATTTTCATGTTGTAAAAATTGCGGTTTTGTCTTTTCATGTTGTAAATAGTTGGTAACATCATCACCTTTTTTACTTCCAAAAACAGTACTTCCAGAGCAAAGACAATGTCATCACAATTGTACTATCAGCAACCTAAATGACGAAGACTGATTTCTGGTAAGCTGATCATGTATTAAGTTAATCTCCTCAAATATGCTGATTTTCATTCTAAATAGCAGTGTAATGGATCAGGTATTAAGTTAAGGTCCCCTGCCATATGAATGACGAAGCCTGTTTCTGGTAAGCTTCCATTCACATATGAACTGTTTGGTGGTATTTGGTAAATTAATTTTCATTTATATGTTTGATTTCAAGGATGATTAACTCCTTATGTGGTTTAAGCTAATTATAACTTTATATTCCTTCACCTATACAGGACCTAAATTGAAGCATTTTGAATTCTGTAGTTGCACTGTTATGTTATTAAACCTTTAAGATGATTATTGAATTTTATAAATAACAGTTTTCAATTCTTCTGGTTTTGATTTCTTTATGCTCAAGATATTTTAGTTACGCCAAATTTGGTTGATTTTGCTATCATAAGTATGGTGATAACTAAATAAAAATTATATGTACAATGTTACTTGTGTTTATTGTAATTCAATGTTAGATTGCCCTACATACATATGAGGAGTCAGTCGACAAGGTTCTACCATTATTTTGTAAAATGGAAGCTTAAACACAAAATAATAAACCAGCTTAGTCTTGCAATTAACCCAAATATTCATATCAAAATTGTTTACAACTATTCTTGTGAATTCCATCAGTGTGAGAAGATATTACCATCTTAAAACAAGTTAATCATTATTCCATTTTCAAGACCAATGAACCTGGTTGTTGTATATAGCACAACATGCCCCTAGATTGTTGTAAATTTCACTACTTTTTAGTACCAAAAAAACTGCAGATACGAGGCAATCCAGACTTGTCTTGACATGCCAGTGTGAAATTTGATGAAGTAGGTCTTTCCATACTTCGTTAGACCTGTCGTGTTCCTATTTTTTTCTTGTGATTCTCCTCAAGACGTTTCATGGGCGGGATACATTTGGTTTCAATTTTCAGTCTCCTGAGTTTGCTTTGGTTTCCGGTATTGACTGCTAAGTCTGTTATGGTGATACTACAAAAGTTTAAATGAAATGATATTTCGAAGTACATTGCTGTTTTGGGCGTTTCTTCTTCTATGTATATAGTCACTGTTGGTGCTGTTTATATCTTTCTGGTTCTCTATTGCTTTTGTTTGTAGCGTATATCTTGGACATTGTACTTTTAGGCCAACTTCCCTCTGGTTCTCTCTTTAATAGAATTTTCTATTGTTAAAAGAAAATTTTAATCAAGAATTGACTTTTACATAGTAATGTGATTGTTGAATTTTCACTGTTATTTTTAAATTGACATTTTTGAATTCTCACTATTATATTTAAATTTTAGACTTTTTATGCATTTATATAAATTTATTATCTATTAAACTTTTGTCAATATTTTCTTAGTTAAAACGAATATATGAAATCGTTAGATTTTGATCGGATCAATTTTTTTATCATCTATTTGTCAAATGTTTCAAGTAATGTGACTGTTAATTATTTCCTTATTTTAATTTGGATGTTCAATTTTAAGTCACATCTAAAAAAAATGATCTTCTTATATTCTATATTATCATATGATATTATATATATATATATATATATATATATATATATATATATATATATATATATATATATATATATATATATATTTATTTATTTGTATACAGTTTATGATATTTTATTTAAATAATTATATCTTAAAAATAAAATGACACTACTTTAAAGAAACCGTTGATTGAAAAAAAAAACATCTATGTTTAGATTGATCCCTTTTAAATATTTTTACTAAATAACTGTTGATCAAAAATTTTAAAATATTTTATTTACCAAAAAACTGCATATTAAAATAACCACAAATAAAATTATTTCCATTTAAGTAAACCAAATAACTAATGAAATAATCATTGTGCTCTATAACTTTTTCCAGGGCTAATCCAAACAATTTTTTTTGAACAGCATCAAAATTTTATTTAGATGGGAAGAATACAAAGCCAACAAACAGAAAAAAAACAACGAGAAAAAAAAAACAAGACCCCGGGAAACTTTGACGCCCAAGGCTAACACATAGACCCAATAATAGCAACAAACTATACAACCACCAAATCAAAAGGACAATTAACTTTAGAGCAGGCATTGACCTACCGACTCAGAACCACTTCAAGTGAAAAGAAAAAACAGCAGCAAAATTAGGCCATGTTCAAATACCAAAACTGCTTTCACAGGAATCCACTTAGGGGTGTAATCGTCCATAAACTGCAGCGACCAAAGACAACCTGGGTAAGTAGATCCCACCTCCTCAAATTCCCACCGAATGTAACCGCCAACATCTTACTATGGAAAACATTGAGGGGTATAATCAGCCTCCACCGCCTATAACCTTAGCCCCTGAAAAACAACACCCAGCACATCGAAACCAAACTGAAAACAAACGAACCAATCGCGAGAATTTAATGGAAAAGCGAACATCTTTGGCTTTATTATTTCTCAAAAGTGTTATTATGACCATTTGCTTAGATTTATAATGTTCGATATTATTATTTTTTATTACTAAAGCCTAATTTTTGATGTGAAACACTTCCCTAAAAAAAACTAAGGAATCAAAGAGCATGGTCATCGTGGTTCAATATGTCATTGCCATGGGTGCAAATTTATACGAAACAAACCCTCTATGTTTCTTATAGTTGATATGCTTCCGCTGTATCCAAATTGTGATAATCAAATCTACTATTTCTTTGAGTGTTCGAAAAACAAATGCTTCCCACCGCCACTATTTAGTTTGACACAACGGATCAAATGGATAAAAACACACATCAACCACATTAGTAGATAAAAATACACATCTAAGAAAAAAAGTTCTTTTTTAGTTTCTCCACATTCAATCAACCAATGTATAGTGAGTTCTTTGGGGAAAAAAATATTTGATGTAATTGGATAGAGTTGTTTGAAAATTGAGTAGAATATTATCTTCTGCATATATAACAAAACCAAGCACTCAACAAATAATTAAATTAAAAGGCTCAATCTGTATGATTGCTGCATTATGTAAGGGAATCGGAAGTCTGAATTGTTACACACAGTTTTGGGACTAAAAAAGATTTGATGTAATTGGATAGAGCTTTCAAAGTACATGAACGTGGCAAGGTACTTTGATATAATAAAAAAAAGATTAAATGAACAATAGGAAGGTATTTCGGTGTAATTGGATACAATTTTCAAAAATCAGCAAGACAATTTCAACCTTTATACATCAATGTAGGAGCTTGGAGTGGAATTGAACATCAGGGCCAGGCCATAATCAGATTGGACCCAGTTTTTTGGATTGTTTTTTGTATTTAATTGATTTAATATTTATTCTTTTTTTCAAAATTATATAATGTTTCAAAAATATTTCTTTTTACGGCTATACTTGGGGGTATATTGGTATTTTTGGGAGTCAATATATTAGAATTTTGGATATAATTAGAAGCCTTTGGATGTAGTGAATGGTTGTGTGTGTGATCAATAAAAAAAATGTAAGTACGTTGCTCCAATAGATCAAATTAAAGTATATTGAAGTGGCATGAGTGGTTATGTGTGTGCGCACTTTAAGGCTTTATGTTTGTTGTCCAAGTATAACATCAACACCTTAACCCCCCCCCCCCCCCAACAAACACACACACACACACACAAATACAAAGACACACGTGTTACTGGAACAAGGTTTTAGGGGTGAAACAGGTACATCAGGTATACTTTCACACTTTCAGGTTTTATATTTTTATATCGGTAAAAAGATATAAGTACAATGCTATTAAAGTAACAAAAAAATATAAGTACTTTGATATTTTGGTTAAAAAAATTATGTTGCTCAAATTCTCTTTCCATTCAGTTTTCAATTAATTTTATATTAATGACAATTTATTTATTGCATACCTATTGTCACTTTTGGATTAATAAGCTTTTCTTTGTATGAATTCGTTGACATTTATCACATCCACTTCATTATTGTAAGCTTTCGGTAACTGTTATAATATTAATGTGTAATAGAAATTTTACTTTGCTTTACTAAGGTATATATATTATCCTAGAGTTTTTTTTACTGTTTCTTTTCGTTACTCAAATATTGACACCCAAAGAGGTTTATGTGGATGTAAATCAAACTAAAATGTTGTAATAGGAAGAAATAAAAGTAGGACGGTTTAATACACCAGCAAAAAAAAGTACGTTGCCATTTCTTGCATTAAACTTTTTTCTTCCTTTCGATTTTAAAAAATACATTTCTATTTCTTGCATTTAAGCCTTTTATCTTTTCAATTATTGAAACAACAACGGCACACCTAATTAATTTATTTCCAGGCTTTGATCGAAGGTAACCACAAAATCTGGTTAGACAACAAAAAAACTAAATTAACCTTCCATGAAATCAGTGATGGTTAAACATAATTTCATTTTTATATGACTCTTTATTTGATGTTCCTAAATTTTGTACTCCCCCCGTCCCAAAATTATTGTCTACTTTGAAAAGTCAAAGTCTTTTTACTTTAACTTTGACCACGAATATCTATGTTTTTGTTATATAGTATTTGACAAAAAATATATAAATGGATAGTTTTTTAAAATATTTTTCTATTGGTATAATTTTCATAAAAAATAACAGAATACAAACAGAATTATTTAACAACAAAGTTGAAGATGAAAGACTAAAAAAGTCAAATGTGGACAATAATTTTGGGACGGAGGGAGTATTAATTTTGTTGTATGTTCCTTTATACTAATGCATTTAATATGTTATATTCATTATATTTTACGTTCTCACCCCGTGTATCACACGGGTTTTAACCTAGTTAATGTAATAAATAATGGTAAACATGATAAGCACGGTTTAAGTAAGAGGGACACGTTAAAGGCATCTACAGGCAACACGGATAATTCAGGGATAATTCATGACCTGCTATACTACAATTGTAGACCAAGAAATTATCAAAAGCAATAGGATTCTCAATTCAGACCCAGCAAATTATGACCATTCGAGACATAAACATCAATTTCGGCATCCATTTGGTGATGCCTTGATAAATAAGCTGCGTGATCCATGTAACCTGGTTAATTTGACTGCAGGCAAACTAGAAAGCCGAATGCAATCTGCTAACAGAACTGGAAAAATACAAAATCCCAATAAATATCAAACAGCAAGTGTAAAAAAGAAATCACCCGTACAAGAAAAATAAACGTAGTTAAGAACTTCTACCACTAAAAGTGTGGTTACATGTGCATCAAAAGTTTCAAGAGGATGCAGACCTACGTAATTAAGATGTATTAAAGCCAAAGAAAACACCACGCATATGCTTAACTTTTTAGGTCAGTTTTTCCATGTTTCTTGCAGGTATTACATAAAATCATTCAAAGATAACACAAATCCATCCAAGTATCACTACAATTAAAGATAAAACAGAAAATAACACAAACCAAATATGGATTTCGAAGTCGAATTGGTACCACAAAGATGCAGTGACGAGATATTATCTGAAATAGCTTCTGTTAGATGCTCCCTTCTTAGGGTGGACGGAGTAGTGGTTCGGGCTCGCAGCGGGATAGGAAAAGTAGGGTGCGGTACCGCCGGTACCTCCGGTACCGCTGCCCCTTCTCTTTCGGGATGAGCGGGTTCGGGTGTGGAGGGGTGAGGCTTGGGTTGGTGAAGCCGATGATCCCACTTTCAATTAAAAAAAAAAAATTTAATCTTCCAAATATTATCCTTCCTCAACTCTATAAATACCACATCTTCACTCCTTCAAAACTCACACCTTTACCCTTCTTTCTTCCTCTCAACATTAACTCTATTTTCCCCTTTCCAAAAAAAAAAACCCTCATTTCAAATTTATTTTAAATTGAAATGAGTTCTTCCGATTCTTCCGATTCTTCCAGTTCTTCCGGTTCGTATGTTCACAGCAAACTACTGGATGAACCTATGCCGTTGGTATCGTCATCGTCTGATGACGATACCGATGTGAATACGATCGCGGTTATTGCTGAAGCTGCACATTTCATGTTCCAAAATACTGCAAGTTCTAGCGTTCCTCGTCATAGAACTTTTCTCCACAGAGATCGAGAAACTGCTGAGCAGCAGCTTATGGCAGATTACTTTGTCCCCAATTCAAAGTTTGGGGATGTTAATTTCAGAAATAGGTTCCGAATGAGTAGACGACTGTTTGTGCGGATTGCTCAAGACTTGGAAATGAATTATCCAATTTTCCAGACAACTTATAATGCCGGTGGAGTTAAAGGGTTCACTGGATTGCAGAAATGCACATCAGCGATCCGCCAATTGGGTGGCGGTAGCACCCCCGATTCACTTGATGAATACTTGAATATGTCAGAACGAACTTCCCGTGAAAGCCTCTACAACTATTGCTCTGGTGTTGTTCAGTTATATGGTGCAGAATACATGCGTAGACCAACAACCAGTGACATTCAACTGTTGTATGCTGCACACGAAGCCAAACATGGCTTTCCTGGTATGTTGGGTAGCATTGACGGTACACATTGGGATTGGCGGAGTTGTCCAACGTATCTACGAGGCCAGTACATGAGAGGTGATCACAGGTATCCTACAATTATACTTGAAGCAGTAGCATCAAATGATTTGTGGATATGGCATTCATATTTTGGTGTTGCCGGGGGCAACAACGATCTAAATGTGTTGTACCAATCACCGCTATTCAATGATACCATTCTTGGTACAGCACCATCATGTTCATTTGTTTTGGAGGGGGAAGAATACAAGCATGGGTACTATCTTGCTGATGGGATATACCCTAACTGGGCAACATTTGTGAAATCATTTTCACACCCTATTACCCCCAAAAAGAAGCGTTTCAGGGCGGCCCAAGAAGCGGCAAGAAAGGACGTTGAACGAGCCTTTGGCGTTCTAAAAGCAAAATGGGCTATTATCAGACAGCCTGCACGGTCCGTCGATGTCGATCGATGTAAAGATATCATGTACGCTTGCCTAATTTTACACAACATGATCATCCAGGATGAAGGTAGGGCTATATGTCCAGTACATGTTCCAGATTCCCCAAACGAACAAGAAGTTAGCCCTGACTTGATTCTCGAAATACGCAATCAAGGAATTCACCAAAAACTTCTTGCGGATCTTGTAGGCCACATCGAGCATACATACATAGCTACTTTGGATCACTAGGTGTTTTAACGTTTTTAGTATTTCATTTCTGTTATTTAGGTTTTATTATTCCGTATTTAGGATTTTATTTCTAGGTATGAATTTTCTTTTTAATTTATGTAATGGTGTGGTTTTTTAATTTTATGTTATTTGTGATTTTTATTTTATTAATTGCATATTATCATTATTTATAATATTAAATTAAATATTTAAAATCATTTATTAAATTAATAAATGAATTTAAATATCAAATATATGATGTGGCATTGTGGGTTCAGTGGGTACTGATTCCATGGGTGAAAGATTGGTGAAAGATGGGGAAAATGGAAGTGAGAGGAGAGAGAAAAGCTGACGTGGCGCGTGAGTTCAGTGGGATGGGAGGGATCTACTCCCCCCACCCTTAGGCTATCTATAATCTATAAATACTAATAAAGCAATCATCTTGATGCCACTTGGCATTTTTTTAGAGTCTATCTTTACCACATGTCTTCTTATTATGTAGTCTTAATCTTTTTTTCCCACCTAAACTATTTCTCATGTTACATATCTTAAAATAATGATACGGTTTCCAAATATATAGGCGAAATCACAGCTCAGTTTTTGAAGTTTTATCAGTTTTCCTAAATTAACGCTCTATCTCCCCCAATTCCGCTTCAATCCTTTGGAAACCAAATCACCATCTATTTCTTTGTTTCTCTATACGAAATTCATCGACTACAAATTGATTCATCATTTACCTTTCTCTGATATCTCTCGAAAAATTTCATCAGATATTAATCTTTAATTAGTCGGCCATCGGTTTCTTCTTCAACCAATTAAATCCTAAGGTGAAGTTCCTGGTTTTTCTCTCTATCGGTTTGCTTTTCAAAAGAGAATCAATTCCAAATTTGGGTTTAGAACTTCAAATTTTTACTTTATTTGTGAATCAAAAGACCTCCTATTATGTATGGGAACAAATCGTGACATAACTTCTTCTCAACACAAAAACCTTTGCTTGCTACCAATTTTAGTTATATAAAATAGCAAAGTAATCCACTTCTTCTTAAGTGGTGTGTTGACCACAATCCCTTTCTTTTAGATTCTCACGACTTCTTATTCTCTATCGCAGGCATTTCACAGCACCGTATATCGATCATTAGTCAGTTAATCTCAGCGGCAGTAACCGACAAAGGCTTCTCCATCAATCATTGGCTCATTGCAGTACCCGTGTATTCGTATGTAATTGTGTATTAACTTCAATTTTCAGTTGCAGGTTCTATGTTTTCTTTGACTTGAACGATTATGATGCTTTGAACACATACATTTAATGGTAAGTGTCTTGTGTTTTCATCTTGGAATCTAGCTGAGGTAGAAGTTTTTATGTTCCTGTTCCTATTTATGCATTCCATTTTTAACAAATAATCGTATGTATTTGTGTTGTGGGTTGGATCTCCATCAGATTTGACTCCCGTATGTGCATGTTTCTTTTGAAAAATAAGTGAAGGTATGCTTGGTAAATTCGTGCTACTTGCTAATGTAATTTTGTAGTATGAGGACAAGCAAATGGTTTTTTTTTAATTATTATATTAATGGCTTTATTGAAATATTCTTGTGCTTACAACTATCACTTTATATGTTAACTTACGGATGCAAAACTTTACTAAAAAGTTAAAGAGACTTGATTTAGTTGTTACATATCTTCTAACTTCATGTTGATGAAAATTAAGTTACCCTTCAACCTCAACTTAAATACCCTCCAGATATGCAAAGCAAAAATAATTTTTTCTACACTACCTTCAATTAGTGTCTTAAATTGATGACTGTGAGCAGCCTCCACCAAATACTTTATGTCTGTATGAAAATTTAATTAGAAAATATCTTTATTTTTATATTTAAGCTTAATTTTGAAGTTCGTTAGGGCATTTTTTTAATAATTACGTATTTTTTTCCATCTGTTTCAAATATTTTTGAGTAAATGACATATTTGGATTTTTATAATTTTGGTCCTAAAAAGGTTTTTCCTGTCATTTTGATCATTATTCAAAAATTTTGGTACTACAGAGGTTTTTCCTGTAATATTGTGTACTATAGCATTGTACTTTCCTCTCTTTCTACTATAACATTGTACATTCTATTTATATGCTCTTTTGTTGGTTATAGAACCTGGTTACATTAAATGATATAAATTAGACATTCCAGTTATGCCCTTTTTGTCTAATTCCTTTAATGCCCTTTTACGGAACAATTCTGAAAAAAAAAACGTTTTTCTTACACCTTAACTGATATTTGTCTGTCTTTCACGCACACATACACGTTAGAGACACACACTAATTGAAATTTGAAATATTTTTTGGTCGATTTCCTTTAATGCCCTTTTACGGACCAATTATATTAAAAGGTATTTCACAATTTTTTTCATTCACTTATACCAACGTACTCTTAATGATATTTACATTTGCTAATTCCTGTAATGATGTTTACATTTGCAACATGCTTTGATTTATTTGTGTATTATAGCATTGTAGTTTCCTTTCTTTCTACTATAACATTGTACTTTTTGCTTACATGCCCTTTTGTCTATTATAGGAACGTGGTTTCATTAAATGATATAGATTATACATTCCAGGTATCCCCTTTTTATTCTAATTCCTTTAATGCCATTTTACGGAAGAATTATGTAAAAAAAGTTTTTCTTACACACACCTTAACTGATATTTTGATACTACAGAGGTTTTTCCTTGTGACGTGTGATTAGCTCAATGTATAGCTCCAGTTCGAAATTATAAGTGTAACATCGATGCACTTTGGTATTATGATATTTAGAACTACAATTTTATTTTTAAATATGATAACCGGGTATATATTCATACAAAAATGCTTTGGGAAGTTGGTTTTTTCAAACTTTGAATTAGCTTCATGTGGTTTTGGAACTTTTTGGATGAAAGGGGCGTTTTGGTCATTGAGTTTGTTATGAGTATTCGTGTCTGGTTTGTTTGAATTGTTGGATTTTAAAGTGTGTGTGTGTTTGTTTGAATTGATGAATTACTGGATTTCCAAGTTTACTATGGTCTTCAGAGTATTATTTTCTTACTAAACAATTTCTCTATTTTGCTAATGTGTTATGCGTCGCATCAATGTTGTGTCTGTATAGGTTCAAGTGTCACCAGTGAACAGAGGTACGAAGGGCAACTACGTCTCTTTGCTAATTGTGGTTTTGAATCGGTTATGAGTTATTATTTATTATGGTCTTAAGCCCATGATTGCAAGTGATGGTCGATTGTTTGGTTATGCTTGGACTAACATTGGAGAAAAGGTAGAGCTTATCTAGGATCTACATATAACGTAGAGATTTACTCAATCACAAAACTATTCTGTTTATATAATCACTCAAATTTGTTACATGTTAGTTACATCATCCTACTTTTTGTTCCATTTACAGAATCCTGGACCACTTTAATAAACAAATCAATAAGTGTGTGTTGCTATTTCTCACATTGGAATCCTACAAAAAGCCTAAACCAAGAATGTTATCAAAACTCTAATAATAAGGCTTAAAACTGAAAAATTCTTTGTTGGACTTGATCCAAAAGAACCACCTGAACACAGGGACCAAGAGTGTTATAGAATCATCTAATGCGGACCAAAATTTCAAAAAGATTCATTTTTTAAGCTGACAAAAAAAACCACCTAATTCAGAAAAGAATCTTTGTTGGACCTGATTTAAAAAAATCACCAAAATGCAAGGGACCAAAAGTGAAATTTAAGTCGATAAATATCTTAGACTTGACAACCTGTTGTGGGCCAAAAATTGCAAAAGCATTCACTTTTCCACCTAAACCAAAAAGAATAGATAACCAAAGGGACTGAATCTTTAATTTAGTCACAAATAAATTCTCACCAAAATATCAGTTTGCCAAAATACTCTACAACGTTTCCAGTTGATGGATCAACTTCGGTAACAAGGGCAACTGACAGACCTGCATAGAGCAGGCCATGCTAATTACCAACCTACTTTGTGAAAAATGCTATTTTTAGCAACCTACCTTGTAGCACAAAAAAATCATTTTTCCAAAAATGACCACTACAAAGTTTTTAGCAACCTATTATGTAAATGAGGTTGTAACCGAAGATAGCCACATTTACAGAGCATTGTTATTTCCAAACCACTATTTTTAGTAACATACTTTCTAATTAATTATAGTTTTAGCGACCACTTAGTCGACCAAAAAACCAATTATAGGTTTATATAAGGTTTTTTTTCTTTTAATTCTCAACCGTGTGTTACACGGGTTTGTAAACTAGTAAGCCAATATGTTTAGCTATGTTTCTGTATGTGCCCCTTTTTGCTATTTAACATCAACCAGTGGAATCATGCCACGTCACCAATTAATTACATCCAACGGTTTTCAGTGTCTCGTTATCTATATATCCACTCCACACCCTTACACAAAGAGAAGAGAAGAAGAAGCCGCAGTCATAGCAGCCATGGTTTCTTCTTCTTCATTTGGACCTCCATGGCACACCTGCTTCTCAACACCACCGGCCACCACGACCGCCGCCACCGCGGGCAGACAACCATTTAACAATCTTTCACAATGTACATCACCACCGCCATTAATATTCCAGAGAAGAAGCTGGTTTGAAAAGTGTGTTCTTCCTTTAGCTGCTTCAGCGACTCTTCTTCTCTCTCCATACCCTGGTAAATACTAAATACACGTCTGCTTAATTGACTGCGGTAACTGTGGTACTTTTTATGTACAAGGTACAAGTTATGGTAGCATGATTATGATACCACCGGTCGTATCTTCGATAAAAAAAAAAAAAACCCTAAATATGCGACTAATTTGTTTCGGTGATCATGGTTATAGCCCATGCTGGAATACTTTCGGGCTTCTCAGGATTAGAATCGATCCCTGGTCCAGAACTACCAAAGATCGATTCCCTCGCTCGTTTCAATGGTAGCGTGTGCTTTTCCGATTAACATTTTTACTTGCTAAAACCGTCTCGATTCAGATTCCGTAACGGAAACCAGAACTTTTTTTCATTTTGCAGAAGAAAATCAGAAACGGTATGCGGAAAATGATGCAAGATTCAAAGAGACTCCGTTGCTTAAGGAATTGCTTGAGCGATCCAAGTTGAACAAAGAAAAGTAAGTATTGTTCAACGTCTTATTCATAAGATTACAGATTATGTAAGGAAACGATTTAAATTGATGAAATACATAAAAATTGTGATTAATTTTTAGAAACCGGCAAGCAATTCAAGACAAGTATTGCATACGAGGAGCAGAATGGGGCGTTGGTGATTGCTCGGCGGAAGGAATGACACCGCAAGAAAGGGATGAGTTCATTGCAGCGATGAAAAAGAAGGCCGGAATAGAATGAGAGTCTGTTTACGTAGTTGTACCTTTTGTAAATTGAGTTGTACCCTCATTATTTGTTAATTACATGAAGATAGATGTTTCAACTCTCGAATATGGTTAACGACTGATTTACAAAAACTTTTAGGTTTCAAAGCAACCTCACATTTTTAGTTGGTTTGAATTTATAAAATATATAAAAAAATAAAAATTCATAAACCCTTCACCAAAACAAGATTCAACTTCTGTTACATAGCACAAGTCTTTATATCATGATCGTGGAGTATTCCCCATCCAAAAAAAACATGACAAGAACACATTCATAGAAGATTCTAGATTAAAAAAACATAGTTCTAAATTCAACCCAAATAACCATAAATTCTTGCCCTTTTTGCACGTTCAAAGTCTTGAAGAAAATCAGCATGCTTTAGCCCAGCAACATGAAACTCCATCACTCTCGCACCCGAACACATAATATCACAAAGTTCACATAAAAACGGATTACTCACATTTTTACCCCCATTTTTCGCCATTAAAACTTTGGTTCTATGTGCAAAAGTTTCACCATGCATCTTCAAATGAAACACGGTAGCAAACGCCATACGACAAACCACACAAACAAACCGTGCATTCGAGGGTGGTACCTTTCGCTTTCGGTCAACCACCATTTGACTTTCCAAACCCGGCACCTGAATAAAAATTTAACATCTTTGAATTGCAACACGATAATATATTTATAACAATTTCAAACGCCTAAAAAGTACAATATGTTTCTTAGATCAAATTTGCCTTAAATCCTTAATAATCATTCTATTTTTTTATTATTTCAAATCCTCATCAAATGTCTTGACCCGTTAAGATGGCGTTCCATTTCGCTCATACTTGAACACGATGATTTACATAATTCGCACCAAATCGGATTGCTTATGGCTTCTTTTCTCTTCTTCATTTCAGAGACATTGACTTTATGTAGTTGACCTACAACATGACTGCTAAGGTCAAACACGGTACCAAAAGTCAACTGACAAACCTTGCAAGAAAACAAGCGTTTTACTCGCAAGGGTTGGCAGTTTGAAGAAAAATGAAACACCCGAGACTTTTGGGACCCGCTTGCTGCCAATTTCGTGTCTTCTTTCCAGGATTGAATATGTGGGCCCTACAACTTATTCAATTATGACTCTAAAAGAGATGATTTGGTAGTGTGAAGTCTAGTACAAGATTATGATTTGTGTGGTTACCTGAGTGAGTAGGAGGGGTTTTAAGTTGTTTTGATGTTGGTTTCTTGATATTTCCATTTTCTTACGATACTCTAGCTCCCTTTTGATTGCAAGTTCCACTGGCATTATGTTTTGTAGTGTAATCATCTCCTCTTCCATCTTGGGTGTATCTGTTTCGAGTATGAAAGCGAGCAATTTCTGAAAAAATAAAGCAATGTTCATCAATTTCGAAGTTGCAGAGCACTCACATTGATATAAAGAAGTCTTTAGCTTTTAGGGCGAGTTATAGAGTATCTAACTTCAGAAACTGAAAAACTACCATGTCAATAATCAGAACTTCAACGAGTGAATCGATTATGCATCCAATTATACACGGTTGCAATCTTCGAAACCCCCCAGAAATATACACTTTACATTATCGAATTATTTGCCTTATGAGCCCTACATTTGGTTGCTCTTTTGTGCCCTAATTAGTATCGAATCGTTATTACCTGATTTAGTTCGGAAACATGCAGTTGCTTCTACGATTGAGCGTTTGAAACCCTGCAATTATTCTGAAGTCACAACATGTCATTTGTACAGATTATCGAGCAAAACCCCAACAAAAATCAATTATCCATACCCTTATCGATCTTCGTAAAATCAAGATAAATTGAAGGACACAATACATTATCAAGTGTTTAACAATCAAGTAGGATACGCTTATTGAAATGTACAATTGAATAAAAAATTAAATGTAAGATTGGGGAAAATGATGACGACCGATACCTAGAAGTTAGATGGCAGGAATTTGATCAATTCCAATTGAGAAGCATCTTTCGAGTCATATCTGTTTATTGGATTATCAGTTTCTGACAGTCGTGCTGTAATTAGGAAGCTCTGTACACAGAGGCCATGAAAGTGGAGGTGAGTTCCTGTTCGAGAGTTGTAGTTCGAGAAATATCATTCGACGGAAGTCTCAAGTCTCCCACTTTGATTTGTACTTTGTGATTCATTTTATTTCATAATAAGTACTTAAACTTTCACTCTAGTTTCAAAAAAGCCCCTGCAGAAAAAGTACTCGCTAATGTTTAAACTGACGTATAATGTAGAATGTAGTCAATATCAGATAAAGATTAGGGACTAAAAAGAACTTGTACGAAACAATTAGAGGCATTATGAAACTTTAAAAAATCTGGAAAGGTTTCAAGAAGCACTTTTCGTATCCACTTCGAGCAACTTGTGTTGACTTTTTGGCATCCTATCAAAACTCAAAAGAGACAAGAAAACAATCACAAAATGCACGCAGGATTACGGAAGTTCCAATCGCCGGTTGAATTTTCTCCGGAAATGTTATACGACTTTTAAGTAATCAAAAGAAGTTGATCTGTTAGGAAATGGATGAGAACAGAAGATTAATATCATCGTCGGCACCGTATTTACCGCCTAAGATCTCTATACCTGCGAGCTCGACGGTAGAGAACTTGTTCGCCGGTGGTGGCGGCGGAGCGGAGGCCAGTCCTGGACCAATGACTTTAATCTCGAACTTCTTCTCGGAAAATGATAGGGAATCGGATTATCGTTCGTTCTCTCAGCTTTTGGCTGGAGCTATGTCATCGCCAGCACAAGTTCCTGGCAGTGTCCCGCCTCGCGATGTGGATGCCAGTTCTTCTTCTTTGGAGAACACCGGCGGTGGCGGTGGCGGTGGCAGGGGCGTTGACTTTCAGTTTAATAACACCGGTCGACCGTCGAGTTTGACGGTAACGCAGGCGACTATGTTTACGATTCCGCCGGGATTAAGTCCGGCGATCTTGCTCAATTCACCGGGATTCTTTCCTCCGGCTCAGGTTCAACTCTTTGAAATTTATCGAAACCTTGCTCCTCTTTATAGATTTTCTTAGTTACCGGTTTACTTCTGGTTTTGTGGGTAGGGCTCATATGGAACGTCCCACCAGCAACCGTCGTCTCAGTTTACAGCACAGGTTGCACAATTGCCGCCTAAAGCAACCACACACCACCGTCTTCCACCACCTATGGCTGACCAGTACACTACAAAGCCGGAGTTATCCAATTCCGGCAGCCACTCGCAACCTCCCACAGCTGATAAGCCAGCTGAGGACGGTTACAACTGGCGGAAATACGGGCAGAAGCAAGTGAAAGGCAGTGAATACCCTCGAAGTTATTACCGGTGCACGCATCCACAATGTCCGGTCAAGAAGAAGGTTGAACGGAGTCTAGATGGCCTAGTGACCGAGATCATCTATAAAGGCAAGCACAACCACCAACCACCACGACCCATTGGAACTTCCGGCGAGTTTGAATCCTTCAAGGGTCCGACTCATAAATTCAATGATTCAAGGGAGGATTCCTTGACCATGAATGATCAAGAATCTGCCCATGAACAGTCAAGCGATAGCGATGGAGCTAGTGATGATGTTGCCAAACCTCAAGCGAAAAAGAGGTACTTTTAACTCTCTTTTTTTACTACTTATAACAATTTACGGATTCTAATGCATAGTTTGTCAAAAAGAAAAGAAAGAAAGAAAGAAAGAAAGAAAAACAAACATAAGGCTTTTAAAAGTTAATATCATGAGAATTTTGATCCCAACGTGGATTTTGGGATCTTATGCTAAACTACCTAGTGGGTCACTGTGTACATAATTTCCTTGTGATGTGATAGTGTGGGCGACTTAGGGTTTCAGGTAAAACATATCGTTGTTGTTATGCTAATTATAGTTGGTGTAATTTGGCATTTGGTGTAGGAATGTAGAGGTAAAGGCGTTTGATCCGGTTTCTTCTCACCGAACAGTTACAGAACCTCGGATTGTTGTTCAAGCAACTAGCGAAATCGATCTTCTTGACGACGGCTATAAATGGCGCAAATATGGGCAAAAAGTTGTTAAGGGAAATTCTCATCCAAGGTAGGTTTGTTTGCAATGAAAAGAAACATTATACAATGAAAATGTAAATGTGAAAAAAAGGAACTTGAGTTGGCATCCTTGCCTAAAATAGCCCATTATTGTGGAGCATGATGTTTTATTTTGTACTTTAATAAGAATCATGAGTTGTTTGCTATGAAAAGCCAAGGATGATGGTTCAAGAAGTCAACAGCTTTAATAGATTCATTGTTATATGCTACACTATTTTTTTTTTTTTTTTGAAAATTCGGGTATCAACCCCAATAAGTCAACCAAGAGGGTGAAAATTTTATACTTTTTTTGTGCATATTTGTTAATTTATATACGATTATGGTGTTTTTGCAGGAGTTATTACAAGTGCACAAGTAAAGGGTGCAACGTGCGGAAACATGTTGAGAGACTTGCAAGCGACCCAAAAGCCGTCATAACTACGTACGAAGGTAAACACAATCATTATGTACTCGCGGCTAGAAAAAACAGCCGCGAACCAACGAAGGAAACCACCTCTCAACTATGGCCTCAAGATCCCGTAGGTATTTTACGATTAAAAGATGAAAGAATGTAGTAATTGTTTCAAGCTATTCGATCATGTATGTTTATTTTAATTCTCTAGAATTGCAAATTTGTATGTAAATTATTATGGTAGGTTGGCATTCGTCAATTCTTTTGTAAGTTTCGTGAAAATTTTGTGTATTTTAAAGAGATATAGACTATTTGAACCATCGAGTATTTAAGTTTGGTTTTCTATTGCAAACTAATAAGCTAATATAGTGTTTCTTGTTAGAGTTGTTCACTAAAATGACTATATTAGAAGGTATTATAATATTATATCACCAAACAACCATATTTTTGCGGACTCTGAGAAAATAATCACCATCTCCGCGAACATATTGACATGAACTTGTAGGAATGCTTAGTCAACAAAAAGCAAATTGATTAAACTTTTTTGAGTCTAGTCTTTTCTCCAGGGATGAATATTTATGATAATTGTATGGTCCCCATTTAATAAAGTTCGATAATGGTTCGCAAGCCACTTTTTTCCTCCGGAGTATTAATGTTTTACTCGTTCCTGACATAATAGTTGTAAATTTTATTAGCTAAAAACTTGCAATGTCATCAATTTCTATATATCTAGGGGTTTGGATATTATATATTAAGGTAATGGTCTAATTTTTGCAAGGTGATTCTTGGGGTACTTCAGATTGTTGGCTATTTGCTACAATCTCGATTTGATCGTGTTTCCATACAACAACATATGGGTATGTCATTCCCAAGTCGTTACTGATTGCTATTGATTTTTGGTGCTCTGCCTCCCTTCTAACGTAGAAAAAGGAAAAGATATAGCTTATATTGATTTCCAAGCTAAATGGAAGAAGAACGACTCCAAGAAAATATCATGATGCTGCAAAAAATGCCCATTGAACAACATTAATGATGAGTCCATTCCAAAAGAAGGTAAACAATACATGATAGAAAACAAGAACAAATATGTTGTTCTAATACGGCATGCCTTTTTTCCGATGATATCATTTTTAGAATAAGTGTATGTTTACTATGTCTTAAGAGAAAATTTCTTGTTCTATGGTAGGTGTATTGTTGGTTCGTTATTTTGTAATTAACAACCATATTGCTAATGTAATATTCTTATTCCTTGATACAGACATTGTTGGTTTGTTATTTAGCATCAACGACTATCTTACCTTAACCTGTAAAAGAGTACATGACAAAGAACAATTACTTTAATGTATGATAGATTGCTTTTATATGTAACAATGTATATGCAAATAAATATTAATAAAAGTTTAATTGTCATAAAATACTTATTAGAGAATGAACTATGACATTACATAAACTGTTAAATAGGGTAGTCTAATAATGATATAACACTCTCTTGGTTCATGGAACAATGAAAAGTGAATAAAAAGACTCTCCACCACTCACTAACTACTATATAAAGTTTAAAAATAATAAGCCATAGATGTTGGAACTCAAATGTTCTTTTATTCAGAACTCAAACTGAAATACAAGAAAGAACTACTAACTCTAAAACACTCTATGTTTTTTGTGGTGCATTACAATAGATGTTAGAACATCTATTTATAGTGATGGTAGTGTCCTTAATTTCTACAATAGCTGCAACCTAAAAATGAGTTCATATGAGAAATTCAACAAAGTTAGGTGTGGTTGGTGGTGTAGGTGTGGTTGGTGGTGGCTGCAAGTTTGTGTTTACATTCACATTCTCCCCCTTAAACCAAACTTGGCTCGAGATTCGTTACGCCGATCAGGTTGCGCATTTCAATGTGCCTCACATATGTCAAAGCCTTGGTAAAGATGTCTGCCCTTTGATCCTTCGAGGCTACATATTCCACCATAATTTGCCCACGCTCAACACATTCTCGTATGAAGTGAAAACGAATGTCAATGTGTTTGCTTCGACCATGAAACACAGGATTTTTCATCAAGGCAATAGCAGATTTGTTATCAACATACAAAGTGATAGGCATAACATGATATCCGGTGAGTTCCTTCATGAGATTTGCAAGCCAAATGGCTTGACATGCTGCCGCCGTGGCTGCCATGAACTCTGCTTCACATGTGGATAAAGCAACAGTCTTTTGCTTTTGAGATTGCCAAGTTACTACATTTCTACCAAGATAGAAAACCATCCCACTCGTGCTTTTGCTATCAACAGTGTCACCTCCGAGATCACTATCGGTGAACCCAACCAAGTCTTCAATTTCACGACCCTTTCCATAGTTGAGTCCATAATCGACGGTTCCTTTTACATACCGTAAAATATGCTTTACTACTTGGAAGTGCAAAGTTGTTGGTTTTTCCATGAAACGACTTGCAATTCCAACCGAATATGATAAGTCTGGTCGAGTGTGTGTCAAGTACCTTAAACATCCCACTACTCGCCTATATTCGGTCGGGTCAACTTTTTCACCATCTTCATCCTTCTTGACCTTTAACTTTGGTTCCATTGGTGATTTCGCTGGGTTGCAATCTAGCATCTCAAATTGCTCTAAAATCTTCTTTGCATAAGCCGTTTGTCGCAAAGATATTCCCCACTTCTCTTGCGACACTTCGATTCCAAGGTAGTAAGAAAGCAAACCCAAGTCACTCATTTCAAATTCTTTTTTCATTTGATCTTTGAATTTGACAATGTCTTCGGTGTTCGACCCGGTGATGATTAAGTCATCAACATAGACACCAACAATAAGAGTTTTGCCATTTGTTTTCCTTATGTAAACCGCCGAGTCTTGTGAACATTTTGAAAAACCGAGCCCTTTTAAGCTTTTGTCTAAGCGAATGTTCCATGCTCGTGGAGCTTGTCTTAAACCATATAGAGCTTTAAAGAGCTTGTACACCTTGTGACTATGGATTTTATCAACATATCCTTCCGGTTGGGTGACATAGACCTCCTCCTTGAGATCTCCATTAAGAAAGGCTGACTTGACATCAAGGTGGTGGACAACCCACCCATGTTGAGCTGCTAAGGCAAGGATAAGCCTTATGGTCTCAAGTCGTGCTACCGGTGCAAAAACTTCATCAAAGTCGATTCCTTGCTTTTGCACAAAGCCTTTTGCGACGAGTCTAGCTTTGTGTTTCACCACGTTTCCAAAGTTGTCTTTCTTCACTTTGAATACCCATTTCAAACCGATTGCTTTATGACCTGGCAGCAAATCAGTGAGTTGCCATGTCTTGTTTTTCTTGATAGCATCCAACTCTGTTTGCATAGCCTCCTGCCATGCTTTAGAGGTTACTGCCTCTTTGAAATTCAAGGGTTGATCTGCAGCTATCATCAACAATTCTCCAGGCTCAAGGATCACACTTTCAGCATTTTCATACACATCAGCTAGCGAACGATATCCTTGAGGCCCAACTTCGTTTGGATCACTTTCTGTATCGGATGAGTTTGAAGAAATTGGAGTGTATGGGGTTGTTTCAGACTGAATAGGTTCAAAATCTGGGTTTTCTAATTGATCTGGGTTGATTTCAGGGATGTTTTGGGGTATTTCAGGATGTATTTGGGTCTGTGGTTCAATGATAGTAAAGGTTTTAGGAGTTACCTTTTCTTCTTCCTTATTTTTGTACCAATTCCATCCTTCTTCTTCATCAAAGACAACATCTCGACTAACCCGCAACTTTCGATCTTGCGGATCAAATAAACGGTTGCCTTTCGTTCCATCCTCCACACCTAAATACACCATCTTTTTGCTTCGATCATCAAGCTTTTTCAGGTGACCACCTATAATTTTAGAAAAAGCAACACACCCAAATACCTTTAGGTGTCCAAGGCTTGGTTTTTTGCCAAACCAGGCTTCATAAGGTGTGATGTCGGGAAGTGCTTTTGTAGGTAGGCGGTTAAGTAGATAAACGGCATGTCTAACGGCTTCTCCCCAAAACTCCCCAGGGACATTTCTTCCTTTAAGAAGATTTCTTGCCATGTCCATAATGGTTCGATTTCGCCTCTCTACAACTCCATTTTGTTGAGGCGAATATGGTGTCGTTAGATGTCTTTTAACACCATTTTCTTCACAAAAACTTGTGAAGTCTTTAGAAGTGAACTCTCCTCCCCGATCTGTACGAAGTGCCTTTATTTTATAACCCGAACTTTTCTCAACCATCAATTTGAAGCGTTTGAAAACACTAAATGCTTCAAGTTTCTCAGATAATGTGTACACCCACATCCACCGACTAAAGTCATCTATCAGAAGAAGAAAATACTTGCTTCCTCCAATAGAGGTGGGTGTAATCGGGCCACATAAGTCCGCATGAACAAGTTGTAGCGGTTTTTGTGCCCGAAAAACCGCTTGGTTCGGGAACGAAGTTCTAGTTTGTTTGGCAATAACACACCCTTCACACACTTGATTTGGGTGTTCAATCTTCGGTACTCCGGTTGCCATATTCTTTTCTGACATCTTTTTTAAGGCAGGAAAGTTAACGTGACCAAGTCTAGAGTGCCAGGTCCAAGCTGGTTCGTCTTTTGTTGCTAAAAGACAAATTGGTCTACCAGTTTTTAAAAGAGTTTTATACAACCGGTTTGGAGATCTTTTAACTCTCAAAAGTAGAGTTTTGTTTCTATCAAACAATGATAGAATTGACCCGTCCATAATAACTTGACTCCCTTCTTCCGTCATTTGTCCAAGACTAATTATGTTATTTTTAAGACTTGGAATGAAATATACCTCGTTAAGGAGTCTCTGATCACCATTTTTGCAATCAAATAAAATCGACCCTTTTCCCAAAATAGCGACCGTTGAACCATCGCCAAATCTCACGTGACCGGTAATGTTTTCATCTAGCTCATGAAACTTTAAGCAGTCTCTGGTCATATGGTTGCTAGCACCATTGTCAAGATACCATACCTCGGAATTCACTCGACTTTCTCCCGATGTAAGAAGATTAACACAAATCTTCTCTTCCAGCGATACCTTTCCGGATGTGACTTCTTGTGAGATTGCCATCATCAAGATGGGCTCTTCTTCATTGGCTTGAGTGAGGTTTGCCTCCTCACTATGGTTCTTTTTGGGGCATTCCGATGCATAATGACCAAATTCATCACAAGAATAACATTTTACCTTGCTTTTATCCTTTTTCGGCTTGTTAGATTCATTTTGGGGCTGATTTGAATCTCTTCCTCGGCCGCGTCCTTGACCTCGACCTCTACCACGCCCTCTCCCGGCATGGCCTCCACCTCTTCCTTTCGAGATAGAGGATGATTCTTTCCCATTGTGTTGTTTCGAGCGGGACACCCACTCGGCGTGTGTGAGCAACAACCCTTGCTCTCTGTCTTTCTCTCCATATCCGCGAAGTCTTTCTTCGTGGGCCTTGAGTCGGCCTACGACTTCTTCAATCGACATGTTCTTCAAATCACCGAATTGCTCGATGGAGGTTACGATTTGCATGAATCGTATCGGAACGGCTCGAAGAAACTTTTTCACCACCGAAGTTTCATCGATTTTTTCTCCAAGTGAACGAATGCCTGTAACGATTGTTGTCAATTTCATGGCGAACTCATAAATTGATTCGCTATCCTTCATGCGAATCACCTCGAATTCACTTTTCAAGGTTTGAACTTTCGCATCCTTGACGCGTTCGGCACCCATATACATTGTTCGAAGCGTCTCCCACGCCTCTTTTGCCGTATCCTTCTCCGCTAACATGAGCAACACGTCCTCCGGAACTTCTTGGTAAATCGCAGCCAATGCCATGCGATCCAAACGTTCTTCGACTACTTGATTTTGCACCGCTTCCCATACTCCTTGCGCTTGCATGTTTACCCGCATTTTTAAAGCCCACACCGAATAATTGGACTTTGTAAGTAGTGGATAGTGTAACGTGACACTTCCTTCCTTCCCCGTCCTTTGGACGTTCTCAACTTCGGGATGAGACGACGAGTTTGGTGTGGACATTCTTGGCGTATACGAAAATTACGTGTAATTTATAAAAAAATTACGTGTAATTTATGAAAATTACAAGGATTAAAATGTAATTTTCAGAAGTTCAGGGGCTTGTTTGAAACTTTTTGAAGTATAGGGGCTATTCTGAAGTTTTTCTGAAAAATAGGGACCAATCTGAAATTTTTCGGAAATACAGGGACGAAAACGTAACTTTTCGAAACTTCAGGGACCAAATTGCAATTTTCTGAAACCTGCTACAGTGTCGCTACAGTGAACCGCTACAGTGACGCTACAGTGTCGTCTTCTCCGGTCGTCTTCTCCGGCGAGATCTCCGGCGAACTGGTTTTTCCGGCAACTATTCCGGCGAACCTTTGACCGGACTTTTGGAGGTCTTCCGGTGGTCGAAAAATTCCGAAAAATATATATTCGGAATCGTGGGAATGCGAACTTTACAATGGTGTGCCCGGAAATCGATTTTGAGACAAAAAAAATTCCGACCAAAAAGAACGAGGGTGTTTAGAGAATTACCCCGGGAGCTTAACCAAGCTCTGATACCACTTGTTGGAACTCAAATGTTCTTTTATTCAGAACTCAAACTGAAATACAAGAAAGAACTACTAACTCTAAAACACTCTATGTTTTTTGTGGTGCATTACAATGAATGTTAGAACATCTATTTATAGTGATGGTAGTGTCCTTAATTTCTACAATAGCTGCAACCTAAAAATGAGTTCATATGAGAAATTCAACAAAGTTAGGTGTGGTTGGTGGTGTAGGTGTGGTTGGTGGTGGCTGCAAGTTTGTGTTTACATTCACAATAGATACAGTCGGAGCCTTTAACATCTTATTAGAACACTCAGAGTTATTGAAATTACAGATAAGTGTTTTGATGATAATTATGTGGATGATCCTAGCGGAGACTACATGTTTCATGTTATTGAGCCCTACATATCCCTCTACATGTGCTTCTCGTCCTTTTTGGGATTTTTTTAAGCCGCTTGTTTGTCTTCTAAAAAATAGAAGATGATATCTGGAATATCAAATTTTTCTTGATTTAGTGGAATATTTATTGAGAAATTAAAGATAGGAGATGAGTCTATCTCAAACAGCTTCCGTGCATGTTAAAAATAGACATAAAAGAATGATTGTGAATCAACTTGCATCATTCACCATCAAAAAATGCATATATTAGACATAAATCTAGAAACAAAATTAAAGAATATCACGACTATTGGGCAAGAAAATTTTCCTTGTGAAATGATACTCGTAAGTATACGGGTATTTCATGATACTTGCTAAAGACTACTATTTATATATAATCTCTTCATCGAAGCTATCGAATAAAATCGTCTACTTTTTTGGTTTCTAAGTAAATATGTCGCTAAATATAGTCGAGGTACATCATAGTTTGTTGTTTGAAACATCTAAACTTTAATCTATGTAGACAATCGAAAGCGTTATCTCTATTAGTGTATTGTGTACATCGTGAGGAGAAAAACAAGTATCTTAAAAAGATTCAAATATAGTGAAAAAGAACATAGGATGAATATGAAGTGTTCAATTAATCCTTATTGTTGTATGATAATGCGTGCAAGCATCTTATAAGGATTAAAGTCTCTGTAGTCAACACACAATATATCATTCATGAATTACAATATACTCATAATATCGATTATAGGTAAGCTTCAATGACCACGATCTTTTCTCTTCCGATGGGATCATCTAAAGAAATCAAGTCGCCACACTTAACCGGGATGCCAATAAATATTTCATGAATTTCAAGTGATTGAGCCAATATGATAAAGGTCCTGGCTATATTGGTGTCTTATAATTTTAGAATTTATATAGTTGTTAGTAGGAGGTTGAGAGATTTGTGTTTTCACTTTCCACCCAAATGTTAGCCGGTCTCCTTACTAATAGTTAGGAGAATATATGAGGGTATGGTTTGTTGGTGATTTTAGTGTCACGCTAACATTTTAGTATAATGGAAATGATAAGTATGTCAATGGGTTCACACTTTAGTTTTAATACAAGTTAATAGGTGTGGGAGTGCACGCTTCTATTAGACTAAGTTGATACCGGCACAACCAAAATAACAGAGTCAAGGGGGCGCATAGGATGCGCCCCTTGCGGATTCAATTCAGCAAATCCCCTAGCGGGGTAGCCCCTGAAACAAAACAAATTTGCTAGATGGAATTTAATAGAAATTGTGAATTTCATAATCAACATAAGCATTTCATAGTGTTCAGCATCAGCATTGACGTTGATAAATGTTGACACTGATGGTAAATCTTTAACTGCTCCTAAATTAACGAGTTTAGTTTCCTGGCTTACGAAGATCAGAACCTGTTCATATTGATATGCAAAAGAATATGAATTCTCTCATGCTATCGAAAAATGGAACTAGTAATTGTGCCTAAATACTAGTTTTGATCACTAAGATTATCATTTTTTGAATTTCATGAAACCCAGGCATTAAAAGTCGAAATATCAAATTCAGAAAGTAAGATTATTTTCTCAACATAGTTTCATTTCACCCACTATTTGTAATGTAAGAGTTCGCTCTTTAGTATCTTTTTTATGATTTTGCTTTGATGAATGTGTATTCGCATATATATATATATATATATATATATATATATATATATATATATATATATATATATATATATATATATATATATATATATATATATATATATATATATATATATATATATATATAAATATAATAAACAAAGTATGTATTCAAACAACAATGCACCTACGGGAAAATCGTATTTTTTCTTACAAAACCATCAATGCACATATAGTAAAATTATGTGTACTTCTCATCAAAGTAAGTCCTATCTTTCAGTTATTCATTGCTCAATCGTTCTTGGCTACAAACCAATCCGATCATGATTTGACATTGATGAAGCATATATATATATATATATATATATATATATATATATATATATATATATATATATATATATATATATATATATATATATATATATATATATATATATATATATATATATATATATATATATATATATATATATTGTAACATCCCTGTTTTGGGCCTAGGAGTTTTGGGCTTAAACCGACAAATAAAATCTATTTTGTAAATAAAGAAAATAAATGAATAACTAAATTTAATATTTTGTTATATTTTATATTGTGAATAAATTGGCCAAATATAGTTTTAAAATCAATTTGTAACCAAATGTAAGAAAATTTTGTCATAAGGACTAAAAGTGTCAATTTGGCCAAACTTACCCTAAGTATATTTGACCAGTCATGGATTTAGAAAATTAGAAGATATATTAAAGGAATTGATGTAGAGTTTAAATTAGGTCTAATAATTCCTTTAATTAATATTAAGGACCTAAATTGTGGAGAATTTTAGTGTAAGGGACCATTTGTGCCAAATTGGGAAACTAAGGGTTAGTGTTGACCTGTAGAATGACTCTTGTGAAATAAATAATTATATTTTGGGCATAAGTGTGAACTTAGAGAAATGGACTTTTGGGGTGTTGGGTGTGAAAGGACCAAATTATAGGGACTAGTTTTGCCAATAGTGAAAGATATCAAGTTTTTGATGGGGTTTCCCCCATTTCAGCCAAAACACGTTTTTGAGAGAAGTAGAGGGAGAGAGTGGCGATTTTGAGAGATCATGGAGGATAAGATGCTAGAGTTTGAAGATTGATCAAAGTTCTTGAAGAATTCAAGCAATCTAAGGTATAAACCCACTTTTCTAGCCCTAGATTTCGAGTTTGAGTTTGGGGATTTGACCCAATACGAGTTTTATGATGGGATGAAGTTCTTCCTATGATTCTCCAATGTTTATTTGATGTTTCTAAGTTGTTTGGATCAACATCCAATCCATGGATGATTTAGATCCTTAGATTTGATTGAATTGGGTGTTATGAACCCTAGAAATTGGGGATTTGATGATTTGTTGAGGAATCTAGAAATTGGTGGATGATTATGGGGGTTTTGGATGAGGGGATTTATTTCTAATGATTCCCTAAGGATTCCAACCTTTGATTTGTAGTATTAAACCTTGAATCACTAGAAAATGAGAGTTGAGTGTCGAATGGGTTTTATTCATGTAGATGATGATTGGGTCTCTTGTTTAATGGATGGATGAATGAGTTTAATGTATCAATTTGGATGTATAAGTGGAGTTAGGATCATTTCCTAATGATTCCATGGAATGGAAGAAGGAATCTCCACTTGTAATCATCAATTGTAAGAATGGAATTAGGTATTCCATGGTTTAAGCTTATAGAGTGAAGTTGTGATCATGGCATGTAATGGATTCATTTGAAATGATATTGGGTAGTTTAATTGAGTCTAATGATGTATAATTTGAGTTGGAATAATGTCCTTTTGATAACCATAAGTGTTGGGAGGTTTTAGAACTTGAATCGGGTCAAAAATGAGTGAAAATGACCAAAATCGGAGCTGCACCTGGGCGTAACACGACCCGTGCTGTAGAAGCACGACCTGTGTTGTCCTTACAATGAGTTACACGACCCGTGTTGGCCTCTGTCCGGATTTTGGGCACTTTTTAGGTTTTGAGCTTTTCGGTTTGGGCATTGGGTCCTTGTTTTAATGCCAATCTTTGGGAATGTTTTAACTAAGATTTTCCTTATATTAGAGGGTCAAGGACTTCATTTTGGATGATGGATTATTGTTCCTTCTTAGTTCTAAAGAAGTAATTATAGTGCGACTTTTAGATGAAACGAATATGATATCTTCCGTTCTTGTATTGTAGGAAGGAGATATGTTGTAGTGACTTGGAGGTGAGACTAAGGACTTGAGCTAACACTCAATTAAGAGGATGTGATGGATGAGATGATGTCTAGGAGCGCCTTCAAATGCTTCAACCGTGTGTGGAGTTAGTGTTGACTCGCCAGTTGACCTTGGGTGAGTTTACCGGGAGTACACATCCTTCCCACTATTTTTGTGTGTGTTATCAATTACTTTTCATGCATGTTATTATGTGCAATGTGTTATATGATTACTACTTGTGCATTGCATGAAAATGAGTTTCTAAAGATGGTTTTAAATAAAGATGATAATGATGTTTTTGAAAGATGTTTTGAGCATCCTATTTGTGCATTGCATTGCATATAGGATGGGATTGACCATGTGATACCTTGAGGACGAGTTTTACCCTTCTCAATCAAAGAGGGTGAGGAGTTATTATGAGTTTTACCCTTCTCTAAAATAAAGAGGGTGAGGAGAGTTTGTTCCCGACAATAGGGAACCGCATGAGGGAGTTGCTACCCCTCATGAGGCTAGTGTAATGGTCACTAGTCTTAGTTTCAACCCATACGGAAATCAAGTATTATGCTTCGTGCGTTTGCTTGTGAACTTAGGTGGGTGCCATTGAGGTGAGTTGGACTTTTATGAGATGGACGTGGGTTTGGGATAGTTGCATCATGCATTTGCATTTGCATATCATAATTATCTATTTTGAAGTAAATCCTTATGATGTTTTAAATAACTTTTGAAGTGTGTTTCAAAACTATTTTTGGGGGTTCGTCCCGAGTGTGGAAGTTCACTGCCCACTCGAAATGGGTCAACCTCGGGTAAGCTCACTAGGCATTTCAATTGCCTAACTTATTTTGATGTGTACTCAGGTTGAGGAGTTTAGATGATCTTAGAGGAGCGGGATGTTTTAGAAGGCCACTGGTTGTGTGGTTTCATTTTAAACTATGTAATAGTATTTGAATTGTAACAACCTCGCAACTTTAAAAACTAAAATGTTTTATCTAAATGGGACCAAACGATGTTTTCCGCAACTTAAACCTAGATTATTTCTCATTAAAACCCATGTGATTTAAAATGATTTTTTTGAAAGAAAATGATTTATTTGAAGATGTTGAAACTAAGGTTTTACTAAAGGATGATGATTTTTGGAATAATGATGATAAACCATGAGTTAAAATGATGTTTTATGAAAAGCCTTAAGCGAGGGTGTTTCATATATATATATATATATATATATATATATATATATATATATATATATATATATATATATATATATATATATATATATATATATATATATATATATATATATATATATATATATATATATATATATATATATATATATGATTTATTTTATATAGTAATTGGGATATTAATTCATTATAAGATGCATGTTTGCCTTATCCTATTTTAACCTTCCTCTTAAACACATAGGGTAACTACAAGAGGGTAGGTGGAGTAGTAACATGCATTATTGACTAGGAAACGACATACTCATGTGTTGTCTTTTTGAATCCCAATTGAATCGAGACGACAACGAATGAGTGATAATTTGAAGGAGGACAAAAATCATATTTCAATAATCATACAAGTATGTGAAGGTATAACCTTCAAATCCTTAAATAAAATGAAATCAGGTGCCTCAACACTCTTTAGAAATAATAATTTATGATTTTTGTTGGATGGTTAAGCAGAACATCGAGAATAAGCAAAACATTGCTACTCCTGACAACATTGGAGGCTCACATATGCTTAGTGATATTTCATTTGGTAGGGATGATTGTATCTATTTTAAATATTCATTGTGGATAATAAAGTGTGCCCACAAATGTTTTTTGACGTATGTGTGTTAGAAAAGATAAGATTGCGCATTTGTGGACCTTATCTAGCGAGATGGATGGTTTTTTGGTTGTATTTTCTAGACAAAGCTTAGTGGATGATAAGGTAGAGCAAAATATGGTCATTTTAGGGGTTGCTTGGTAAGCATATTAATCGAACCATTTAATACAACTTCTTAATGGATGCAACATTATGAGTGTTTAGTTCAACACATTTTACCTCGGATTCGGTCGGAGCACTTCTTGACCATTCATCAGAAGTCTTATTTTAACAATTCATTTGCTAAGAAATTACACCCACTATCCTTGTAACCTAAAATCACATCTCTTTCATTATTTATTTTTCCTTTAGATTGCGCCTCTAAGATCTCATCGGTGCATTTGAAACCAACCATCGCCATCGTCTTCCTTTCCTACAACCACCGTCGTAGCCATCTTCCTTCCCCACAACCACAATTGCCACCATCTTCCTTCATCGTAGCCATCAGTTGCCACCGAAGTAACAATGACGTAAATTTCCTGATTTTCTTTCTAAAAACCTTAGAGTGCGTTTAGTTGCGGAAAACTGCTTTGTTTTCCGGAAAAAATTTCCAAGAAAAATGAGAATTTGGAAAACGCGTTTAATTCGTCAATTTTTCCAAAGTTTTCCAAGAAAATGAAAAATTTTCATTTTTCCAAATTTACAAAGAATTTGGAAAATTTTGGAAAACCCAAAATTATTGTTTTCTAAATTTTTCTATTTCCAAAATTTTTCTAAAATATAGAAAAAAAACACACACACACTCATTCTCACCTACACCCCCAAAATTAAATCTACACCCATCCTACCTACCCCCACCCAACCCCACCCCACCCCACCCACCCACCCGACCTACCCCACCCTACCCCCACCCCACCCAACCCCATTCCACCCACCACCTTTCCTACCCTACCACCCACCCCCACCCACCCCCACCCACTTCACCCCACCCAACCTCACCCACCTCCACCTACCCCACCCCACCCACCTCCACCCCACCCCCCACCGCCACCCCACCCAACACCACCACCACCCCCACCCCTACCCCACCACCACCACCACCCACCTCCACCCCACCCCACCCCCACCCCCACCCCACCCACCACAACCACCACCACCCACCCCCACCTCACTCCACCACCACCTCCACCTACCCCCACCCCACCCAACACCACCACCCACCCCCACCTCACTCCACCTCCACCTACCCCCACCCCACCCACCTCCACCCACCCCCACCCAACACCACCACCACCTACCCCCACCTCACTCCACCTCCACCTTCACCTATCCCCACCCCCACCCCATCCAACACCACCACCCACCCTCACCTCACTCCGCCTCTACCTCCACCTACCCCCACCCCACCCACCTCCACCCCACCTCCACCTTCACCTACCTCCACCTACCCCCCACCCTACCCCACCTCCACCCCACCCAACACCCCCAACTCACTCCACCTCCACCTTCTTTCTAAAACGTGTTGCCGATTTTTTGTGAGAACAAGTAGGCATGTTTTGAAGCCAAGAACAAATTGTTGGGCTCGGCCACCGTCACACTTCACTGTGTATTTTTTTCTTGTTGCGGTTGAAGTGACTAGGGATGAATAATGACAAAGTACTAGACATAAATGGTGAGAGTGTTTAAAGGGCTCTATCATTTCCTTTTTTCTAGGGTTCAAAGTGGACATTTTATATATATTCGGGTTTTAATATGCTATAATAATAAACTGATTATATACGTGTATAAATTTTAATTTATCTAAGCAATTCCATATTTATGATTATACAGATTTAACATGCTTTCAATATTTGGATATATTTATGAATATATTATATGTGATTATATGACTATTTAGAAAGATAGGTTAAAATAGCAATTTCCTCATTCATCACAATAATAAGGTAGGAAAAGAAACTTCCTTAAGTGCCATTTTTTTTACACTATTGCACTTATATACTAAGGCTTATTTGGTAATTTGGCATGCTGGCTTTTAGCTTATAAGTTAACTTATCAATAAGCTAGCTTATAAGTTACTTTTTAAGCTATTTTAATGGTCCTACCACATGCTAAATTACAATAATCTAGCTTATAAGCTAGCTTATTGTTACCAAACACAGCTAAATGTATAGTTATTTCTCATATATTTTTTATCTATGCATTCTTGCTAATAAAAAGAAACAAGGCCTGCCTATCATTCGTGTAAAAGTGCTAGAAAAAAACTATATATAGCTTGTAGGACGTTGAATTTGGTCCATTTGTGAAAAGGAAAATTCCATACGAACTTGATAGTTTTATTTTAATTGTTCATTATCACATGTTTTGTTTTTTTGTTTTTCTATGTAAAAAACAATTATTTGTTTGCGTATGGGCTTTCTTAGTTACTCGCGGTCGCGACCATCGAATTTAGCTAATAACGTGTGTTTCAATTTTCACATACCCGATCACAATTACGTGTGCGGTGCAAATTAAGTGGGAAATTGGTAAGTACCGTAAGTTTTTTATTCAACAAACATATCTTCCTATCCTATATTCTAATAAAACAAAGATGCCACATAACGATTTTTTAGACTATTAATATGTCATGTGTCAACTCCTGCTTATACTTCGTTTTGTTTTTCCGTTATTGAGACTTCCCTAAATTAAAATTGGCAATGCCATGATTTCATATTTTGAATTTCAAACTGGGATCATCTAAATTTTAAATTTCGGATTGCAAGATATTAGGAAACCGATAAGTGTTTTCAATTTAAACCCTAGAAATCAGCTATCGATCAACTCCTCCAATTATTAGCGGATTGGGTGAACGAAATCGAAAAGTGTGGGCAATTTCGTTTTTGAGTTTAAATCACCCAAAATTCAATACTTTCTTGAATCAATTGGGTTACCGATATTCACCCTTCGGAAACATTTCGGCGAACAACTAGATTCCACGTACCAAAATGCAAGGTATTCTTTTTCTGAAGTATTAGTTTCAAGAATCCGGCCGAACCCATTTGATTTGACTACCCTTTACCAGTGAATTTGAATTCAATCCCATATTTAACATGGTGGAAGACATCTTAACCTCGCATGAGTATTGCAATTAGTTCTATTGGACGAGAGCTACCGAAAACAGTATATACTCGTGAGGGTGATTGAAGAAACAATAAGAAACCCGCAAATCTTATAGGGAAATTGAAGCAGTTTATTCTTTGGTTAAGTTGATTAAATCCATGGCTCAAAAAATCTCAAAGGGGAGGAACTCAGAGTGAAACTCAAAGATTAGTGCATAAAGTTCCAAATGAACAAAAATCACGTAGACAAGGTGTTCGACAAAAGGTTTAAGAGAGTATAACTCGGCTTGGGCTGCTGCATTCATCCTCGACCCATTTTATTTAATCAGATTTAGATCTGGTAAGTATTTTACAGTTTTCCTATTAATTTGTTTATAAACATGAAAATTGTCGAATTCTGGATCATTGGTTCTAAGTGATTCAGAAGATGAAATAATTTATCACGACCTATTTATCTTTGCAGGAGCAGTTTTGTTTTTAAATTTCATAGTATTATCGTTTTTTTCCATACAATTTTGTTTGTTCATGTTCTTATTTTATATACAGAAAATCAATTATTGGTATAATAATAGAGAGATTAACACATTAATGAACTTTGGGTACTTTTAAAAGAAAAACTCTCCATTTATAACATCGTTCTTTCATTTATTCAGATTTAATCATTGTACTTTCATTTCTTTATGTTTGAGTTCATTTATAGTGCATAGTTACCATGGATTTTTATTGGGAACTGGTTCGGGTTTCACTACAAAAGATGATGTAGACTCCACATCATCTGTATCAGTTGTGATTATTAGGGCTTCAAACAAAGTTGGAGTTCCTTCAAACACAATCACTGATCTGGAGCTTTGTTTCACCGGATGGATCTTCAAGGTACAATACTAAAAACTGATATAAAGGTGACTATTGCAGTGCAAAGTCCATCATTTGTTGTGATTTCATTTTTTGGTATCAAGAATTTTTTATATACTTTATCATTTTCCACATCAGGTACTAATTAATACTAATTTTAGTGGTATATAGTAATAATTGTTTTTTATGTGCTGATTACTCAAATCGATAGGTTTTATGAAGGATTGATTTTTGTGTATTTTTCTATTATTTTCTTTTACTCAAGTCATGTGTGTGTTTGGATGGTGTAATACATAAATAAAAATCCAAAGAACCACCTGCAAACTTCCTATAGATGCTATGTAATTTTAAAACCGTTGATGATATTTAAGAATCTATGGTGTAAAAGCATGTTAGTGCTCTTATATGCTTTATGTTGTTACATGGTTTTACTTGACACCATGTTATGTGATGAGAATAAAAAAGGTTATTGGATTTTTTGATGATAAAAGGTAACAATTTAGTATTTATATTTTTTCTATACATAATAGCAACTTACAGTTTCTTTTCCATGGTAAAAGATAATGTACTTCCATAATAGCAACGTACATGCTAACTTCCGTCAAAAACTCTTTCATTTGGAAAATCAAGAGTTTAGTAATTGGATTCTAAATTCTATGAAATTTTGGATTTTCATTCCAGGCATTCATTCTTTCACCAAAATTTTCACTTTTTTTTTTTGTAAAAATATTATGTACTTTAATTACATCTTCTTATTACTATCCATGGCAGCTTTCCAAGTAAGAATGGACTTGAACAGGCACCTAAAATATAAAAAAATTTGTTAACTGTTGTGAGCATAATCACTTGCCTTTGCTGAAACTAAAAATTATTTAGGTACAGATTTTCAAGAAACATTATATGTGTTTAATTTGTATTTTTTTTTTCTCCGAGATATTATAGCTTGAATAAAGATTACATGACCAACAAATTTCCTTCCATATGATGAAGCATTAAAATAATCGTTGGTGACTCAACGAGGCAAATGTAAATTTATTTTAATTTTTTTACTTTTGATTTATTGATTGTTTTTGTTTGTGTATCAATTTACTTTGGTTGTTACCTTTTATATTAAATGTATCTGATTGTATCCTTCTATCAAATGATTTGCGAAATCATTTTAAATGATCTAGAAAAATTATATTTCTTTTACATTAAAGTTTGTTTATAGGAATTTTTTTCTAGAAAATAATACCTATTGTAGTATTGAACTTTGCAAATAAGTTCATTAATAACATCATATTTAAAAAAAATCTTAGTATATAAACTTTTTTTAGTCATCAACCGTGTAACACACGAGTTTATAACCTAGTAATGCACATATAAAAAAAATATAAATCGTACTTTTTATATAATATGGACCCGTTTCTTTCTCTTAATGGAACTTGATCAAATCACTATTTCTCTTGAAATAAAACATAATAACATTTGCATTTTGTACAGAGAAATGACGCTTTCAGCGCACATGAGTTGCAAATATCAAGAAGAAATGTCCATCAACGTAATGTTCTTCTTACTCTTGAAAAACGACTTTCAATGAGTCGAACCCGTGATGTTTTGTTATAAAAGAATAAGTGACTTGTTTTTTGTAAATATCAATCACTATTTGGTATTAAAATTCTGGGAATTTGACCATGATCAGAAAAGTCAATCTTGTTAAGTCTAACACAACATAAAACTTGCTCCGGTAGTTCTTCAGGATGTTGCGCCTAAAAAAACCCACACAAACAAATAGATTCAGTTTATGAACTAGTAAACAACTTCGATTCAATACCCAAAAACGAGAAATCCGTTTTACCTGAATCGTTAATCCGATGTCGAGAATCCCGTGTTTCAATCGTTCCCTGAATGCATCAAGTGCTTTTCGTGAAATGTAGCTGAATCGGTGTATATCTAGGTCTATTTCGAAGTAGTTATGTCCCTGCATAAAGAATATACACAATTTTAATTCCGTAATCTGAATTGAAGAAACAAGAACTCGATTAAAACCCTAGATCTGCAAAGGAATTACGAACCCGATAGAAAGCGTGTTGAGGACGTGAAAGTACTGGTTTATCATTATATGCATTTAGAAGCTTTCGTTCTGCGGAACTCAATTGAAGATCTTCGGGGTTAACTACGCCGGCCATTAGTTTGAGTCTTTCTCGGTAAGGAACCAGAGATTCTTTTGCAAAACACTTCACGGTTTCCATGTCGTCCATCACTAGTCTCTGTTAGATTAATGATTTAGAACAATTAATAACAACAAGACAAAAACAAAACAACTCGATCTGATGTCGTTTCTAGTGCCTGAAGGTTTACCTGGATGCTTTCGCAAAAACGAGGAGAGACTTGTTTATCAAAGCTTTCTGACAGTTTGAAATATAGAACTAGACTGATCCCTTCGCCATCGGTATCGCCAAGAAATAGCGAAGCGGGATACGTTGGCAGCTGCGATATGAATATAATGTTCGAGTTATTAAATCTGTTGTTGGAATAAATATATTTATAAAAGTTATATTATTTAAAAATAATTGTGACATAATATTTTATCTTTTTTATGTTAACTACATATGTGGCATATTTATCATTTTTTATATTTGTGGTAATATGCATGTTTAAAAATATATATATTAATGAAGGAACTATATAAAACTTTTATCATAATAAAAGATAAATTAGTTAATAATTGGAGAATGACATGTGATAAAATATTTTTGTTGAATAAAGGTGTGTGGAAAGTTAGCAAAAATAATAATATTTAGAGAGGTTAATTATTAGAGATGTCATAATGTATACGAGGCGTTTTAAAATTCTTATAATAATTATTTAAGTATTCCATTTGTAACTCTGTAATAATAAAGACATACGACATAATCTTTATGAACTAAGAACCTCTCCGATCAACAACTAAATATCATAGTTTTTTTTTTTTTTTTTTTTTTTCATTTGAACTATATAATTAAAAAAATAACACCGATACAAAATTTGATGTTTCAGAAGACAAAAAATTATAAAATAAATTTTATAAAACATGTGAAATATATTCTCAATTGTTAATAGACCTTTCAAAAATGTTTATGGCTTTATGCATTGGAAAAGAAATTTAAAAATAACATTTCCGTTGAGTTGGCATTAAAAAGGATAAGTTTTACGTGTTGTCAACTATTATGGACGGTTCCGTAACACATTTTAAATTTGCGAACTGGTCCGAACAGAATTGGGCTTTTTATGACTAACTTGCAGACTTTAATTTGACCTGATTATTCGGGCCTAAGGCCGGTTATTAGTTATCTTAGACTTGGTTGACTCAGTCACAGCCTTACTTAAAATAAGTCAATATGAGTTACATTTTATCTCTAAAACGAACCGAATGGTTCGGTTTGATAGAAGTAAAAAACGGATACCTGTACATTAACAATCAGCAACGAAGGTACTTTCTTATGAACATCAACACAAGGCAATTCAACATGTTGAGCTATATGATCGATCTTCCGATTGCACACGAACAAATCCATACCAAATGGAACATACGGGCTATAATCTGGAGCCGGGTACTTCCGTTTATCTCTGCACAATTACCAACACATTTAGCCACGAAAACAAAACATAAATTATAATGAAAATTAACCAATCACAAATCAAACGTACCTGAAAAAATTCTCACCCCGAAGCTTAAAAACCGAAGGTGAAACAATCGACCAACACCCTGGACTCAACTTTTCATTCATCGACCTAGGAACCACAAGTCCTGCCCGTGGTCTAAACATAAATTTCTTCGACTGACCTGGTAAGTAATTAATATGTTCGTCATTTTATTTATAGCCATGCAAATTAAGTGTAACAAAATAATATAAGTAAAGTTGAAATTTAGAATCAAGAAAGACTAGTTTTACTTACAAATCTCGGGTTTTTCATCGTTATCAGAAGGTTTTTGGTTCACGGAAACCACGAAAACAGTCGTTGAGAAAGAAAGATCGTCGTCTAGCATACTTTTATCAAAAACCGACGACCCTTTTGAGTCTTTATATCCGTTTCTGGTTATGAAAAGCTTCTCATTTTCGATGCTTTCTTGACACTGATCGTTTGCATTTCCTAAAGATAAGAAATCTAAAATAACGTGAAGTAAGTTAGAATTGTATATATGAGTATAAGCGACGGGTTTTGTTTTATATATCAACGCAAACATTTCCGAATTCCGTGGCTACATTTTAAAATACGGTGTCTAATGTTCTAATAATTATAATTAAATGCATTCGTTATTCGTTACCTCCATAAACACTTATAAAGTCATCATCGGAATCGGATCCTAAGATACTCATGGAGTCGAACCACGTTTCCTCTTGACAAGCTGGTGCAAGGACAAAGACAACACAACACGTATCGTTAACATCAATCCAATAATCATCTAATGTGAAAGTACGAATATACCCTTTCGGAAATCCATCAAGAAAACTCACCAACACCATCTGTACGCTGTTCCAGAGGCCTAACTGGTACAGAAGACGACACTCTTCTGTGCCATTTTCCCGAACAAAAGAAGAAATTTCCCGATTTTGATTTCTTGTTGGGTCTCGAAGCACAACCGCCCATAATTCACGATGGCTATATACGTAATTTCAGAAAAGAGTTAGCATGCGTGAACATGGAAACATTCACAGAATCTTAATGAGATATGAACTTGATCAGTTATACCTCAAGAACTATATGTTTCTTGATGAAACACGGATTTGTAGATTAAGAAACCAAAAACGGATACAAGATTTTGAATCTTGGATTCGAGCTTGTAAGCAAAGAAGCTGAATATTGGATCATAACGTGGAAGATGGTTCTTGGAAGAATTTATATGGTCAAAAATTATAAGAAAGTAGACCTGCTAAACTTGTTTTGACAACTCATTTTGTCCACAAACAATGCAACCACCTACATACAAAATATCAAACTAAATATAGTGTTTTTCTAGCTACTTTATATGTATATTAAAAAAATCATAGCTCTAATTATATTTTTTGAGTTTCGTATATTGCATGTAAAAAACGTATTTTCAGATAATTTTTGTGTTTGTAAACATATTATTAAAAATTTACATTTAGGGACTTGTGTTACAATTTATTATCAGGTAAAAAAACAGTTAGTTTATAAGTAACACACGTAATTTTAGAATCAACGTTTGAAAAATTATGTTATAAGTTATAATCAAAGAAAGCACTTTATCATTTAAAGTAAAAAAAATAAAAAAATTGACTTCATTGGATGGTAGTGTAATCGACTAGATCAATCCTCCAAATTTGGTTTATTATATTGATGTTAAACTTGAAAAGGATAATAAAACAAATAGGTCAGTATACAAAGGAGGAAGAAAGGGTCTTTATCAAAAGCATATATAAAATAAATAGAGATTGAAAGAGACGCATAGCAACTACAACAATACCACAATCAAAAGGAGCATCAATCATTTGAAGGAGATTCTTTTGTCCATCTATTCATATTTATAACAACAAATTTAAAAATAAAAAAACTGGTGATGGAATTTCCACCAAAGTCTCAAATTTATATTTAAGTTACAATATCGAAATTTTAGATTTTTGTTGATAAATAAACTAATGCAACAGCTGAACAGCACTTAACAGTTACTTTTTTTTTTATAGAGTATAATGTTAAACTTTATACTCGGTTAATAGTTATATATAATACTATATTATATTATTGAATAAAACGTATAATAACTGTAAAATATTTATTTATCCGATAATATTTTGATATATTCTTGAATTTTATGTGAAAGAACATTGGTATTTATATGAATAATACAATCATGTTTTGTTCTATGGCCAAATATGTAAATTTGTAGCCATGAACCCATATCGTCATTATATTTCTGCAATAACATTCTAACTTTTACCTATTTATATAAAAGAGTAATTTTTACATACAATGAGATTTTTAATAATAATATGTATGTAAAGATTAAATATATGTATTATCTAATAATATTATTACCAGTTCATGTAATAAAATATTTTTGTATAAAAGATATATACTTGTATTTTAATTAGTTAAAAATGCTAAAAATATATTTCAATATTTATTTAAATTAAATATTAAAATTTATTTCATGGATAAAGATATGTAACCAAAAAATAAAATAAAAAATAAATGTGTGAATCACAAGTCTCCAATAGTCAATGTTCCAAGAGGGTCTTGAGGAATGAGGCCCGCAGGCCGCAACCCATATTTTAGTACATGATTAAAGGTAATACTCCGTATTTTTTAAATTGTTCTTTTTTGTCAATTATATATGTAATGAATTTATTTCAAAACAAATATATAATTTTATATAAAAATTCAAGTGCAGGTTGCTATTTTATAAAATTTAATATTTTAGTATGTATCCAACTAAATGATACTTTTGATATTTAATTAGAAGTTGTTGGTAGTCCTAATAAAGTTTGGACATTAATAAATAAATGATGTTTTAACAGATTGATTCATATGTGACAGTCATAAAAAATAATTGTCTTATATAATTTGTTGAATGTTATACAAAATAGAATATTTTATATTTATTTTTAAACATTGAAAAAATCAACAGTGCGATTAATATTAAAAGTTGATAGGGACATAAGGTGGGTGAAGGCATACCAAACAAGGAACAAGCATGTCCATTTGGGCCAAACTGCAAATAACCCAACATATCTTTTGTATAATGGGTTTCCTCTAATTATATTATCTTTTCTATAATATAAAATAACCTTGTTTTATGTGAATATTAGAATATTAGTTTCCTAATATTTAAGTAACTCTTTTACTTTTTCATAAATATCATATGATGAAGAATTAATTTTTAATCAAAACGTTATTAGATATCCCGTATCCGTGCAATTTTGGGTCAGGTTAGAAATTAAATAAATGCAACGCTAATATTGTATTAAAAACTAATACTTGATTTGTTCGAATAATACATCATTTTCGTCGTGATATTTTTGTTAAAATGTCTAACTAGTTACAAATTATAATATCAAAAATAATCATGAATCAGTTTTGATTTTTGAATGTAATCAATCTTTCATGGTGACATCCCGCTAGCTTTTGGAAATTTTGGCAAACTAATCTAGAAGTAACTAGTTACACACTTAGACTCTTCAAATTTGTTATAATAAGCAACTATTAATATGCTGATTAAAATGCATATATTAATATTTTTTTAGTTTTTATATCTTGGCATTCAATTATAATGTAGTAGTCGTAGATTTCTCATGTTGGACGGCAATAGAGTCTAGCTAGAGGATGTGTCCCATTGTGTGTGGGGTGGTAGGAGGCTCACAGCTGTCATTGGGGTCTATGGAGATGCACCACTTATTGTAGTTTGGTGTACATTCCTACAAACGCGTTATTAACATCCTTGAAGTTGAATCATTTATAATAAAGTAAGGTACATAAATAGTTCATAGAAACTATTGCACTTTTAGTTTAAGTATTAAGTTACAGAAATAGTTCATAGAAACTATTGCACTTAGTTCAAGTATTTCATAAGAGAAAATGACTTTATATAATAGCATATATAATTAGGTTTCTTTTATATGATTAATTATTAAACTTATTCGAACGGTTTAGAACTTATTATTTTGGCCGTTATAACATGTTAATGTTTTTCTTTTGCACGATTTATCATTAAAAAATGTATACACAATAGATCATTAAACTATATCGCGACAATCTTTTCTATTCAATATCATCCACTCCCACCACCTCCAACAACAAACACCATCTTCATCACCACCATTCGCCACTATAACCACCCATATCATAGAGCAAAATCAATTTAAACCAACTCAAGACTTGGATTCCAGTGATAAAATTGCATTCTTGAACGAAGGTAGTTACCGGTGGCGCATGATTCAAGGAGAAAGAGGCAAGAGAGGCATGTGTGGGTAGGGTTGGTTTTCGCAAAGTAAAGGAAGGGGTGGACACGTTTTCACTGGACGGTAGATAGATGAGACTGTGCGTTTTTGCAATGTCTTTAAAAAGTGAACAAGTAAAATGGCATTTTCTTTCGTCTTTGGAATTGTGTTAGCAAGAGAAAATGACCATAAAATTGATGATGGCCGGAAAAAATGAAAGTGACTAATGTGTAAATAAATTAGTTTAACAGTAAATTGTTATAAAAATATGTGTTCAATGGTGTTTTTGAGCAACAAATGTGAGTTTAATGGTGTTTCTAGAACTGGTAACCTGGCTAGACCTACAATAGGCAGTTAAAATGATAATTTTTGAACAACAAATGTGAGTTTAATGGTAAATCAAGTAAAAAATGACTAAATGTGTACAAAAGTGATAGTTTATTATCCTATAAAATTATTTTTCCTTTTTTTTAATGATTCGGTTTTTGAGTTTGAATTTTGTCACGAAAATAATTTTTGTGCTGACTTAATCATGTGAAATTTCAAAATTATCCTTTGTTTGAGGTTTTATTAAAATTGAGAGTAAAAAATATAGATCGTCCATTCGGTTTGACATAAATTGTCAGTTTCGTCCTTATCGTTTTTTCTCTAAGATAGTTTGTTCGATTTATGTATGTACGTTTAAGTATCCTTGAATAAATTATCATTCCAAATGTTTATGGCAACTGTTTGTCATGGGGATCGTAAGGTGAATGTTATTTTGACAGATATGGTTGATGTTCATTAAGTTAGATATAGGAAACGGTTTTGCCAGAAACAAGAAAAGGACAAGACCCATCACCGAAATCACTTCATGGAATAATATCAAAACTGAATCATCTACCAGTTGCATCATACTATATTAAAACCCTAGATGCTCTCAATCTCAACCTGAATAACAATGTGTTTTAACATTTTCTAACGCATTTATGAAACATGTGGGATTATAAGGGACGTACTTGGGTACAAAGGGAAATCGTGTGATGGGATTGTTCATTGTTAAAGAGATTTTTGTCCCTTTTATAAAAAGAGATATTTTGGGGCCCTCACAATGAATGAGATTAAATTGATATGCATGGTTATGTGCAAGTGTATTTGACACGTGTCTTAGTGCTCACTCTAGATTGAGAAATAGAAACGTTGATTTGATTCATGCCTTCTACTTGACATAAAAATATTACATATACAAAACCAAGCATGTTAGACCAGGCATTATTTATCACAAGGTTATTAGTGATGAATATCTAGGAATTGTACATATAATCGATGGAACTTGTCACCACGAACATGAAAATTGGCACTGTCAAAATTTTGTGGGTCAATGTATTGTTATGGATTGCACAAGTTTGAGGTTGTTTGTGTATATGCATGATCATAACATACTAAGTGCACTACCAACTTTTCTATTGATCATATGTGGGTCGCACAAAAAGGAAACTAAGTAAATAATATGATTATTATCTAATTTAATTGATCCCTTATGAAGGTTATAATGTAAAAGCAATTAAAAGTACTAAAAGAAATATTTAAGAAATTACTAGGAATTAACTAGAATGTAAATTGAGATTTCATTTACAATTAACCAGGTTAAAAAAGAATTATAGAATGATGTTAGAAATAGCATACAGGATTTCCCCAAACAAGGAAAGGAAACCCTGATGAGTTTTACTCATCCTTCGCGTGGAAAAGGTTCATAGCATATATAAGGATATGATCATCACCTCCTTATATAGCACCAATTCGCTCTATCACTCCTCTAAAAAGGTGGTGATTTAAAGTCTAGAAATAATAAAAGTTTTTGTATTCTTGCTACCATCCAAGAATCAATATTATAAAGTTCCAAATTGTAGTCTCTACTTAACTATTGTTACACAAAGATCAAGTATTATGTGTATGAATTAGTAGAGGTAGTAACTTACTCATTAGTTGTTTGTGAATATTTAACCTTACAACAACTAAATAAGCACCACGAATGTAAGTGTTTCATTTCTATCATGTGTTGGTTAATATCATTAATGGTTCACTGGTAAATCTAACGATGGGTAACAATTTTAGTTTGTATATATTTTTTCACACGTTGATAATGTTGCTATCATCAAATCCAGTGATGTGGTCTAAGAGTCGATCCTTGGTGCAATCTAATTTTTCCTTTAAAGTCTTTGTGTTACTCTATGCAGTTATCGCGGTCAAAACTGTAATCGCGGTAACCGACCGCTATTTAATTTTGTGGTTCTCGCGATGGTATAGCGGATTTTAATAATATGTATAATTTATGTAGAATTTATATATTATAGTAGAATTAATATGTAATCGCGGTGGTATAGCAGTGGTATAGCGGTGGTATTGCGGTTCTCGCGGTGGTATCGCACTAAATAGCGACGCAATTAGCAGAACCGCGATAACTAACCTCTAAAATGAACCGCTATTATAAAAACCAGCGCGAACCGCGATACCGGTGCGATTAACTTCCCAGGTGTTACTACCTACAGTTTGGACACAAATCAAAGACAGTCATTATGTTATGTCCCTACATAACCCTATGGAACCCTTCTAGTTTTCAGGGTCCTCTAAATTGTTTGTATGGAACATTATCATACGCATTCTCTATGTCGTAAACATGTGTATATCCTTATTCTTTTCTTTATATATTTTTATAAGATGTCTCTAAAGATGGATCGACTCAATTGCTAGTCCACCCTGACAAAAACCGAAATAATTTTCAGAAATTTGTGTGTCCTATCATACCCTGCCATTTAGAACTTTCTTTATAGTTTAATTGTAACCAAGTAACTAAATACCTCGATAATTGTTGGACATCTCCTCTTCTTTCATATGTCATAATCATAAGGCTACATCTACATTCCTCTCGCACCTTGTTCTTCCTTTACTCCCTCATCCCTCAAGCAAAGCCAAACATTGATAAGGATTTAGCAAGACCATATGACTTTGTCCCTCTTGAATCTTGATGCATTCAATACACATTTGTTTTCACACTTTAGTACCTCGATAAACCTTCCTACATCGGGAAGTTGCATAAATAAAGAGTGAAAGTAACTTTGATATTTCCTCTTAATATCAAACACACATGTATGCGCACACGCATACACACACAAACACACACACATACACGTACTTACATACATATATACCTACATACATGCAAAGTTTGCATGTATGTATGTTTGTGTGTATATGTATTTTACACACACACACACACACACACACACACACACATATATATATATATATATATATATATATATATATATATATATATATATATATATATATATATATATATATGTATGTATGTATGTATGTATGTATGTATGTATGTATGTATGTATGTATGTATGTATGTATGTATGTATGTAAGTATGTATGTGTGTGTGTGTGCACATAAGTTTAAAACGAAAACAAATTATATGTGCAACCACCAAACTCGAATTTCGATCGTTGATAAATGCTTAATATCATGGCTCTTTGAGTTGCTTAACTAAATTGGTTAAATTTTGAACCTAATTCTAAGTCGATTGTATAAGAGGTAACTCATCACTAAATAACATGTGTTATGTTAGGATCAGATAAGTGTTATGTTAGGAAGGAGTTATCATCATTATTAAGCCATGAATTCATGTCTTTTGATTTATTCCTAACCTCAAACATGCATTTGAGAGCCATCCGACTAATAGTGTGGAGGCTGAACTTTGAGTTTTATCTCAAGGGGTGTAGTCTCCTTCGACCGTACAACTTTTAATCTATAAGACATAGGTCATTGTAATAAATGACTAATGTCATAAAAGTCATTAAGTTTGACATGTTCAATTTTATTATTTTATGCATTTTTGGCTCATTAAAGTTTGAGGTTTATTTTTCTTTTTTACTTTTACTTTTGTTACCTGCTATCACATATTTCTAGGTTATCATAAAATAAAAACCGCAATTAAAAACCCCATTCATTTTGGAATTATTTTACGTTTTACCTTAGGTTTTTTATATTATACTTATGTATGAAACGAAAAAATATGTATTACACGAAAATACGTATTTGTACACGAAAAAAAATGTTCCATTAAACATCGTTTCTACGTTATTAAAAAAAATGTTAGTTATGTGTATACGTTTTCTTTTCCGGTTTATACGCTTTAAAATGTAAAAAAGGCCTATTTACGTTTTTATATAACTGTAAAAACCTAAATTAAAATCGTTTTTAAAAGTACAAATATATTTTTACATTTTTAGAAGTATTAACATATTTTTAGAAGTATTAGTACGTTTTAGAAGTATAAATACGTATTTTACATTTTTAGAAATATATAGATATATTTTTAGAAGTATAAAACGTAAAAAATGATTTAGAGTAAAAACGTAATAGAATTGCGAACTTAAAGGGTTTTTTGAGAATTTTATTTTAATGGTAATCTGGAAACCTATGATAGTGTAGATAAAGGTCAAAGTAGAAAAAATAACTCAAATCTCGGACTTTAATGAAACCATAAATGCGTAAAAAGATACAAGTGAACATTTCAATCGAACTTAAAGATTTTTATAACATTAACCCTCTAATAAATTTATGCTAGATTCTTTAACTATTAATCTTGAAAATTTTACATGCAATGTTCAGTAATATAAGCTATGATTATTCATCCCCATAACAATTCCAAATTTTTAATCGGGATACAAGTTATCATTATGAAATTTTTGAAAGAAACATAATTAATTAATTATTAATACAACCATCCTCCTCATAACCAGAACAAAAACCCTTTTTATTATATTTCCGGACATATTTTAAACACATGCATCTATCCACGACCATGTCTTCGGAAGAGAATGGGAGCCAATCCAGCCAGGTTGGCAACCTTACTTGGTGAAAAAGTATATACCAACATTTATTTCCGAAATAATTTCCACAAAATAAAATACCTTTTTAGTAAGGTTTAAATACAATTTCTCTTTCTTTATTAGAAAAAGATATTCAAAACTGAAAATTTACTTTTAGTCCCGTATTAACAGTCAAAACAATTTTTTTTTATAAATATATGTTAGATTAAACTTTTTATTTAGTTTAAGATAGGGAAAGAGTAATTCCTTAACACCTTAACTTTTTGATTGTTCTACTTTCTTGTTTTTAGTGAACCAAAAGGTTGTTTTATGATATAAGGCAGGACGGATGAGTCACCGGAAAAAGTAGACAAGATTAATATGTTCTTTTTTGTTGAAGTGTCGAATGAGACACAGTTGAGAAGTTGGAATCGTACGTGTACATAGATGCATATTAAGTGGTGGACATTGAGGCTACGATTCCATAAGGAGGATGAGTAAACCTTATAAGAATTTCATCGTGTAGTCGACACGTTTGTTTATTTTCCTAATGTGATTGGTTGCAATGTATATTTTGACTAGTCATGGGTTAAGTAAACAGTTTTTGAAAAGCAAATCAACTGACATACTGTTGGTATATGTGTATTCATGTCTGTTTTTATAATCGTTGAAATCAGTAATTTTATTATTTTAGTTGCAAAGTACAAAACATGAAATATGTACGTATTGGAAAATTAACTAATCATGTGTTGCTTTATAGATGTCTAGCCTATAACGATGTAAATATAATTCCAAATATTTTAGGCATATTGTTAAAAGAGTGATTGATTAAAATAATTAGATGTCATACTATGAAGACTAGGGAATAGAGAGACCTTGAAAATGAAAATGATTAAATTGAAAAAAAGCAGCATACTTATGTTATTGTGTTTACTATAGCATCATACTTTTTTTATTACTATTACTTATAATAATTTGTTTGTTGTTGATTTTAGGTGTTTGTATATTATAGCATCACACGTATACAAACAAATATGTAAAACGCAACGCATATTAACAAAACCATACCTATAAATTATGATGTAAAATGTTATAAAATAAAAATTCAATGAAAACTAATATTGTAAAAAGAAATTTGTCAAAAACAAAGGTGTAAAATAGATATAAAATAAATGGTAAAACCAAATTAAAAAAAAAAAGTTATAAAAGAAGTAGGCCCAATATAGAAATATTTTGGGCTAAATCTGAAAAAGGAAATGAAAAATAGTAGTTGGTTAAATTACATATGCCGGATGACTAGGATTAGAGTCTTCGACCTGAATAAATATTTGGAGAAAAGTGCATTTTTGGTCCTTGTAGTTTATCAAAAATTGTTACTTTGATTCAAAAAGTTTTGGACTAGTATTACAGGTCTAAAAGATCGATTTTTTTTTTTTGCGAGTTTGGTCCAACTTTTTTAAAAAAATACATAGAATGACGCTTTTGCCCTTATTAGTTTCTTTATTTTTCTTTTAATTTATTTTGTGGCTTTTTAATTTAAAAAAAAAACTAAAAAAATTAAAAACCCCACCCCGTTGTAAGAACCCGTAAAAATTTGTAATAAAGTATGTAAAATAATCGGGCAAAAAGGGTGAAAAGTTGTAAAAGGGTAAAACGGTCTTTTGACACGTTGTACGACTATTATGTAAAATAATATGTATTTGTGAAATAATAATGTAAGAAATAAAAGTTTATGTGGAAATTGAAGTTTTACCGCGTGAATAGTGAAATACGACCAAAAAGGGTATAATGGTCATTTGACATGGAGATGACCAAAATGTCAAGAAAATGTTAAGTTAGGAGTTAATGGGACTTTGGTTGTAAAGTTATGGTCTTAGGACTATTTTGTAGAGAAATTAGAAACCAAAGGACCAAAATGTAAATATTTTATATATATTAATCATATAAACTTATTCCCTTCATTATGTAAAGAAACAACAGAAGTTTCCAGAGAGGATTAGAGAGAGCGAGAGTGAGCAGCAAGGAACGGGGAGAAGAAGTTCAAATTTGCCAAGGAATCAAGAATTGAAGTTGGAATTGGTGATTCCAAGGTTAGTAATCAAAGTTTCTACCCAAGCCTTTGTGTGTTCTTGATGGGTTTCTATAGAGTGGGCTGCAATTTGCAATCTCAATCATAATCCATGAAGTACATGTGATTTCTAGGCTTAAAACATGTTCATGTATTAAGAACAAATGTTAAAACTAGCAAAGTAGGTTGTTATTATTGAGAAATTGCAAAGTTACTCAAGAACCCTAAATCACGAATTGATGTGATTAAGGTGTTTTTAATAGCTTAAAATGTGTTATTAGTCAAGGGTTTTAGTCCTAGAACAAACCCCAAGTGATCAAGTCATAGAATAAGACCTTAATGCCTCAAAACTGCCTGCTACAGTGCCAAATCGCGACTGATCAGGAGCCTGCCCAGGCGCCAGGCGCGGTGCGCCCAGGACCAGGGCGGGGTGCGCCCAGGCGCAGTGCGCCTTCAGTCAGGGGCTGGGCAGGGACCAAAAATGTTAAAATTTTCAAATAACTCAAACGCTAGAAACCATAGCTAGACATGTCCGATTGACCTGAAATTTCAGACATAACCTTAACATGGTATAAGAACATGTCGGGAATGGTCAAATCCGTAATTCGACCTTGCGGAAAAGTTACTGTAGCGGCAGAGGCTAAAAACACTATTCATGTCCATGATTTTTAGAATTTGAGCTAGACTTGTCCAATGAACTTCAAATTTGAAACACAAGTCTAATATGGGATAAGATTTCATGGAAAAGAGTCGGAACTGAAATACGACCCCTCGGGGGTACTGTAGCAGAATACGCGTATTTCGGAAGAAAACCGTTAAACGAACTTATTAATAGTTAAACATTTATTATAACCTGTAGTAGCATAGTATAGCACTCTTATGCAGTAAATTAGTTGTTATATATATGAATTGAATATAAACGTATAACTTGTAAATACTAGGTGGTGGTTCAAATACGGTGAACCGAGCGAAGGAAAAAGAAGTGCAACAGACTAACTGATTCGAGGTGAGTGTTATGTGGATTTTTGGGTACATAGCTAAGTGAATTTTATTTAAAGTATTTTGGGAGTCAAAATGGCTTATGATTTTTAAAAGTATAAAATGAAAAGTATGATTTTTAATATGAAGGAAATGGAACCAGAAATACAGTGACTAATTTTGTGATTGACTCATGATAATAAGTTGTGTTAGTATCCGGATAAAGACCACGGCCTGCTGCGGTAGGGGTGGCAATAAGACACTACTGGGATGGTACCTCCCGTCGCGAAGTAGTTGTCTTATCTTGATAGATGAATTCGTTTCATTCTATTGGGGAAGTAGCTATACGGGTGCGTCTCGTATAAAACCTACGGGTGCGCTCGTAGGAATGTACCATTGATAAGAAATAAGGAATACCTGTGGGTGCGCTCACAGGAAAAGAATTTTGAACATTTAATGAATAATGAAATTATTGACAAATATATTTTTGGGTCTAAACCCATATCACTCACGAGACATTATGTCTCACGTATTTTCTTTTAAAATGCTATGTACTCAGGTAAGCAGGAAGGACGTTGAAAGGGTCGGGTGGGATCGTAGCTTCTATTGTTTAATAATGTATAATAAACAGGTTTGAATCATGGTTGTGGAACAAATTCGTGATACCCCGTTTGTAATGTAAATACATGGTTTGTTTTCAAATGTTGTAACAAAGTTTGTAAAATAAAAAAAAAAAAAAAAAAATTGTGTGAAAATTTGGGGTGTTACAATTTGGTATCAGAGCCATGGTTTAAGCGAATTAGGTTGGGTAACCATCCTAGGCTTAAACTAGTGGATTAATAGTAATTAAAATAATAGTACTAGGTACTAACTAACGGGGTAGAGTCGGTAAAATATAGTATTGCAATCCACAGAAACCGATGAATTAGGGGATCTTGTGATAACATTAGAGCCAAAGTATATAGGTGGTTAAAGTAATATTGGGCCCGTATTATTGTAACCACAGGATATGCTTTGGAAATGGTGAAGTCACTAGGGAACCTGAAGAATTTGGTTGTGGAAATTACTATATAGAAACTTGGGAACACGAGTCCCATAGGAAGATCACATGCTACCGCTTTCGAGTATATTAATATATATATATATATATATATATATATGTGAAGTAACAAAACGTGAATTTTATTATTTTATATAGTAAATGGCGAGCGGTGATCATAGCCTTTCAAGTGGGGGACGGGCAGCAAGTCATACTCCATCTCGTGGGAGTAATCCAGTCAATGATGCGGATAACATGGGTGATATGCCAATCCCAATACCGCAACCTCCACCCGTGACTTTGGAGGCTATTCAAAATCTTATTAGTAATCTAAAGACAGAGATGAGGGAGGATATGCAACAAATGTTGAATGCACGGCTGGGTGACCCACAACCTAATCCTTCAGCAGATGATGCTTCTTGGAGACCCACTAATGGAGATTCTGTTACGGATGAGGATAGTGTGGGGACAGAAGATAAGAAGAGATGTTCTTTCAAAACTTTTCTGACATGTAAGCCAACTGAATACTATGGTAGCTACGAGCCTAAAGTCACGATGCGGTGGATACGGGAGACAGAGCAAGTGCTAGAGGTCAGCAAGTGTCATGAGAAGGATAAAGTTTATTATGCCTCGCGAATGTTGAAAGACGATGCATTGGTCTGGTGGAATACCTTATACGAACTGGTTGGAAAGGATGTAATTTACAAGTGGTCGTGGACCGAATTCACCACCCGCCTGAAGAATAAATATTGTCCCCTTCGGGACATAGAAAAACTCGAAGACGAATTCCTTACTTTAAAGAAGGGTAGTTTGACGGTTGCTGAATATACTAAAAAGTTCAGTGATATGCTACCGTTTGTGGGAAACCTTTACCCTACGGAGCGAGCACGAATCAACCGTTATGTGAAAGGCCTACCTTGGGAGTATGAATTGGAAGTAAAACGGGCGGTAACAATGGATGCGGCATTTGAGGCAGCAAGAAATGTTGAAGATGTGGGGAAACGAAGAACAGTGGAGAAGCAAATTTCTGGGGATAAACGTAAGTTCAGTGGCGGGAGTAGTAGCTGGAATAAGAAGGGAAAGTCGGTGGTGATGTCGAGCAAACAGGGCAGTCGAAAGATGTGTGATAAGTGCGGGAAAGAGCATACGGGCGAATGTAAGATGGGAAGTGCGGCTTGTTTTAACTGCGGAAGAATGGGTCACAAGGCGAGGGAATGTACTTATCCTAAGCTCAGCGAAGTCGAGTGTTTCTCATGTCACGAAAAGGGGCATTATAGTTTTAATTGTCCGAAGAAGGGTGGCGAGACAATGGTATCAACTGCGCAGAAAAAGACGGTGCCTCAAAAGGTGAAGACTCGCGCCTTCCAACTCACCCGAGAAGAAGCAAAGGAGACGCAAGACGTGGTCTCAGGTACCCTACTAATTAACCAGATGCCTGCCTATGTATTATTTGATTCTGGTGCTACGTGTTCGTTTGTGTCTTACGGATTTGGTCAAAAATTCAATACACCGCTAGAACCATTAGACCGTGTATGTGAGGTAGAATTGGCAAGTGGAAAGAAGGTGGAAATAAAACATGTGTACCGTGACTGCGAACTCAGCATAGATGATCAGAAATTTTCGTTGAACCTTCTTCCGATTGGAGTGAAGACTTTTGATGTTGTCATTGGTATGGATTGGCTTGGAGCCAATGATGCAAAAATCGCATGTGGGAAAAAGATAGTGTCGGTAAAAATTCCAGGTGGCAGCAAAGTGTACGTTTATGGTGAAAAACCCAAGAGAATGTCTAATTTGATCAGCGCAGCGAAAGTCAGGAGATGTTTGGTGAAGGGATGTTTATCCTACGTGGCGTATGTAATGGTGGAAGATAAAGTGAAGAAAACAGTACATGACATTGATGTGGTGAAAGAATACCCTGAGGTGTTTCCAGATGACTTACCCGGGTTACCACCAGAGAGACAAGTTGAATTTCGGATTGATCTTATACCTGGAGCTTCTCCTATCGCCCGTGCTCCATATCGCTTAGCCCCGACCGAAATGCGGGAGTTGATGTCCCAATTACAGGAATTGCTTGATAAAGGCTTCATACGCCCCAGTGTGTCGCCTTGGGGTGCACCGGTACTGTTTGTCAAGAAAAAGGATGGCACGATGCGAATGTGTATTGACTACCGCGAGCTCAATAAAATTACCATCAAGAATCGTTACCCGCTACCACGGATAGACGATCTGTTTGATCAATTACAAGGCGCTGACTATTTCTCGAAGATTGATCTCCGGTCGGGTTATCACCAAGTGCGGGTAAGAGATGAAGATATTGAGAAGACTGCTTTTCGCACTCGTTACGGGCACTACGAATTTCTGGTCATGCCTTTTGGTCTGACGAATGCCCCAGCAATCTTCATGGATTTGATGAATCGGGTGTGCAAGCCGTTCCTTGATAAGTTTGTGATTGTCTTTATTGATGACATTCTTATCTATTCGAAGAATGCAGAAGACCACAAGAATCATCTGAGAACGGTGTTGGAAGTTCTAAAGAAAGAGAAGCTATATGCAAAATTTTCGAAGTGCGAATTCTGGCTGAGGGAGGTGCAATTCCTTGGACACGTCGTCTCCATCCAAGGCATTAAAGTAGATCCAGCAAAAGTGGAGGCAGTGATGAAATGGGAAATTCCCAAGACTCCGACGGAAGTGAGAAGTTTTCTTGGACTCGCCGGGTATTACCGACGGTTCATCCAAGATTTTTCACGGATTGCGGTATCTCTTACGAAGCTAACAAGGAAAGGCGTAAAATTTGAATGGGGGGCGGAACAAGAAAAGGCCTTTCAGACACTAAAAGAGAAGTTATGCAATGCGCCGGTTCTTACCCTACCAGAGGGAACTGAAGATTTCGTGGTGTATAGTGATGCCTCTAATAAAGGATTGGGTTGTGTACTAATGCAGCGGGGAAAGGTGATAGCGTACGCTTCTCGACAACTAAAAGAACCCGAAACTCGATATGCAACGCACGATTTGGAATTGGCAGCAATTGTGTTTGCATTAAAAATCTGGAGGCATTACTTGTACGGAACAAAGTGCACCTTATACACAGATCATAAAAGCTTGCAATACGTATTTTCTCAGAAAGATCTCAATATGAGGCAAAGTAGGTGGCTGGAGCTAATAAATGATTATGACTGTGAAATCGCTTACCACCCTGGGAAAGCGAACGTGGTAGCAGATGCTTTAAGCAGGAAGTTTCATGAAAAGAAAAGACAAGAGAAGTTGATGAAAATCGAATTGAAATCAAGCCTAATAGAAAGCATCAAAGACGCGCAAAAGCAAGCATTGGAAAGAGGTGACTTAAAGAAGGAAAAGCTGGGAAAAGATTTGGTGTTTAGAGAAAATACCCAGGGACTGAAGACAGTCAGAAATCGTGTGTGGGTACCAAAGGCAGGTGGAATCCGAAAGTTGATACTAGAAGAATCTCATAAGTCAAAATATTCCATCCACCCAGGAAGCACGAAAACTTATCGGGATCTCAAAGAACAGTATTGGTGGCCGGGAATGAAGAAAAGAATTGTCAAATATATTTCTAAATGTGCAACCTGTGCACAAGTGAAAGCGGAACACCAAGCCCCATATGGAAATACTCAACCGTTGCAAATTCCAGCGGGGAAATGGGAAGACATAACCATGGATTTCATATTTGGATTGCCAAGAACCAGAAGAGGTCATAATGGTATTTGGGTCATTGTTGATCGCTTGACCAAAAGTGCTATGTTTTTGGCGATTAATGAAAATACACAATTGGAAACGTTGGCGCAGATATATAAGGATGAAGTTATACGACTTCATGGAGCTCCCTTGTCAATTGTGTCTGACAGAGACCCACGGTTTACCTCAAAATTGTGGGAGGCACTACAAGAACGTATGGGGACGAAAATAAAAATGAGTACAGCCTATCATCCCCAGACAGACGGGCAGAGTGAACGAACTATTCAGACCGTAGAAGATATGCTACGATCGTGTGCTTTGGATTTTGGTGGGAATTGGGACGAACACTTGCCATTAGTAGAGTTCTCTTATAATAACAGCTATCATTCCAGCATTGGAATGCCACCATTCGAAGCTTTATATGGCAGAAAGTGTAGAACCCCTTTATGTTGGTTGGAAGCGGGGGAGACCAAAATGACTGGGCCAGAAATTGTGAGAGTAACAAACGAAAAGATTAAAGTAATTCAAGCTAATATGAAAGCTGCTCAAGATAGGCAGAAGAGTTATGCAGACTTGAAGAAGAGACCCTACGATTTAAAGGTAGGTGATCTTGTAATGCTCAAAGTATCACCGTGGAAAGGTGTGGTAAGATTTGGAAAGAAGGGTAAACTGAGTCCAAGATACATTGGACCATTCAAGATCTTGAAAAGAATTGGTGAACAAGCTTTTAAACTAGAATTACCACGTGAACTGAGTGGTATTCACGATACATTCCATGTGTGTTATTTGAAAAAGTATTTTGGGAAAAATGAACTTGTTATCCCGTTGAAAGACCTAACAGTGGAGGCCCCGAATAAGCTGATAGAAGAACCAGAAGCAATGTTGGAAGTAAGAACCAAGAAATTGAGAAACAAAGAGATTGACTTAGTCTTAGTCAAATGGAAGCACCAATCGGGTTCGGATTTGACTTGGGAGACTTTGGAAGACATGAAGAAAAGATACCCGAATTTCACGAATTATGAGAAGATTCCGAGGACGGAATCCTCTTAAGGGGGAGAGGTTGTAAGAACCCGTAAAAATTTGTAATAAAGTATGTAAAATAATCGGGCAAAAAGGGTGAAAAGTTGTAAAAGGGTAAAACGGTCTTTTGACACGTTGTACGACTATTATGTAAAATAATATGTATTTGTGAAATAATAATGTAAGAAATAAAAGTTTATGTGGAAATTGAAGTTTTACCGCGTGAATAGTGAAATACGACCAAAAAGGGTATAATGGTCATTTGACATGGAGATGACCAAAATGTCAAGAAAATGTTAAGTTAGGAGTTAATGGGACTTTGGTTGTAAAGTTATGGTCTTAGGACTATTTTGTAGAGAAATTAGAAACCAAAGGACCAAAATGTAAATATTTTATATATATTAATCATATAAACTTATTCCCTTCATTATGTAAAGAAACAACAGAAGTTTCCAGAGAGGATTAGAGAGAGCGAGAGTGAGCAGCAAGGAACGGGGAGAAGAAGTTCAAATTTGCCAAGGAATCAAGAATTGAAGTTGGAATTGGTGATTCCAAGGTTAGTAATCAAAGTTTCTACCCAAGCCTTTGTGTGTTCTTGATGGGTTTCTATAGAGTGGGCTGCAATTTGCAATCTCAATCATAATCCATGAAGTACATGTGATTTCTAGGCTTAAAACATGTTCATGTATTAAGAACAAATGTTAAAACTAGCAAAGTAGGTTGTTATTATTGAGAAATTGCAAAGTTACTCAAGAACCCTAAATCACGAATTGATGTGATTAAGGTGTTTTTAATAGCTTAAAATGTGTTATTAGTCAAGGGTTTTAGTCCTAGAACAAACCCCAAGTGATCAAGTCATAGAATAAGACCTTAATGCCTCAAAACTGCCTGCTACAGTGCCAAATCGCGACTGATCAGGAGCCTGCCCAGGCGCCAGGCGCGGTGCGCCCAGGACCAGGGCGGGGTGCGCCCAGGCGCAGTGCGCCCCATACCTGGCGCAGTGCGCCTTCAGTCAGGGGCTGGGCAGGGACCAAAAATGTTAAAATTTTCAAATAACTCAAACGCTAGAAACCATAGCTAGACATGTCCGATTGACCTGAAATTTCAGACATAACCTTAACATGGTATAAGAACATGTCGGGAATGGTCAAATCCGTAATTCGACCTTGCGGAAAAGTTACTGTAGCGGCAGAGGCTAAAAACACTATTCATGTCCATGATTTTTAGAATTTGAGCTAGACTTGTCCAATGAACTTCAAATTTGAAACACAAGTCTAATATGGGATAAGATTTCATGGAAAAGAGTCGGAACTGAAATACGACCCCTCGGGGGTACTGTAGCAGAATACGCGTATTTCGGAAGAAAACCGTTAAACGAACTTATTAATAGTTAAACATTTATTATAACCTGTAGTAGCATAGTATAGCACTCTTATGCAGTAAATTAGTTGTTATATATATGAATTGAATATAAACGTATAACTTGTAAATACTAGGTGGTGGTTCAAATACGGTGAACCGAGCGAAGGAAAAAGAAGTGCAACAGACTAACTGATTCGAGGTGAGTGTTATGTGGATTTTTGGGTACATAGCTAAGTGAATTTTATTTAAAGTATTTTGGGAGTCAAAATGGCTTATGATTTTTAAAAGTATAAAATGAAAAGTATGATTTTTAATATGAAGGAAATGGAACCAGAAATACAGTGACTAATTTTGTGATTGACTCATGATAATAAGTTGTGTTAGTATCCGGATAAAGACCACGGCCTGCTGCGGTAGGGGTGGCAATAAGACACTACTGGGATGGTACCTCCCGTCGCGAAGTAGTTGTCTTATCTTGATAGATGAATTCGTTTCATTCTATTGGGGAAGTAGCTATACGGGTGCGTCTCGTATAAAACCTACGGGTGCGCTCGTAGGAATGTACCATTGATAAGAAATAAGGAATACCTGTGGGTGCGCTCACAGGAAAAGAATTTTGAACATTTAATGAATAATGAAATTATTGACAAATATATTTTTGGGTCTAAACCCATATCACTCACGAGACATTATGTCTCACGTATTTTCTTTTAAAATGCTATGTACTCAGGTAAGCAGGAAGGACGTTGAAAGGGTCGGGTGGGATCGTAGCTTCTATTGTTTAATAATGTATAATAAACAGGTTTGAATCATGGTTGTGGAACAAATTCGTGATACCCCGTTTGTAATGTAAATACATGGTTTGTTTTCAAATGTTGTAACAAAGTTTGTAAAATAAAAAAAAAAAAAAAAATTGTGTGAAAATTTGGGGTGTTACACCCACCCTTCTCCCTCTCTCTTCATTCTCTCTCTCATCTCCTCTCCCCCACCCTCTTTATCTCTTTCACTTCAAACCCAGATGAAGCTTAGATGAAGCTCACCATTGACCGCCACACCACAATGAAGAGGATTCTGGATCTCAGAACCATCGCTGTGTTATCCATCTCAGGTAACAAAGTGTTCCAGAAACGATTTCTGAATCATACCCACCTTCTTGATCGATTTCAGAAATGAAAACCGCACATACAAATTGAAGATGCCCCATCAATAGCAAGAAGACACACAGACACAGACACAGACACACGCACACACGCACGCAGGTGGGAGAGTAAGGTGTACGTGTAAATGGTGGGAGGGGTTTATTTTTTGTTTTTTTTAAATCAAATAATCTTAAAATATCTTAGATAAAATGGAAAAAGAAAATATAAGAGGCAAATCCGTCATTCTGAGGATTGTTAAAGAATTTTGGACCAAACTTGCAATAAAATACTTATTTTGGACCTATGATGCTAGTCCAAAACTTTTTGGACAAAATTAAAAATTATTGGTAAACCATAGGGACCAAAAATGCAATTAACTCATATATTTGGGTTAACCCTATTAAGAGTAAATTACATTTTTGGTCCTTGTGGTTGGCACGGTTTTGCATTTCTAGTCCAAAATTTCATTTTCTTAATCCGATGATTTTTATGGAAAGTTTTGACAACACTTTTGATCCCTCAACTTTAACACCGTCAATGCCTTTTTGTAAATTGCATATGAAATGGCTAAAATACCTTTGCAATTATCGTTTGATATTATATTTTTTTTTCTTACCAATAACATTAAAATTAATAAAGTACAGGGACCATTTATGAAATCAATGAAAGTTGAATAAAGCCCTACAGACCATTCCGCCGACACTCTCTCCCCTCTAGCCTTCTTCTCCGGCGATTACACCACTACCACCAGCCTTCTTCTCTGGCGATTACACCACTACCACCAGCCAATGTTGCGGAACTCGCTATTCGGTACTCGTTCGGTCGACCGAGGAGTAGCGAGTACTCGGATTACTCGGAGAGTACTCAGGGAGTACTCGGATTGGATAAATTATATAGAGTTATTTTTAAGGAAATTATATATACACCAAAAATTATAAGTTGATTTAATTTCATAACATATTTAGTGGAAAAATTAATAAAAATATACAAGTTCAAATGTTAAACTATTTCTAAAATTAATATTCATTATTTAATATTAGAGTAATCATTTAACCATTAATCGTTTTTTGTTTCTCTAACAAATTTACATTAAATTTAACAAAATTGAAATTAAACAATGTTTAATAAATAGCTAAATATATGATATATTTTAAAATTTTAATCAACAATTTTAATTATTTATTTTTTCTAAAAAAGTGAAAATTACCAAGTTTGACCGAGTTGGACCGAGTTGCTCCGAGTTAGACCGATTTTTACCTAGTAACAACGAGTTTGACCTGAGTACAACCGAGTTTGACCGATTTCCGAGTTGTTTGGCCGAGTTGGCCTAACTCGCATCAGTAAGAAGCCGAATCCGAGTACTCGTCCGAGTTGGCCAAGTTTTACAACACTGCCATCAGCCTTCATTTGTATAGTTACTAAACTCAATAATTATCTAGGTTGAGAAAATGAGTACACATGACCCAGCTCAAAAAGAAATGACAACAAAGAAGAAGGAAGGACGGAGTAAGGATCAAGCATTCTTCTCTGATTTTAAAGCATGTCTCTCCAACTATTGCCTCTCCGCCCTTTCCAACGCCATCCCGATGCCGGCAATCCCGATTTCACCGCATATGAGCCGTCGGAAACCCGCAAGTTAAACCACGAGCACACCGCCAAATCCGATGTCTACTTGTTTGGGGTTTTACTACATGAGCTATTAACAAGGAAATCAACTTTTAAACACCCGCATTTGATGTTGGAAGATATGGTTAAATGGGTGAAGTTGGTGAGGGATGGTGGGGGTGGGGCAGTAGAGGACCGCCGACTGATTATGCTGGTGGAGGTGGCGTTGTGTGTAGGGTGAGTTCGCCAAAGCATAGACCCACTATTTGGTAGGTGTTGAAAATGATTCAAGAGATTAAAGAAGCTACATTGGTGGAGGATTTTTGGTTTCTCGAAATGAATTATGGCCTTTATAGTTTATTAAGTTTATCAATTTGGGTAAGAAAATAATACAGTAAAAAAAAAAAGACTAATGAGAGGCATATTAGTCAATAGTCATTTCATATGCACTTAACCGAAGGACATTGACGATGTTAAAGCTAAAGGACTAAAAGTGTTATCAAAACCGAAGGACATTGGATTAAAACTGCAAAACTGTGCCAACCAAGTGTAATTTACTCTTTTATTAAAATCCTAAAGTTTAAACCTCAATTTCTAATTTATCTTACATGTTTTTTGTTACTGATTTGACATTAATTTTAAGAAAATGTTTCAAAAAATTTGAAATTTTAGAAGGTCGCCGAATGGTTATTGTTGACGTGGCGGTTTTCACTGATTTGACATTCTATAAAAGTCTAAAAGTTTATACCTCAATAATTTACCCTAACATTTTTTTGTTACTGATTTGCCACTAAATACATATTTATGCTATTTATTTTTCTTTAAATATATATTCGTAAAAAATGCATTTTTACATATTTATAAAATTTCTATATAAAATACATTTTTATTCACAGTTTATAAAACATATTTTAAAATAAAAATATGTTCTCAATATATGCATGTGTATTGAATGGCTGAATTGGCATACAACCTGGAATTGAATGGCTCGTGATTTGATGACTGGATCACCATGTTAGCATGTCTACTAAAAAACAAAAAACGAAGATGAGTATGTGCAAGACTAGAACTCAAAACTTGTTCTTTCTAGGGTGTGTCCTTTAGCCGCTAAGTTAAATGCTAACTTTGATCTTTTGAAAGATAAACCATACTTTTTAATTGTTTAGATTAGATGTTAAAAAACATGCCTAAAAAGGACAGGTCTCGGGTCCGAGTCTTGCATACCCTCATTTTTTTGTTTTTTTAATACACTTTAACATGACAATCCAGACACCAAGCCACTTCAGCCATTCAAATCACACCTCGCATGCAAAATCAGTTATTGATGTCGTTTATTAAACTCGTAATTTGATGTAGTAAAACCTACAAAAGTTGTCTTTTCTTACTTTAGGACTTTCACATTTATATTGATGTCGTTTCTTATTTCATTAAGGCCACCCGGTGTGGGGTGCGCGTCTATGTGCGAGCTCTTCGTTGTCATGCGAGGAACACAACCCCCTACCAAAGGTGCTCGCATTTTTCTCCTTGCACGAGCGAGTTCTCGTTGCGCGGTGAAAGAAAAGAAAGGAAATATAGCTTGTACATTTTGCATCATAAATTGTATCAAAACCAAGTTGAAATGAAAGGTAACCATTCCCAATGGTAAGGGGAAGAGTGAGGGGTGCTGACTGGATGCTGATATGGCAAGAAAAAGTGAGAGCTGGTGAAATCCTACACCGAAAGACCTAAGACTTGATGAGTTTATATCCTTAGATTTTGAAAGGTATTAAGCCACAACACAAAGGCAGATGAGAGAACAAATGACTCGGTATTCCTACAAGAGTCCACACATTTCTAAGTTGCATATGATTGAAAGAAGAAAGAGAACTAAGAGACCCAAAATTGCCAAAGTAACAAACATATTGCAAGAGTAAATCATTTGCTTAAAAGGCTACACATTTTGTATTACTCACGTAAAATGTATTGAAGAACATCATTATCATCACATATCCATGTCAATTATACAAACATTCAAAGATTTTTATACACAGAAGCCCAACACATCAAATATATTACATAAACATGGTTTGAGAAAAAACCCACTAACCTCAATCTTCAAGCTGAAACAACAGTAACAATATGAGGAATCTTCTCATCATCAAAAGGAAGACTAATATACTCACGAGCAAACTCCTCAGCAATCTCAATCGCTAATTCACCATGTAAAGCCTTACAATACATATACAACACAGTATTGGCTGCAGTATAGTGAAGCAACAATAATGTCAGAAAGCTTAAATATGCAGAACAGATAATCGTCTGCAACACGAAATCCCAGGTCTTCCAATCTTCAACAAGGGTGAAATCCAACACACTGTTCGTGGCCATCCACGTCCATAACCCGATTAAAATCCCAAAAATCAGAAACAACGACAACGAAACAGACCTCATTCCGTTCACTAAGTACGAGCTTCTCCACAATGGCTCAAACCCCCATTTCGATTCGGTCACAGCAATTACAGGAGCCAACCCCCAAATCACTTGGAAATATAGCACAACCAAACCCAAAGCTAAGCCGAGGAAACCGCAAAACAAAAGGAAATAGCTCGAACTGTAGTCGATTGCAAACCCTAGGTTTTGCGCTAACTTGACGGTTACGAAAGCGAACATAAAAAAACTCAACGAGATCAGAAATATGAAAAACTTAGCTGCGATTGCGGTCGAAACGAGGGGGAAGAACGAGAAGATTATGGATTTGAGAGCCGGGAAGAATTTCACGGGTCGACCATAGAAACCATGGTATGTGCTGTGGGTAATTGTTGCTAGGGTACAGATTGAGAGAAGGTAGACGACGATGGTGTAGATGATAGGGAATATTAGGGATTCTGGAGACTTAAAGGTGTAATCGCCGGCGCTGGAAACGACGTCGGCTCGGGGGTTGGGGAAGTAGAGGGTAGGGTAGATGACGATAGAGCAAGATAGAGGGAGGAGAAAGAGGACCGATAAGGCGAGGAAGTGTCGGGAGTGAGCGTTGACGATTCGCTTCGACTCCGCGAGAACGCCACATAGATTTAGCGTGTGCGCCGGCGTCATCGCCATGGCTATAGATACGGCAGCGGTGATGGATGGTGGCGGCAGAGAAGACGGAGAGATATTTGGTTGGCGTTTGTCTTTCCGGTATTTGGTGGTGTAATTGCCGGTGGGTGTCAAAAGAACTTTTATAAATGTGCCGTTTTTCTTGAACAAGTGAGATAACTCGTTTTACTCATTTCCGTGTTCATCAAAAATTGGACCCAATTTTGTATCGAAAGATTTTCACAAAATTGGACCCAATGCTGAGCTAATGTGTTCACCTGATACTCACGTTTGTCCCAAAATTTGGGTATTCAATTGTCTGCCCATGTTTGTGTTTTTTTTTGTGCATATTTAGAACTAAGGTTAGTTATAGCTTATTAGATTACAACAGAAGAGATTATTTCAATGGAGGCTATGTTGTGCAATGATAATGTGGTCAACAAGCATCAATGGTAGTTAAGGTAATTAGATCATAATTGTTATCCTGAAAATGGTTAATTGTTTTAACACGAAAATGAATTGATGATTTTGTAGGAGGTCAGAAATTCGAATGATCCCGTTAAAGTTGAGGTTATAAAGGTATGTGTATGAAAGTACATTGTTATTTCAAGTTGTCATATGAAGGTCAATTACATATAGGGAGCGTTTGGATTGTTGGATTATTTTTGTAGGATTTTGAATACATCAAAGGATTTTCATTTAGATTGATTTGTATATAGATGGATTTAAATGTCATTGTGTGTTTGGGTGATAAAATTTTGATGGAAATTAAAATTCATTCTTTTCACAACCATGTTTAGTTTGTAAAGGATTTGGAGTGTATTTATGTCAAATGACATAGATGCCCTTATTTAACTTTCCTATAGTAAAACATTTTTTAAAATCATTTTAAAACAAAAATTATCAATACTCATAATCTATTGATACTTTACACAAAATCATGAAATGAAAATCTCTATAAAAAAACATTACTAGTAACTAACTAGATGCATTGGAGACAACCATCTGAATGCCACAACTTACCATCTCCCGCATTTGAGACTAGCATCCATAAACTATAATCTCATGAATTTCCCAAAAAAACTGAAATTTTCAATCCAACCCAACATAATTGCAAAAGCGTTTCTGACTTAATTTGTGAAATCTCTAAACAAAAAGTCGTAGAAGAATAATAAGAACCGCAAAGTTCACGAATAAGCCAGAAAAGAAATCAAGAAGCTCGGAATTCTATCCAATATGTATCGATAACTCACATCAACGAAATGAAATAAGTCGGGCAAAAGAAAACATAAGCAGAAGAACATCTAAGCATTTGAAAGTACAACACGACGATTGCAAATATGATACTAGGGGGCCTCTTCAAAAAGTGATACCTTCTGTAAATGAATAAAAATAGTTTGTGATCATCATCTTCCTGATTACCTCAATTGCTTATATATTAATTATTATTTTGGTTTAGTGATTGTTACATGGATGAAATAAAATCAATCGTTAAACCATTAAAAAATTCATATACTAAGAGACGAAGATCGATCTTTATATTGGTGAAATAAAATCAATCAGAAAACCATTCAACAAAATAACATTAACTAATGAGGCTGTTATGCTCTGATGAAGAACGCGAGAGAGAGAGAGAGAGAGAGAGAGAGAGAGAGAGAGAGAGAGAGAGAGAGAGAGAGAGAGAGAGAGAGAGAGAGAGAGAGAGAGAGAGTGTGTGTGTGTGTGTGTGTGTGTGTATGTGTGTGTGTGTGTATGTATGTGTGTGAGTGATTGAGTGCTTTTAGGTGATGCGGGTGAAAGTGCTCAAGACGAAGGTGGAAGCGTACGACGTTTGTGAATGGGGAATCGAAAGAGGTTTGGATTTTAGAAACTTAGGGGATAAGGAAAGATTTAAAATCCTATACATGAAAGTTGTATTAAAATGTAACGCTCCATTTCCATTTAATTATTTCAATGCTATTTCACGAAAATAATAATTAATCATTATAATTTAAATAATAATAATAATAAATCAAGAAAATATTTAGGAACTTAAAAAAATATAAGTATGATAATGGACCAAATATGTCAAGAAAGTAATGTGAATTTTAAATTAATTGTTGTAGGGGCTAAATGTAACTATTGTGGAAACTTTGGAATTTAATGGCAATTTTGCACAGTTGCTTGAGAAACCGTCGGGGGTTGGGACTTGGGAGGAATCGGCCCTCTTAAACAGCCCTAATTCACTGTTAATACCAGTTAACTCTTTGATTTTCAACCTACGCTTCATTCCATAGTCTCGTGCCTTCATCCTTGTGTCGTTTCCATGGGAGCATACGCTAGAGAGAGATATAACCAATAGAGTGATAGAATACGAGACATCGATGCTGCTGTGACTCGATCAGGATGAAGACGAATTTGGGACAGAAGAGAAAAAGGCAGCAGCGATTGCCGGCAGTTTTTTCTTTAGCGGCTGATGGTGGTGATGTTATTAGTCTGGTGGTGGTGATGAGTGAGCCTAATGCTGCTGCTAGTGTTATTCAACGCAAATCAGAAAGGGCAAAAAGGGAGACGACGAGAGTAAGAGCTATGGACCTATGGTGGTTACGGACGGTGGTACATAGCGGAGCTGCTGCTGTTGGTAGCTTTGGCTGCCTGAGTGGTAGCCGGAGATGCCTTCGCATCTTTTATCCTCGAGTGGGACAACCAAATTTCTGAATTACAGCCTTGGGTTGGATCCTTGAAGGTAATCCTAAAAACTTAAGCTCAAGTCTTGAATGGAAGTTTAAATTCTGGAATATACTTCGGATAATAAGAGGTTCTTAAGTATTGTTAAGAGTTAAATTGGAATGTTGGTGGCATATTAACATGATTACGATATGTAATCGAAAACATACAAATATATGTTGTAATTTGGATGGAATCGTGCGAATTGTGGTTGGTGTCAATTGGGAGTTATGAAAAAAAAAAATACTATAAAGTATAAATTAATGACTTAAGAACATGACTGCTTTGACTTTTGTCAAAGTCAAACAGTCAACTCAAGATAAAGTTACTTGGAATTTGTTTATTATATGTAAAAATTGGAATTTACATGTAAAAGACGAAAATTAACGAATAAGTTATATGTCTTTACTCATGTTAAAAACAACATTTGTATAAGTTTGGGACTAAATAAAAGTGAAATCTTATATCCTCCTAATTTTTTCTCCTAACTATCCTCCTAACTATGTGAAATAGTGACAAGTGGATTAAAATATAGTGAATTTCGTGTATACCATTCGTAAATATCAAAATATCGTATTTACCCGGCCTTAAATTTAAATATCGTGTTTACCCATCTTAACTTTAAAAATATCATATTTACCCAAATTTTAATTTTAAACAATTTTTAGAATTTTATAATTATTTTTCATATTTAATAATCATCTTAATCTAAAATAAAAAAACATATGGACCATTTTACCCCTAAATAATAAAACTCATTTCACGTGATCACATTGTCTCTACTCTCTTCCATTACAAGAATTTTTAAACAAAAACTTGTGTTTTAAAAATATGTTTACCAAGTACGTGTGGCTTAATATCTATTTACGATTTAATTGTTGATTTTATAAAAAGAAAATAACCAAACCAAAACCCTCGATGCTTCTTCTCCCTCCATCACCAGTTTCTCTCTAAGTTTCTTCTCAGTTACTGGTTTCTCCTTGTTAGCCTAATAAGTTTGTGTATGTTTGGGCCTTATTTAGCCCACTAGCATTCTTAGCCCTTAGTATATATAGGTTCTTTTCTTTGTATTTTGTCATAACTCAAATTCACAGTTTTATGTTTCTCCTCTCTAAACCCTAGCCTCTCTTCTCTCTATTCTCTTTGAAACTTGATCTTTGATAATCAACATGGTATCAGAGCTAGATTGTTAAGGGGTTTTGTAGCAGGCACGACGATGCGCGGATCGAACTCGATTTGGTATGATTTTCTGCTTCATTTATGTGTACCGATTGATATTTTCGACTCGATTTGGTTGATTTTCTGCTTCGTTTCTGGGTTGAATGTTTGATTTTGAGAGTTAATTGTTGCTGCTATTATTGGGTTGTTTGTTCATCTGCATAAGGGCAATTTTGGAATATTTGCTTGACTGTCTATTGATATTATGGCTCCAAGAGATGACTCTCTTCAGTCCATTAGTACACAACTGGATGGTAAAAACTATGCATATTGGAGTTATGTAATGAAGAATTTTTTACGGGGCAAGGCTATGTGGGGGATTGTTACAGGTACAAAGGGAAAACCAACAGATGACAAGGCTGCCAATTTTGCTATTTTATTGGAATCTTGGGAGACTGATAATTCCAAAATTATTACATGGATTAATAATTCTGTCATTTAGTCAATTGGCACCCAGTTAGCAAAGTATGACACAGCAAAAGAAGTTTGGGACCATTTGGAAAGGCTGTATACTCAATCTAATTTTGCAAAACAGTATCAGCTAGAATTTGATATCCGAGCCCTCCAACAAAACAGTCTAAGTATTCAGGATTTTTATGCTTCTATGTCTGATTTGTGGGATCAATTAGCTTTAACTGAATCTGCAGAACTAAAGGCTTTCAAGCCTTACATTGCCAGAAGGGAAGAGCAGAGATTGGTCCAGTTTTTGATGGCATTAAGGTCTGATTTTGAAGGCTTACGTGGGACAATCCTTCATCGTACTCCTCTTCCCACAGTGGATTCAGTTGTTCATGAGTTGATTGCCGAGGAAACCCGTATCAAGTCCCAATCTGACAAAGGGTCTAAGGCAGTAGCCACACCTACTGTCTTTGCTGTTCAAAACCAAACAAGACCACCTGGACAGTTTAAGCCGAAAGTTGCATTTGATGAGTGTGCATTTTGTAAAAAGAAAAATCATTGGAAGTCTCAATGTCCATTGCTGTTGGGGAAGGGAAATTATCAAAACCAAACAAGACCATCTGGACAGTTTCAGCCTCCACAGTTCAACAGGCCTCCTGGACAGTTTCAACAACGTCCATCATTTCCACCATTTCGTCCTCCACAGTTCACTGCTGCTGCTACTGTACCTTCTACAGAGAACGATTTGAATATGACACCACCATCAGCTTTGGATCCACAGGTTTTTGAGCAATTTCGCCAGTTCATTGCTTCCAATCCTACTGCCATGTCAACATCTATGTCTCACACAGGTCTATCAGCATCTAGTCCTTCAGGTATTCCTTCATCCTTATGGATATTGGATTCTGGTGCATCTCATCATATGTCACCACATTTGTCATCCTTTTCTTCGTTATCAGCTAGTCCTCATGTTTCTGTTATGTCAGCTAGTGCTACACCTATGCCAGTTGAGGGTATTGGTTCTGTTGTTACCCCCATATCTCTCTCACTAATGTCTATTATATTCCCACACTTGCTTTGAATCTTGTTTCGGTCAGTCAGTTGTGTAAATCTGGTTATTGGGTCTTCTTTTCTGATTCTCTTTGTTGTGTACAGGACCCACAGTCTCGGAGGGTGACTGGGATCGGCCGTAAACTTGGGGAGCTTTATGTTTTGGAGCAGCTCCAAGTTTCTGATATTGCGGCCTCTAGTGTTGATTTGTCGTCTTTTCGTTTAAGTCATTCGTCTTCAAATTTTTATCTTTGGCACTCTCGTTTGGGTCATGTTTCAGCTTCACGTTTACAGTTTTTATCCTCTACTGGTGTGTTAGGTCGTTTGAACAATGTTGACATTTCTGATTGTTGTGGTTGTAAACTGGCAAAGTTCTCTGCCTTACCTTTTAATAATAGTGTCACTCGTTCGTTTGCTCCTTTTGATCTTGTGTATTCTGATGTGTGGGGTCCTTCCCCAATAACCTCCAAAGGAGGATCGCCTTATTATGTTTCGTTCATTGATGATTATACTCGTTATACATGGGTTTATCTTATGAAGCGCATGTCAGATTTCTTTGTCATTTATAGCAATTTCAGAGCTCTTGTGAAGACCCAACACTCTGCTGTCATAAAATGCTTCCGGTGTGATTTAGGAGGGGAATATACCTCTAATGATTTTACTCAGTTACTAGCATCTGATGGGACTGTTCACCAATCATCATGTACTGATACTCCTCAACTGAATGGTATAGCAGAACGGAAACATCGACACCTTGTTGAAACGGCACAGTCTTTGTTATTATCTTCTGATGTTCCTAGTGTCTTTTGGGGAGAAGCTATCCTTACTGCTGCCTATGTGATTAATCGCATCCCGACTCGCCACAACTCTGGAATGTCTCCTTATGAAAAGTTGTATGGTCAATTACCTGATTATTCATCTTTACGGGTATTTGGGTGCACCTGCTTTGTCTTACGGCCTCATGTAGAACGAAGCAAGTTGTCTCCAAAGTCGGCTCTTTGTGTATTCTTGGGATATGGTATTGGTCAGAAAGGATATCAGTGTTATGATCCGGCGAGTCAGAAACTGTATGTCTCTCGACATGTTACTTTTCTGGAGCACATTCCTTACTATGCTATTCCTGTACAGTCTCACAACATGACTCGGTCAGAACTTCAAAATATTGATCCTTTCACCATTGATAGTGATGGCACTACATCTAGTTCCCCAGTTGATGATGCTTCTATAGCTCCAGACAACCCTCCTGCTCAGTCTGTAACTGCTCCCACTCCTGCTGCCGCTCAAGAAAATCATCCACCACCATCGAGACCTGTACGTACTCATAAGACTACTAAACTGCCAGATTTTGTATATTCTTCTTATTCTCCAGCATTTGCATCTTTTATTGCAAATATACATCGGCTTTCTGAACCGGAGTCTTACAAAGAAGCTGCTTCTGATCCTCGTTGGCAGAATGCTATGGCGGAAGAGCTTACGGCTCTTTATCAGACTCATACGTGGGATCTTGTACAACTTCCTCATGGAAAACGTACGATTGGTTGTCGTTGGGTGTATAAGATCAAAACTAAGTCTGATGGCTCAATTGAAAGATATAAAGCAAGGCTGGTTGCAAAAGGATACTCGCAGCAATATGGTATGGATTATGAGGAGACTTTTGCCCCAGTGGCAAAAATGACTACTGTCCGCACTCTGATCGCAGTTTCCTCTATTCGTCAATGGAAGATATTCCAAATGGATGTCAAGAATGCATTCTTGAATGGTGAACTTCATGAGGAAGTTTACATGTCTCCTCCTCCAGGTATTGCTCACCAACCAGGTGAAGTTTGTCGGCTTCGGAAAGCCTTGTATGGTCTCAAACAAGCCCCTCGTGCTTGGTTTGAGAAATTCTCTACTGTGATTACTTCTCTCGGTTTTACTCCTAGTAATCATGATTCAGCGTTATTCGTTAGATGCACGAATGCAGGTCGGATTCTCCTATCCTTGTATGTTGATGACATGATTATTACTGGTGATGATCATGATGGTATAGAATCTTTGAAGCGTGATTTGGCTTACCGCTTTGCTATGAAAGACTTGGGATTGCTACGTTATTTCTTAGGGATTGAAGTTGCACAATCTTCAAAAGGTTATCTTTTATCTCAGACAAAGTATATTTCTGACCTATTTGAACGTGCTCGACTCTCAGACAACAGGACAGTTGATACTCCCCTAGAGACTAATGCCAGGTATTCTCCAACAGACGGTGTCCCATTGTCAGATCCAAGCCTATATCGAACTATTGTAGGAAGTCTGGTTTATCTTACTGTAACTCGACCAGACATATCTCATGCAGTTCATGTGGTTAGCCAGTTTGTTACCGCTCCTACTACTGTTCATTGGGGAGCTGTTCTTCGTATCTTGAGATATCTTCGGGGCACTCAATTCCAAACCCTTGTGTTTCCTTCCACGTCCTCACTCAAGTTGTGTGCCTATAGCGATGCTGATTGGGATAGCGATCCTCATGATCGAAAATCCACCACTGGTTTTTGCATCTTTCTTGGAGACTCATTGATTTCATGGAAGAGTAAGAAACAAGATGTTGTCTCTCGGTCCTCTACTGAAGCTGAGTATCGAGCTATGGCTGTCACCACTTGTGAGATTGTTTGGCTACGTTGGCTTCTTGCTGATATAGGAGTTGACGCTTCTCATCCTACTCCCTTGCATTGTGACAACAACAGTGCAATACAGATTGCCAAGAATTCAGTTTTTCATGAACGGACAAAACATATAGAAATTGATTGCCATTTCACTCGTCATCATCTTCAACTTGGGACCATCACTTTGCCACATGTTCCATCAACCCTACAGATTGCTGATATGTTTACAAAGGCATTGTCTGGTTCTCGATTTCGTTTCTTGTGTGACAAACTCTCAATGCTTATAACTGTCGCATTGTGAGTTTGAGAGGGGATGTTAGCCTAATAAGTTTGTGTATGTTTGGGCCTTATTTAGCCCACTAGCATTCTTAGCCCTTAGTATATATAGGTTCCTTTCTTTGTATTTTGTCATAACTCAAATTCACAGTTTTATGTTTCTCCTCTCTAAACCCTAGCCTCTCTTCTCTCTATTCTCTTTGAAACTTGATCTTTGATAATCAACACTCCTTACATCGTCTGTTATACATGGACAATGCATCGATCTCCTCCGATTTACGCTCCATCTCCCTCACCCCACTTCTTTCGCCATATATGTTCCTCTGATTTTTCCTTCTTCTCCGCTGGAGCATTTTTTTTGTTAAATGTAAACCGGAGTTCTGAGGGGAAATTGAGATGGATCCCATGACATTTTAAGAAAACGGGCACCATTCGTATTAACTCCTCTTCCCCGGATGAACAGGTTCCTTCCAATTACGAAATGCTCATCATGCTTGAAACAATCCCTCCTCCCGTTTTCCGGATACCGACGACGGAGTCCTCACCATCAACGTACCCATCTCCATTTTGTAATATGAATAACACCGATGAAACTCTAACTAAAGATGAGCACACCCCGCCAGTTCATCTCTTCTTGTTCAGCTATTTGAGACCTGTCATGTCTTATGAAACATTATATATGTTTTCTAACAATTATCCATCTGCACCTTTATTTCGTAACAAGAAATGTCTTCCCGAAAATGCTTTGAATTGTAATCATAACCCGGGGAACTTGAAAATTTAATCTTAAGAATTATTTATGACTCTTGAATTGTAATCAATGAACAGAAACTTTCGAAAACCATATTTCCTCAAATTATGTGAAAGACAAAGCCTTTGATTTGGTAGAGATCACAATACAAACGATTGGTAGTCAGCCAGAGTACAACCATAGGAACCGCAACTCCGATTTCCAAAAACGTTACCCATGAAATCCCAAATCTCAAAACAAAAGATTGATTGAAACCCAACAAAATTAAAATAAATTTCAACCTGTGAAGGCTTTTATAAAGATTGGTTCCTTCGTCTTCGTCTTCTTCTTGAATGGAAGCACAGATGGTAGATCGATGAATACGAGCACAAATTGTAGATCAATGCATGACTTGTGTTCAGACTTTCACTCAACAAAAAGGGTTTGGAATGGAAGGAGCAAAATGGTCACGTGAAATGGGTTTCATTATTTAGGGGTAAAATGGTCCATATGTTTCTTTATTTTAGATTAAGATGATTATTAAATATGAAAAACAATTATAAAATTCTAAAAATTGTTTAAAATTAAATTTTGGATAAATATGATATTTTTGAAGTTAAGATGGGTAAACACGATATTTAAATTTAAGGCCGGGTAAATATGATATTTTGATATTTAAGAAGGGTATACACGAAATTCACTCATTAAAATATGAGTAAATTACAGATACAGTCCCTGAAGTATACCAAAACTAACAGAGAGAACCCAAGTATCCGATTTTCACTATATGAGTCACTAAGGTTTGCAAAATCCTACAAATCGGTCCCTGAATAAAGTAAAAAGACTAAAATACTCTTTTTAAATTATTTTTTCTTTTTCTTTGAAATTATTATTTATTTTATTAATAAAAAATACCCTACCCAACCCCACCCCCACCCCCATCCCCTACGTCTCTCTCTATCAATGAAGTTTGCAATGAAGGTATGGTTTTCTGACGACGGATTTCGATGAGAAGTTCTCTCCGTCCACGCTTGAAGTTCTCATTTGCCAACTCCCATTTGTCTTGGCACGATTTTACGGAACCCCTAAAAGAATAACAAGAAATTTAACGGTGGTTGTGTAACTGAAACGAATTATTTTGAATTGAGTAACAGTAGATATGAGAATCTGTTGAAATCTAGATCCTTCGATCGATTTTTGATTTGCTTGTTTCCATGATGATGAAGCCATTGCTAGCTTTTGGTGTTCATTAACAATTAATAATAAAATCTGTATGATGATATGATGATATCGCTACCAGAGAACAAATCAAATAACGATTGTTGAATAAATGATAGTTTATTTGATATTACGAAGAATTCATCAAAGAACTGTTAGGTATGGAGGCTTTTCTAGTCAAAGAAGGGCAAAACAAATAAAATACATTTATGCTACCATCCAATGTTGAAGAATTAGTAAATTTGAAGGCTATAAAAAGGGTGGTGCTACACATCAAATAGACACACAACTCAACACACAAAAACACAAGAAACACATAGATAGATATATCACGATTTTGTGAGATAGCCTTTTGTGCAGAGTCCAGTTTGGCAGCCAAAAGTGCGAGTGATATTTTCTTATGAGTGGTCAGATTACAAGTGCAGTTTAGCATTGTATGATTGTAGTGTTTTCTTGGTGTTAATAAAACTTTCTCGCTCGTTTGCCCGTGGACGTAGGTCGTGATCCCGTGACCGAACCACGTTAAATATTGTGTTCCGATTTTACATTTTCGTTTACCGTTTTTTGGTAATTTTATTCCGCTCGTGTCACCGAAATCAAATATCGATTTGTTTGAAGTGCTTAACTCGTTTTGTTGTATCCCAACAAACTGGTATCAGAGCTCCGGGTTTAAAGGAAGTCGTATCTCGCGTATGCTCTGTGGTTGCAGCTTAGTCTGATCTTCCACATCAGAAACGAGGTTTCGATTGGCCTTATAAAATATTTTTTTTTGAGCTATGGCTGAAGATGGGAGAGTTAAGATCGTCAAATTCGATGGTCACGATTTCGGTTTCTGGAAAATGCAAATCGAAGACTATCTCTACCAAAAAGGGTTACATGAACCTCTGTCTGAAGAGAAGCCTTTTCACATGAGGCCGGAGGATTGGGAATTGTTAGACCGACAGGCTCTTGGTGTGGTGAGGTTGTCATTGGCAAAGAACGTTGCTTACAACATTGTCAATGTGAAGACAACTCATGGGTTGATCAAGGCGCTATCTGACATGTACGAGAAACCCTCGGCGTCGAATAAAGTTTTTCTGATCAGACAGTTGGTAAATTTGAAGATGATGGAGGGTAGTTCAGCAACTGATCATATAAATGAATTCAATTCAATATTGTCGAGGTTAATATCGGTTGATATTAAATTTGAAGATGAAGTTCAGGCATTGCTGATACTATCATCTTTGCCTGAAAGTTGGTCCGGTACGGTCACAGCAGTCAGCAGTTCAGTCGGAGGTGCTAAGCTGACGTTCGAAAGCATTCGAAATTTAATCCTTAGTGAGGATGTGCGCCGACGGAGTATCGGGGAATCTTCCAGTAGTCTTCTAAGCGCTGAAGATAGGGGAAGGAAGTCTAACAGAGGAGGCGGTGGTAGAGGAAGATCAAAGTCGAGAAAGAGATGTCAGTCAAAGAACAGGTCGGATATTACCTGTTGGAACTGCAAGGAGAAAGGTCACTTCAGAAATCAGTGCCCAAAGCCTTCGGCAGACAAAGGCAAGAAGGAAGTCAATATGGCAGTAGATTCTGAAGATGATGCGCTCATTTGCTGTGTTGAAAACTCAACAGAATCCTGGATCATGGATTCTGGTGCGTCGTTTCATGCTAGTCATTCCAGAGAAGCAATGCAGAATTTCCGGCAGTACAAAGGAAAGGTCAGACTAGCAGACAACAAGAGCCTGGATATTACAGGTGTTGGGGATGTGGTCCTCAAGACAACTTTAGGTACAGATTGGACTTTGAAGAATGTGAAGTTCATTCCTGACTTGAAGAGGATGTTAATATCCGTGGGGCAGCTTGATGATGAAGGTCACCGTGTTACATTTGGTGATCATCAGTGGAAGGTGACAAAAGGGAATTTAGTTGTTGCTAGAGGACAGAAACGGGGTACACTTTATATGGTGGAAGTTTCTGATGCCGAAGCACACGCTGTTGAAGAAGTTGGGGCATCTACTCTATGGCACCAAAGACTTGGGCATATGAGTGAGAAGGGAATGAAGATGCTAGTTTCCAAAGGAAGAATACCAGAGCTGAAGACTATGAAAGTAGATTTCTGTGAGTCATGTGTTCTTGGAAAACAGAAGAAAGTTACTTTCAAGAAGGTTGGTCATCAGCCCAAGTCCGTGAAGCTGGAGCTAGTTCATTCAGATGTCTACGGTCCCACTTCAGTTTCTTCAGTGGGAGGATCCCGATACTATGTCACGTTTATCGACGATTGCACAAGGAAGGTTTGGGTTTATTTCTTAAAGCATAAGTCTGAAGTTTTCAGCACTTTCAAGAAATGGAAAGCTACTGTGGAAAATGAAACAGACTTGAAGATCAAGTGTTTCATATCAGACAATGGGGGCGAATACAGTAGTAAAGAATTTGTTGATTACTGTGCTGACCAGGGAATCAGAATGCAGAAGACGGTTCCAGAGACACCTCAACAAAATGGAGTAGCTGAGAGGATGAACCGTACATTGAACGAAAGGGCTAAGAGCATGAGACTGCATGCAGGTTTACCCAAGATGTTCTGGGCAGATGCGGTCAACACAGCAGCATATTTAATCAACAGAGGACCCTCAGTCCCCATAGGGTTCAAGATTCCAGAAGAGGAATGGCAAGGTCGTGATATTTCTCTCAAACACTTGAAGGTTTTCGGTTGTGTCTCTTATGTCAAAGTTAAAGACTCGGAGAGAGACAAGCTAGAGGCAAAAGCAAGGAAATGCACTTTTATAGGCTATGGGTTGGATGACATGGGGTACCGCTTCTGGGATAACCAAAATAAAAAGGTTATCAGAAGCCGGGATGTGGTGTTCAACGAGAATGTCCTATATAAAGATAAACTTGCAGAGAGCTCAGGCAGGAACAAGCCACCAGAGAAAGCAGAAAGTCAAGTCGAGTTTGAAGAAATCTCTGAAGACGACGTTGTGAAACCTATCAGTACTCCAGAGATAGGTGAAAGTGCAGGAAGCAGTGGGAGCTCTAATGTATATGGAGATAGTGGGAGCACAGATGACAGTAGTTCTGAAGACGGGGTTGCAGATGATGCAGAGACCTCAACTCCTACTGTTCATAGATCCACTAGAGTACGAAGACCTCCAGTTAGGTATTCTCCTTCAGCTAATTACTTGTTGTTGACTGAGAATGGTGAACCTGAGTCCTATCCAGAGGCCTTAAGGATGAAAGATTCCATACAGTGGAAGAAGGCTATGGAAGACGAATTGAGCTCACTTGACAAGAACCAGACTTGGTCCTTGGTCAAGCTCCTAGCAGGGAAGAAAGCACTGCAGAACAAGTGGGTGTTCCGGGTAAAGGATGAGATTGATGGCAGTAAAAGATACAAGGCACGATTAGTGGTCAAGGGGTTCCAACAGAAAAGAGGGGTCGATTATAATGAGATATTCTCCCCAGTTGTGAAGATGACTACAATCAGAATGGTCTTGGGCATTGTAGCCTCTGAAGATCTCCATCTAGAGCAGCTAGATGTGAAAACAGCTTTTCTCCATGGCGACCTGGAAGAAGACATCTATATGGCACAACCAGAGGGTTTCCCAACAGTTGGAAAGGAAAACCTGGTGTGCAAGTTAAAGAAAAGTCTGTATGGTTTGAAGCAAGCTCCAAGACAGTGGTACTTGAAGTTTGATAGCTTCATGCAGAGGAGTGGGTATCACAGATGTGAGATGGATCACTGTTGCTACTTGAAGAAATTCAACTCCTCTTACATCATCATGTTATTATATGTTGATGACATGTTGATAGCTGGATCCGACATGCAGGAGATCAACAAGCTTAAGAAGCAGTTGTCCAGAGAGTTCGAGATGAAGGACTTAGGGGCTGCTAAGCAGATATTGGGCATGAGCATAGCCAGGAACAGAGTTACCGGTACATTAAAACTTTCTCAAACCAAGTACATCAAGAAAGTTTTAGAAAAGTTCAGCATGGCAGATGCTAAAGCAAGAAGTACACCTTTGGGAAGTCAAAAACTCTCAAAGAAGCAATCCCCAAAGACAGAAGAAGACGAAGAACAGATGGCTAAAGTTCCTTATGCATCTGCAGTTGGTAGTTTGATGTATGCAATGGTATGCACAAGACCAGATATTGCTCATGCAGTGGGAATAGTAAGCAGGTTTATGTCAAATCCAGGAAAAGAGCATTGGAAAGGAGTAAAGTGGCTGGTACGCTACTTGAAAGGAACAGCTGAGATTGCCCTATGTTTCAGGAGAAAGGGGGTAGTCTTAGAAGGGTTTGCCGATGCAGATTTGGGTGGATGTGCGGATTCAGGTAAAAGCACAACGGGATATGTTTTCACAATCGGAGGTACCGCAATCAGTTGGATGTCTAGGTTACAGAAGAGTGTTGCTCTTTCAACCACAGAAGCAGAGTATATGGCTATTGCAGAAGCAGCCAAGGAGCTTATATGGTTGAAGAATTTCCTATCAGAACTTGGAATGCAACAGGAGGATTGTGTACTGTATTGTGACAACCAAAGTGCAGTTCACCTAGCAAAGAATCCAGTGTTTCACAGTAGAACGAAACACATTCAGATGAGGTACCATTTCATTCGAGAGTTAATCAATGATGGAACTCTACATCTGAAGAAAATCCTTGGAACGAAGAATCCAGCAGATATGTTCACCAAGGTAGTTACCACTGAAAAATTGAAGTTTTGTATGACTTCAACTGGCCTTCCAGAAGTTTGAAGAGAATGGCGTGGCAGATAACGAGAGAGAGTGTGATTAAGAAATGTTGCAGGAATTGGATGACAGAGAATGACCAAGTTGTTGAAGCCTCCAAGTGGGAGATTGTTAGGTATGGAGGCTTTTCTAGTCAAAGAAGGGCAAAACAAATAAAATACATTTTTGCTACCATCCAATGTTGAAGAATTAGTAAATTTGAAGGCTATAAAAAGGGTGGTGCTACACATCAAATAGACACACAACTCAACACACAAAAACACAAGAAACACATAGATAGATATATCACGATTTTGTGAGATAGCCTTTTGTGCAGAGTCCAGTTTGGCAGCCAAAAGTGCGAGTGATATTTTCTTATGAGTGGTCAGATTACAAGTGCAGTTTAGCATTGTATGATTGTAGTGTTTTCTTGGTGTTAATAAAACTTTCTCGCTCGTTTGCCCGTGGACGTAGGTCGTGATCCCGTGACCGAACCACGTTAAATATTGTGTTCCGATTTTACATTTTCGTTTACCGTTTTTTGGTAATTTTATTCCGCTCGTGTCACCGAAATCAAATATCGATTTGTTTGAAGTGCTTAACTCGTTTTGTTGTATCCCAACAAGAACCACCAGCGAAATTTGCTGTTTGAAGGAATTCGAAAGCAAATCCCTAGCGAAATCGGCAATTTTCCAGATGGTGGATGTTGAACCACTTACGTTCCATGATAGCACATCATCCGTCGCCGGATCATCCACCAACAGATACGTTTTAGTCAGAAACGACGCCGGAACGGACCGATGCGTCATTTTTTCTCGTTTTATTTCATCAATATCACCTACCTCATCGCAATCAAAATTGAAAACAGAAAAGGATGACGGATCGTGGATGATGTGAAAGTATACCTGGGTGAAGTAAATCAAGCAGACAAGCCAAATAAAAGAAGCACCAACTATGTTTGGAGAAAATCTCGAATTTCATGGGCTGATGATCTCTCTTCTCCTTGCCATCATTGTTGTGCATCGTTAATTTACTCCCAAACTTCTCCAGTGACGACTTCATCTCATACAACACTTGCAAACTTAAAAACACTGGTGCTTATACTATACCGACTGAAACGAAGGTGCAGTAAAATGTAAAAAATTGATTTGAGTGGATCTTCCCGAAAACAGGAAACAAGAAGAGAAAAGTGTGAAGCTTTGCACAGTCGATACGAGATCCAGAGAGACGGTCGAGAAACGGGAAAGGAGGGTTGGATGGGGTATTGGGTGGGGTGGGGGAGGGGGGTGGGGTGGTTTTTTATTTTCTATTTATTAAAAAAATAAAAGGGTAAAAAGAAAAAGAAAAAAGAAAAAGAAAAGGGCAAAAAAGTCTTTTTACTTTACTCAGGGACCGATTTGTAGGATTTTGCAAACGTTAGTGACTCATATAGTGAAAATCAGATACTTGGGTTCTCTCTGTTAGTTTTGGTATACTTCAGGACTGTATCTGTAATTTACTCTTAAAATATTATTAATTTTATTGAATATGACACTTGACATCATTTCAAATGGTTAGGACGATGAGTAGGAGGAAAAATTAGGAAGATATAAAATTTCTCTAAATGGTTCTAGGAACTTAAAATGCAATAAAATATTTGTTGGAAAATTAATGGGACAAAAGGGTAAAATTATCCAAAATTGTGTATTTTACTCATACAAGTATATGTAGCTGTCGTGATAGATATAAAATGATATTAGGATGACTAGAAACCAATAATCATCATATAATTGTGTAAATGGAAAAAAAAATGGGATACGGTCGAAGACTAAAAATAATAAGTTAATATTAAAAATGACCATGAAGCCTTACGATTCATGTTTGGCTATTGGAACAAGTTTTGAATAGTACTATACTGACTAGAATCAATTAGTCGTTAAACAATTATGAGTTATGAAATAATATGCTAAAATATATATTGAATAAAGTTCTATAAGTAGCGAAAAAAAAGAAGGTAAAACGTATAATATATAAGTATTAATAAGTAGCGACTTGTACTATAATTGAAGGATTGTCTTTTGATAATACTTGTAGGAACACATGTTATATTTGATGGTTGGCACTTGGATCACTGCTAGCAACACAGTGGTATCACGTGAGTTACATTAACTCGCTTATTATGTTAACGTTGCAGGTATATGCTATTTGTGATGTATATATATATATATATATATATATATATATATATATATATATATATATATATATATATATATATATATATATATATATATATATATATATATATATATATATATATGTCCTCTTAATGAAAAGATGCGATATGAATTATTTGAATATATGTTTTATGTAATTCGACTGATCATGAAGGACCCACGGGCGAAGTGATTTAGTCGGCTGGTCATGAAAGACCCACGGGGCGAAGTGGCCAGTAGGCAGAGGCAGTGTCCAAGACAAGCCCTTCGGGGGAATCGGCCTGTGTATAGTAGTTGGTACTAACTGTATGTGTTAAAGTAGTTAAGTTATGATGTGTTATGTTATGTTATGTTATCTTGTATGACATGTATGTGAATGCATGGATCTGTTACGTGAATGCATATGCTTGACATAATATATGAGTAATGTGTTCCTCATTAAGTGTTTCCGCTTAACCGTTGAATTCTAACATTTCAGGTTTAAGGGGTATTTTTGGAAAAGGACACGGCTTGATCGCTCTGAGCTCGTATCAAGTTAACTGAAGGGATCAATATAAATAATTTATTAAATTAAGTCTTTCGCTTGTATTTAAAGTTTCATTAAAAGTTGATATTGTTGCTAAATTATTTACGGAAAGTACGACAACAATTTATTTAAATATTTCGTTAAGTTAAATTAATTAAGTTTATACGGTTTTTGGGTGAAAATCTCTAACACATGTACTTGATAAATTCTTATTTAAATTTATTAAAAGATATTTTATAGATTCATTTAAAAGTTTTATTATTAATATTTAAAAAAAAAGACTGTTACATACAAAAATTCAGGATTCTTAAATCATATCTAATTGTGAAACAAACAAGGGTTTTGGTAGGGTTTTAAATTCAAATCCCATTAAATTCTTTAAATTACATTAAACCAAATGCATCCATAGAGTTTAGTTGTTTAACTTATCAAACATAGAGTTGTACTTGAATTTGTTACAACTAGTGATTGCTTTGTATTTGGTTCACCATCCAAAGAGGTAGGAATAGTTGACTATGAGGAAAGTTTCCATCCTTACAATCACATTTGGTGAGAGAATTAAGTGATGATGTATTGTTATGATTTTTTTTGTAAGTATGCATGTATTCTGAAAATTATTTGTTATTAATAAGAACGTCTATTCAACAAAAAATACAAAGCGTGCTCAGGCTCTTGCAAATTGGAACTGTGAGGATGTTATTAAAGTTAACAATTTTGAAGGTCAAGAATCTAATAATGATTTTCTAGATACATCTGACACATTGATTAAAGCAACAATTCAGATTAATTTACCTGATGTGGTTGTTAAAAGCAGAAAGAGAATATATTGTCTTTGTGATTAGTGGGATAAAGATGACTATAATTCTCTGCATTAAACCTAATTTAGGAATTAGCTTTTACGTCTGTTATGAATGATTTTGTGTTTATGTTACTGGCATTTGGTTTTGTGGACATATTTATATTTGTTGATGTTTAATTTTACGTTCTGTTGACCATTAACAAATTGTTTTTACCATTTACCGATACATAGATACTTATTTTAATATACTCATAAGTAATGCAAGCAAGTTGAACAACTCACTCGAAGAATATGTGTCTATGTGTTTGTGAGTTTTAAGCATAACCGTGATACTATTCCACTCCTTCCTCAAACAATTCATGAACTTAATGTTGATCTCATGTGAACTTTTGTTTACCTTATACTTCGCGAGTTTTCATATTAATGTGCAGAATCGTTCATAAGTCTGGTCAAAGGATTCACCTTCCTTTTGCGTAAATTCGCTGAAGTTAAAAAGAGTATTAGTGATGACACTTTTTTTTAGCTTTTTGGTTCCCTCATATATGATCTTAAGATTGTCCCATATTTCCTTGGTTGATTTACACCCATGAACATGATCATGCACATTTGGTGGCAGACATTCTCTTAACTATGCCATACACCTTTTATCGTTTTCTATTTTCTTCTTGTTGGCAGCCAGTATCGCTTCTACATCTATGTGTAGACCGAATTTACTTGCATATTAGTAAATGGACATTCAATGATGGACCACCATAGATACTTTTCAAGGCCTATGAGATAATCTTCCATATAGTCTATCCATTCGTTGTAGTCTTTCGACAAGAGCATTAGAGCCTTCGTCGGATAGCCAATGAGATTGACATAGTTAATCATCATCGTATTGTTTTGGAAATTTGCCATTGAAATGTTGAAAAACAGGATCTAATTGACAAAATGAGTGAATAATTGATTTTAAAAAACAAAGAAACAAATATGAGAAAATTTCAAATTTGTAGAACGAAATGAAAAACAATTCTCGAAGTGATTTGAGCAATTCCTTCTCTGATACCACTTGTTATAACAAGAAATCATAAGTAATGCAGAATTAAAAGATGAACTCAATGATGTAATTATCAAGAGTTAAATCACTTTGATTAATCTCATAATCGGTTACAAATGAAAGCTCAATTAACAAAGTGTTAATAGTTATTGTAAAAACTGTAACGAGTCTAATGGTATATATATATATATATATATATATATATATATATATATATATATATATATATATATATATATATATATATATATATATATATATATATATATATATATATATATATATATATATATATATATATATATATATATATCCTATCCTAATAAATAAGTAACTCAAAGCCACATGTCATCACCACATTCATTTTGCCACATGTCATTTTCTCATAATTTTAATTTTTTTTAAAAAAAGCTAATTGGTTTGAAACCTTTCTAACTCATTAATGATCGGTTTAATTATCATTCAATTTCAAAATTAATTGTTATCATTTAATTTCAAAAATAATTGATTTTTAATATCATATTATTTTTTTAATGTGTAGAATGATTTGGGAGACAATAGAGAGACAATTGACGTCATAATATTTTGAAGAACGACTCCAACCATAATAGTGAATTTGATTTTAGTACCGGTGACATTCTCATAATCAATTATATTTATCAAAATACAAAGTCGTAAAAGGAAAAAACAAAAGCAATATGTCACGATACACAAACAAATTTCTTATGTAAAATTATTAATGTTTAGATATTCTTAATTAATAATTTTTTTGTATCATCCCGTGTAATACACGGGTTTTACAACTAGTATATATATATATATATATATATATATATATATATATATATATATATATATATATATATATATATATATATATATATATATATATATATATATATATATATATATATATATATACTTATAGTCGATGTAGTCCAGACTAATCATAACATTACACGTGGACATAGACATTAAGAACTAACAATCTGCTCACACTAACTTACGCATACGGTTAGGAGCTCATTAGTTCGTGCATACAAAATACACAAACTACCAAAGGAGCTTTGAAAGCTCTACCATCTTCGATAAACATTTTACATTTAGCTCGGTGTAACATTTTACATTTAGCTCACTCTGTAGAACTCCATAAACCAATAACATTTCTTTAGTTCTTCCTAAGTACTTTCGAACATAGTTCACTGCAATGTTGTACATTTCACTCGGGTTTTGCTAAAAATCACTTGTCATGTTTAGGAAATGTAAGACTCTAGGTCTAATACTCCACAAACCAAGAACATTTCTTCGGTTCTTCCTAAGTTGTAAGACCCGTATCCCTAATTATAACATATACTTAAAATAATAGTGTTAGGAATTATATGATGTTGGTAGTTATAAAGCTAAGAAAAACTTTAGTTACAATTTCATATGAAAATCAGCATTTTGTGTCGTTTTTAGAAAAATCATAATTAATTCTAGAAAACTCGTTTGAACCTCAAACCAATGCACAAAGTTTAAAAATTGAGTCTAGTATAATTACCAAAAATAATAGTAAGCTTGAAAATGACATTATCTATGGTAAAAAATGCAATCTTTACTGATTAGTTCGGAATTGACAGATTAGATAGTCTGTTTTCAAAAATTCATAATAAATCATAGAAAAATCATATAAATACATAAAATACATCCCTGGAAAGGTATTGAGATAAATTTCTGGAATATCAAATAAAAACGTGAATTTCATGGGTTTAAAGTCGGCTAAACCAGTCTTGAACAGACTGATTCTAGAAGGTATTAATTTCAACAAAGTTATATTATTAAAATCTTTTGTCAAAAGTGTCATGCCATTTTTTATTCAAGAATTAAAGTATAAATACCCCTCAAAACATCTCATAAACCACACAACTAAATCTCAATCCAATATATAGAGGTTTCTAAGCACTAGAGTGTAAGCAAGTGAGCGGAAGGAAGCTCAAAAGCCTAACGAAGGAGTTATAGATCTCGACGACTGGTCATAAGATAACTACAAACCTTTCTATAGCTTAATTAGGTATTGTAAAATAGTTTTTGTTAAGAAGTAGAATATTTAATAAGTATAACATATGTTATATTATACTCATTTCTAACAATAGTAAACAAAAACCTTAAAATGTCGTTATTATAACAATTCGTAATTTCCGAAAATAATACCGATTGATTTACTTACGAGGACGGTGACTAGGCCGATTACTTGGGATCTGGTTGTTGGATTTTCCGAAATGCTAAAATGCTGAAAGGATCCTGCCACCCATCTAATCTTCTACCTGGTCGTTCTTTACTTGATAAATCATGGAGTATCATATTGGAATTATTGAAGGGTTTAATGATGCGACTATAATATAGTTAAGGATTAAGAAATGATAGATTTCTTATTATGTTAACAGTTAAAGTTGAAGGAAATACAAAGCCGAGAAAGATAAACGATATAGTCAACTATAATCATGTGAGTCTTCTCACTATACTATAGGTGATATTGCATGCGTAGGAAGGAAGATATGTTAGACTAAGGTGATCTTACATGTTATGGTAATTGTATGAATTATTGCTATGATAATGATTGTTTGTGGATGGAACGGGATAGCCCGCGAGCCAATAGGCGGAACGGGAATAGCCTGGGAGTCATTAGACGGAACGGGAGAAGCCTGCGAGCGATAAGACAGAACGGGAACTGCCCGTGAGTCTTCAGCGGAACAGGGATAGCCCGCGAGTCTTACAGACATATGAATGGTTATGATGTGTTGTATGTTATGTGATGGATCGTATGGTATTTTGAGGAACTCACTAAGCTCCGTGCTTACCCTTTCCTTATATAAACTACTGTTTCAGGTACATCAGGTACCATGGATGGCAAGGCGTGACGTGTATACACTGTGCTGCTTCATTGTAGGACTGTTTTTGAATGGATGTTCCGTTATGTTGTGATTTCATTAACTTTTGTTAATCCTGGGATGTTTTCATTAAACTTATAAGCTATGGAATTTTGTCAAAATTAATTAAGTGGCTTTTCTTATATTAAAGTGTTCGTTTAATTTTTTTTTAATTTTACCCTAAAATTTTGGGATGTTACAAGTTGGTATCAGAGCACAGCTTGAGAGAATCAGGCTCACTTAGTGAGTTCTGGACTCAAGTTGAGGCTTAAGAGTTTTCTTAAAACATTTTTACGAAAGAAGGATGTTTTATGAAGGGTGAACTGAAGACACAGTGTGTACCGCCAGCCGACGCCAGTATGAGAAAAGGGTTAAGTATTTAATATTGTGGATGTTAAAAAAACATATGGTATATGTTTGCTGAAATGCCTGGTAGAGATCACACATTGTTGTATTATTATCTGCTATTTGCTAATAGAACTGTATGCTAGTGCCGATAGGTTGCTTAGAGATTTCCACTAAGTTGTATACAATATGGACTGAATAGTCATAGAATGTGTGAGTTGACCTTATTGCATGTTCCTTGTTTGGTTGTTGCCTTAGGGAAGATTCTCTTATTTGAAAGACTGTTTAGTTCGATATTGTATACAACTACGTTCGCGAAACAACCTGTCATCACTGGAGGAAGTTCCGTCTTAGTTAGAATAGCAGGGTGGGGGTGGGATTCCAAGTATTCCTAGAAGGGTTGACATATGCCTTGTAAGGGCATATGTGTTAAAATTATCGGTGAGAAGCGAATTGGATATTTCGAGACGGGTCTTGGAACGAACATGGATAGGTGTGGAAGGTAGTAGTAGAGCTCCTACTATCGAAAGCACAGGATCCACGATCGAGTCGGGAGTTCGTCACGAAGGATCCAAGGAGCTAAGTATGTGAGTGTCTAGCATAATTAACTTAAATGCTAGTGTAATGTGGTAAACTTTTATCCATTCAATTTTTGAATGTTGATTATGAGGTTCAGTAGGAACAATTAAGATGCGATCATACCAGTTTGGTTGGACCGATCATGCTTAAGTTGATTACTGAGCTTAAAGACTGTTGAAAGAGAGAATGCCAAAATGCTATTGTGGTAGCTATTTTTCATGCAACTAATGGGCGCACAAGTCAGACAGGGACTAGAGGATGCAAGGGTGAGTTTTCCAACTCACGGTCAAAGAGGTGCAAGCGGCGCCTGAGATGATGGCATGTATTTTTCAGTCAACTCTGTACATGCCTAGTGCTGTGTAATAGTGGGGCTACCTACCCTTGTATTGATCTTGCTTGAGTGATTGATCAGGTCATGTGGGTTGAGAGTTTGGATCACTCACTCGTGATTGAGGTAACTGACGATAGAGGCGTTGACTAGGGTCGAAAGCGGATAAGTAACATATGGTGGTTGATGTAAACATCTTTACATTATCGAAACATGTTTATTGAGATAGTCTTTGCCCCCGATGCAAGTTGTTGGCTGAGCAGAGTGGGCTTGTTTTTCGTTCGAGAGTAAGGGCTCGTAAAAAAAAACGTTATAAATCGAATAAACAGACTTGGACTTTAGTCCAAGTGGGGGAGGAATATAAAATTAAGGGAACAACATGAATATTATATTGAATCGATGAAATTATTAAAATTATAGTAACACGTCAATATATTTAATTCATTACTACAACTTTATATTAATACATTAAGAAAAGTTTACAGAACTACTAACCTAAACAGGAGAATCAGAAAGAAGCGAGAAAAGATCTTCTACACTCCAATCTTTGTCATCATTAGGCTATGTAGTTAATCGCGCCGGTATAGCGGTTCGCGGTGGTCAGCATAATCGCGGTTCAGTTTAGCGGTGGAAAATAGCGGTACCGGTATAGCGCCGGTATACCGCCGCGATTTACCGCGATTCACCGCGATTTACCGCGATAATGACCGCGATTTACCGCTATTATCCGGGTGGAGGAATTTTTTATTTTTTTTTTATACTTTGACATTTTCTATATTAGAATGTTATATTATGTGACTTATTTCTTAAATTAACCATTATGTGATGTTTTTTGAATGACTTTTATGATATTAATTCTACTAGTAATAGTCTAATATATAAATTCTACATATTACTAAAAAACCGCTATATCACCGCTATACCACCGTGAGAACCGCAAAATTAAATATCGGTAGGTTACCGCGATTACGGTTTTGACTGCGATAACTGCATAGTCATTAGGTTGACTTGTACCTTCTTGAGGATTTGGAAGGGGTATGCTTTCAGTTATTGGAGGAGGAGCTCCAAGGTATGGGGTCTCGATAGGGTTGAAACCCGTAACCCCGTGATTAGGGGCTAAATATTGACCCATTTGGGGCGTGTGTAAGTAGGGTAATGATGAGGAAGGATTCCAATTCGGAACCAGTTGGGGGTAGTTATAAGAAGGAGGAAACCAGGCTAGGTCACCTACAAAGCCTCTAAAATTCTCCTCACTTGTAGGCTCGAGTAAACCAGGGTTAATACTACTCATACCAGAATTAGATAGTAGAGATTGATGCTATGTATGAGTTCTTGATGAAGTTTCCCCCTTTTCCTGAATTTTTCTTTTCCTAAATACAACCTTATGAGCAGCTTGTATTAGCTTCTTTGTGCTGTCTGTTAAACCCGATTGTGACCCTTCAATTATCGCTTCTTTTTCTTTTTTTTTAGGTTGGGTATTAAATCTCCCGATAATTCTGTTGCCTCAATAAATTCATTACCAAATTCCTGTGACACAAATAACTTTAGTAAATTCAACCTTATGATATAAAGGAATTAAAAAAATGTAGTTCTTTACCTCAGCACGATCAATAAGGGTTTGCAAACTCGTAAGTTGTCGTTGGGGCCAATGATTGATACCTAATTCTCTACAGCGTTTTTTTAATTGTGTCGTTCCAATGTTGAGTTCCTTCGCAGCTTTCTCAATTGGTTCGTTAAAGTGTTCAGCTATTATTTCCCTACTTAATAAATGTCTGAAACCTCTTTCACTGCTATCTGCTATGTTTTCTGAACTAGAAGGTTCAAATCCAATTGTATTGTTATCATTCTGGATCATTTGAACATGATCCTGATTTTTTGACCCAAAGATGGACATTGATTCATCAAAATTAGTGGCCTCTATCGGTAATAATTGTTGGTTTTCAACTAAAACCTCAGGATTCTGAAATCCTTCTAGATTCCTTTGAATCAACCGAAGATGATCTTGATATTGAAAACCAACTCGGGATTCAATTCAATATTTATGTTATGAGTCCTCTGTAATTGATTCTCATCCTGAATACCAGCCATGAATTCTTGATTCATGGGGACAAACTCACTGCTTGTTGGGTGCACGTCCATGAATGGATTGTACTCAGTTAGACCATCCACAAATGGGTCTACAAATAACACATGTCAAATGATAAAACAAAATAGAATACTTATAAATGGATCATTCAAAAGAATTTAACCTGGTAGAAGGCATGGAGTCTGATCAAGTGCAAAGTCAGATGCATGCACCGGATCATTTGAGTTAATGTTCAACTCGGGAAAAATTTCCGGCTCATCGTGGAGATGCTCTATTGGTAGTATATCTGGAAGACTGTACCATAATTCAAAATAAAAAAAAACATTAGAAAGGTAATTGAAGTATGGATGATAGATGTCTAGAATGTTAGAGTCACCGAACTCTATTAAGAATTCTTGGTTTGAAGTACCCTCTCCTTGCGGAAAACCAGGTCCAGGGTTCGACAGATCGCCCATTGAAGATATGTTTTCCATAACTCGGCTTTAAATATGAGTTTGTTTACGAACAAACTAGTGATAAGAGAGGATGAGACTGAAAATGAATGACACTACATACCTGTATATATAGTATCTTGCAGCTGGAATCGAAAGGACACACGGAACTGAAAGGACACCTCACGTTTTAATTACTGAAATTCAAACTAACTACAGTAGATGCGACTTTTCACTACCCCAAGTGACATTTTTTCAAAATTCTCTGCTTGACTCTGGTGAGAACGAGACTTTTGAAATAAAACAAAATTTTATGTCTCCATATAATGGAAATAGTTTAAAGAGTGTTCAGTACTCCAAAAAAAAAAACTTACAAAAGATGATGTAAATTTTATATTTCGGTGAAACACAAAAATTTGGAGATTCTACAAAAATAGACTTATTTAGCCAAAAAGTATTTAAAAGAAATGTTGAATTGAGGCAAATATGTGTTGAAATATGACGAATTCATATAAATACGAAATAGTGTTAAAATTAGGTGTTGCAAGTTAACTAGGTTAACTATGTATATAGGTGGATTAGAAAGTACTAAATATGTACTGTAGATAGTAGCCGGTCAAGTCGATGTGTGGGACTGTGAGAAACAGTTAGAGTTTTTTTGTACATCTAGAGTAATTAGAAGAAAAGAAGTATGGAGTGAATGAGAATAATAGGACCTTAAGCATTATTATAGAGATATGTGAATGTTGAAAGGGAAAGATAATTAAATCTTGTAAAGTTTCGGCAATAAGACGAGGAGGATTTTTGAAGGACATAAGGACTCGATGGGAAATACATAGAGGAGTTCGAGAATGCGGATTTCAGGACGAAATCCAAATAAGTGGGGGAGACTTGTAAGACCCGTATCCCTGATTATAACATATACTTAAAATAATAGTGTTAGGAATTATATGATGTTGGTAGTTATAAAGCTAAGAAAAACTTTAGTTACAATTTCATATGAAAATCAGCATTTTGTGTCGTTTTTAGAAAAATCATAATTAATTCTAGAAAACTCGTTTGGACCTCAAACCAATGCACAAAGTTTAAAAATTGAGTCTAGTATAATTACCAAGAATAATAGTAAGCTTGAAAATGACATTATCTATGGTAAAAAATGCAATCTTTACGGATTAGTTCGGAATTGACAGATTAGATAGTCTGTTTTCAAACATTCATAATAAATCATAGAAAAATCATATAAATACGTAAAATACATCCCTGGAAAGGTATTGAGGTAAATTTCTGGAATATCAAATAAAAACGTGAATTTCATGGGTTTAAAGTCGGCTAAACCAGTATTGAACAGACTGATTCTAGAAGGTATTAATTTCAACAAAGTTATATTATTAAAATCTTTTGTCAAAAGTGTCATGCCATTTTTTATTCAAGAATTCAAGTATAAATACCCCTCAAAACATCTCATAAACCACACAACTAAATCTCAATCCAATATATAGAGGTTTCTAAGAACTAGAGTGTAAGCAAGTGAGCGGAAGGAAGCTCAAAAGCCTAACGAAGGAGTTATAGATCTCGACGACTGGTCATAAGGTAACTACAAACCTTTATATAGCTTAATTAGGTATTGTAAAATAGTTTTTGTTAAGAAGTAGAATATTTAATAAGTATAACATATGTTATATTATACTCATTTCTAACAATAGTAAACAAAAACCTTAAAATGTCGTTATTATAACAATTCGTAATTTCCGAAAATAATACCGATTGATTTACTTACGAGGACGGTGACTAGGCCGATTACTTGGGATCTGGTTGTTGGATTTTCCGAAAGGCTAAAATGCTGAAAGGATCCTGCCACCCCATCTAATCTTCTACCTGGCCGTTCTTTACTTGATAAATCATGGAGTATCATATTGGAATTATTGAAGGGTTTAATGATGCGACTATAATATAGTTAAGGATTAAGAAATGATAGATTTCTTATTATGTTAACAGTTAAAGTTGAAGGAAATACAAAGCCGAGAAAGATAAACGATATAGTCAACTATAATCAGGTGAGTCTTCTCACTATACTATAGGTGATATTGCATGCGTAGGAAGGAAGATATGTTAGACTAAGGTGATCTTACATGTTATGGTAATTGTATGAATTATTGCTATGATAATGATTGTTTGTGGATGGAACGGGATAGCCCGCGAGCCAATAGGCGGAACGGGAATAGCCTGGGAGTCATTAGACGGAACGGGAGAAGCCTGCGAGCGATAAGACAGAACGGGAACTGCCCGTGAGTCTTCAGCGGAACAGGGATAGCCTGCGAGTCTCACAGACATATGAATGGTTATGATGTGTTGTATGTTATGTGATGGATCGTATGGTATTTTGAGGAACTCACTAAGCTCCGTGCTTACCCTTTCCTTATATAAACTACTGTTTCAGGTACATCAGGTACCATGGATGGCAAGGCATGACGTGTATACACTGTGCTGCTTCATTGTAGGACTGTTTTTGAATGGATGTTCCGTTATGTTGTGATTTCATTAACTTTTGTTAATCCTGGGATGTTTTCATTAAACTTATAAGCTATGGAATTTTGTCAAAATTAATTAAGTGGCTTTTCTTATATTAAAGTGTTCGTTTAATTTTTTTTTTAATTTTACCCTAAAATTTTGGGATGTTACATAAGTACTTTCAAACATTGTTCACTACAATGTTGTACATTTCACTTGGGTTTTGCTAAAAATCACTTGTCATGTTTAGGAAATGTAAGACTCTAGGTCTAATACATAGTCTGACATACATGATAGACCCAATAGCTGAAGCATATGGAAACTCATCATGGATCTCAACTTATTGGGATTTGAGGGACATTGAGACTTGCATGAAACAAGGCCATGTGGCATTGGTTGGGTTCCAAGCTTGGAATCCTATATCCTAAATCGTTTAAAAACAAATCAATGTATGTACTTTGATTGAGACCAATAAACATTCTTTATTTATATCTATGGATCTTGATTTTGAGTATACATTGTACATCTTCCTAATCATCCATTGAAAAGCACCTCCAGAGCTAAGACTTTACATCCTACAAGGTGGAAGTGTCATTTCCAATTAATTGTATGCCATTAATATATAGGATTAGAAAGACAAAAACATTTAGGGTTAACCTAGTGTAGAAACATGGTTCATCCATTTTTTGAGTAAAACCAATCCCTTTGACATTCTCGCCAAAACATAGATTCCAGCTCATATATGCTTGCTTCAACCCGTAGGTGGATCTTTGAAGCTTGCACACTTGACCATGATGCTTTCAGTTAACAAAATCTTTTGGTTGCTCCATATAAATATCATCATTCAGCTGGTCATTTAAAAAGGCAGTCTTAACATTCATTTTTCATATCTTAAAGTCATAATATGCAACTGTGGCGGTAAGTTTCTAAAATATGGCGAGCCAAAAATCTTGAGAAATTTCCCTTCCATAGGGATCGTTGTGGCATGAACTCATCTTTTCCTTTCCTCACCGCCGCCCTACCTTGTACTAGATATGAAGGTTTCCTTATGGAGCAACCCGTGCATCTCAGTCAGGCCCTCCAATCTCTTTTTTCTTGGTATATGATGTCTTTCCTCAAGGCTAAACTCAAAGGTATCTAAGGGAATTAAACCTAGCTTTGCAGCCAGCTGCTTCAATTGCATGCATCTCACCCCACACTTGGTTGGCTAGCCATATTAGTCTTACAATACGCTTTGTCGAACTATCACAGATAGATGGCTTTGAAAACGTATACGATTTTTGAACACTTCTATCTAAGCAATTATAAAAGCACAGAATTTGATCCCCCTAAAATGGATGGATCTGGGATTGATTGCGGAACCGAGCATAGAGAACCCCAGACGAGCAGGAAGGTTAGTTGTTAATACTCATAGTTGGAGAACATGTATCTCCATAGTTTATACCATGAGTCTATATTTTCCGCAAGTCATTCTTTAAAGGTTTGTACATTTCTATCTATGTTGGTATTCTTCTTAAACACTTATTTACACCCGACTACCATGTTGCCCGTGGAAGGTTAACCAAGTTCCAAACTTGATTGTCCTTCATGGACTGCATCACAACATTAATAGCTCTAAGCCATTCACCAGATTCTTCAGTTGATACTTCCTCCTGGTAAGAAATGGGCTCAAAATAATCCCTTATTTCATCATTATTCATAGGAAATCTATATATGTTGAGACACTCTAGCAGATCTGTCAATGCTTCATGTCTCAATTGGAGCTTTTATAATTGATTGTATTGGCTCGATGTGTTGACCATTAGTCCAATATGAAGGTGTTGTATTTTATGGTTCTTGAACTTCTTCAAGTTCTATAGTGCTCCCACTTGTTTTTTCCAATAGGAGATTCTTCTCAAAAAACCTAACGCTTTGGGAAATAAATACTTTATACTCTATGGGATTATATAAATAATATCCCATATTGTTTCGTTTTGGTACCCTACAAATATGCACTTGTTAGTTTGATTCAAGTTTGTTTAAGGTTTTAATATACCAAATGAGGCTCGCAACTTAACATCTTCAAGTGATTACAAATTGGGTGCTTGCCTTTGTCATAACCATATTTAGTATACATGCAACAGACTTTAAAACGTATTCGTAGAACATCATTGGAAGTATTGCTAGACTTATCATAGACTACTATGTCAAGCAAGGTATGATTCCTCTGATCATACACCCTATTATGTTATGGAGTACCGACTGGAACGACTTATGAGACAATCCTACATTTTGTAAGATGATATAAAAACTGCTAACTCATATATTCACCACCATGATCTAATCGTATGGCTTCAATGGGTTCCGTACTTGATTTTTTATTTCATTTTGGAAGGCCCTGGATGTTTCAAACGCTTTATGATTATGCCTAATGATATAGACATAACCATATTTACTATAATAATCAGTAATGATAATGAACTGGATAAAATAGTATCTAGTGGCAGTCTTAAAAGGGCCACATACATTTGTTTGTATGACTCCTAGCAGGTATTCACCTCTCTATTTTATGTCAGAGAAGTGAGACTTAGTCATTTTTCTACATAAATAAGAATCTTATAGATCATATGACTTGAGCCAGTCAATTCTAAAATTCCCACCGACTGGATATTGTTATTTGTTTCTTATTGATGTGACCAAGATGACAATGTCATAGATATGTTTCATTCAAGTCAGACTTGTATCTAATGGCATTATATATATATATATATATATATATATATATATATATATATATATATATATATATATATATATATATATATATATATATATATATAGATATATATATAGCTTTATTGTTTGGGGTCCGATTATGCATATCTAGTTCATAAATACCATTTCCTGAACTAATATTGAAATAAACATATTTATTTTATACACAACAATACCATAATCAGAAAACATAGGTTCATAACCAGTTAAATGGGAATCTGAAACAATTCCTACACTAATGCTAGAGGCATAATGGCAATCATCGTGTGTAAGAATGAGACTATTTGGTAACTTTAACTGATAGATTTTGATGGCTTCGATTAGAGCTCGTGTATTGTTGCCAATGAATAAGTACAAATCATATCCTTTTATATTCATGCTTCTTTTAAATCCTTGTACATGTTCCAAATGTGAGTAGCATAACATGTGTCAAACACCTTTGAATAAAAAGCATAGAGATCTCTCACAAAGAGTGGAAAATATATACATGACTTGTTGGAAGATCCAACTTTGATGTCTCTCAACCGAGAAAAATATTTGGAGCAATCCTCTTCCAATGTACGATTTCTGCATAATGGAAGTAATTAACGTCTTTAGTGGATTAATATCCTTCTTAGGTCGACATACAACTTTCTTTCTATCTTTCCTTCAAATGAGACCTCTTCCTACTACTTACAAGAACCTCACGTTCTATACAAACCATATGATGTAGCTTTAGTTTGTAGTCTTCCCACTTAATATAGAATTGATTTTGAAACTTCTTATGGAACTTTTCATTCAACTGTTTGATAACAGAGTAGAGCTTATAGCCCGACAGATTTTCTTTGAGCTTCAAGATCATATACAAGTTATCATGAAAGTAGCGACTTCATGCTATTCAATACACTACTTACACCAGGAAAGATATCGATGCTAAGATGTTCTATCAGAAGGTGGATAAGGAGGCGGTTTAATATAAAGATGTAGTTTGTTCTCATATCTTAGAACTACTCTCAATGTACATACCCATCAATGAAATTCTAATTATTTAGCTTAATGTTCTTAAGGAGAAAACGAAGTGAACATGTGTTTATAGTTGACATCTACACAAGGAAATAAGTTTAATTTTAATATTGTCGATATTTAATCCTTTATAAATTAATTACCGTTTTGCTTCTATAAAATTAATTATATAAAGGATAACACCTACATCAAGGTCTCATGTTCATACTCTAATGATCATACAAATCACAATAAGTTTGATAGGTAGGTAACGTTTATACAAGTGCAACTCTTAGTTCTTTATGAGACTTGAATCAATTATATGATACACAGTTTTCTTCCCATTATTTCCCTTCCATGTGCTTTTTAACTGGGTTAGGGTGACAATTAAATCGCTTAAAGTAGAACATGTGAACTTCTCGCTTAAGACTAGTCAAGACGAAGAAATTCACCATGACTTAGGTTTGATTAAGACACAAAATGTACCCACAAGTTGCTTAATAACAAAATTGTAGAAAAATATATTGCATTCATAAATATGTTTGTAGACACTTAGATTTATTTTCAAAACAAGTTAAAAAAATAAAACTATTTTAGTGTGTGTTTCAATTAAACATATTAAATAAAAAAGTTTGTTTCAACAAAAAATAGAATAAGCAACAACCTTCGGTTTAAATTTACAACAATTAAAAGGAATGAGTTGTCTTTGATTATTTATTAAGCCATTAAGAGATAATTATTTAAAAAGTAAACAATTTCACAGAATAAAAGGACCCAAAAAATATGCCTAAAAACACCATCGTCGTTAGAATGCCACCGCCACTATCGAGGGTCACTAACGTCACGACGCTTCGCACCCACCACTTTAACTCACCGGTTGGGTCGAGTCGAGGGTGGCTGGCCTCAGGGGCGGACATAGAGGGTGGTTGGGGTAGCAAGTGCCACCCCTCAAATTTTTTGGTGTAGTGTAAAATTTTTGGAAAATTTTTTATCGTAGTGTAAATTTTTCGGTGTACTACCCCTAAACTATTGTGTGCTACCCCTGAGATTCTGTTCTGCGTCCGCCACTGGCTGGCCTTCATTGCTGTCCACATTTAATCGTAGGTGTCTGGCTTCTCGTTGTGTCAGTCAGTGGGTTGAAAAGGCACCATCCCAAGGAGCTAAACCAAGGGTGGTGCTTGGTCTATCTAGCACTTTGGGATGAACAATTGTCCATTTGCTTGGTCCATCTCGATTTGGTCTTGTTATTGATCCGTCATTATGTCAATTACAACAAAAAATTACAACCCACAAATTTTAATGAATGAAAATACATATCATTACAAATTACAATAAACTTGTTTGGAAACCATTAAAACTGTTAAAAAGTCGAATTTTAACAGTTGTTGTATTTTGATTGTTCTTTAAGATCTATACAAAAAAACATAAAAAGATATAACACTAAATATTTTATAAAATCGAATTTTAACAGTTGTTGTATTTTGATTGTTCTTTAAGATCTATACAAAAAACATAAAAAGATATAACATTAAATATTTTATAAAAGTGGCCATGATACAACTTTTGGTGTTTGATTTAATCTAGAACTTTCAAAGAAAACATTTTATGTAACGAAAGTGTAAATTCAATACTTTACAACCCGAAACGTATAGATTCGGATAGACATAAATTTTCAACATTAAACAACCTTATGAAGTTAGAATACATACCCCTGAAGTGTAAGAGATGACAATCAATGCAGACTGTATATGAGATATCCACATAAGGCAACACAGATGATTGTTAGATCACAACTTGATCAAAGACTTGAGGAATTCTTCGTTGGCTTATTGCTTGCATCAAACTCAAGCAAAGAGGAGATGGGGCCTATTTATGCCGAGGGTTTTAAGAGGATTGGAGTTTGATAATTGTTTATTATTTCACTAGGTTATAAGCCCGTGTTCAACACGGGGTGGTTACTTATAAATAGACAAACATAAAATAGAAATGTGCTTCAATGTCAAAAAGTAAATCTTTTCTAAATTATCTAAAAAGAATATGAAAAAATCATTTTTTCAAAGTACACTGTTATTAATGAACTTTTGCAAAGTTCAATGATAATAACGATAGTTATTCTAGAAAACTTTTCTATAAATGAACTTCAATGTACAAAAACGAAACTTTTCTATATCATCTTAAAAGAATATGAAAAAATCATTTTTCTTTTCAAAGTCCGCTACTGTTTATATATTTTTTTTGGCAAAAATATCATATTGGATATTGGATTTTACGGGAAATTGAATATGATTCTCAAGTTTTTTAAGCCAGATATTTTTTGTTCCAACATAGGATAAAATACTATTTTTTAAATTTTCAATTAAAACATTTTACATAAAACAATTTATAAGAAAATGAAATATATCAGAAGATTTAACGTTGACTATATCCAATACTACTAATAAAAGGTCAATTACATGTTTCGATAATGAATAGCAAGGCAAACGGTCTCAACTTCAAGTTAAAACTTGTGTTCATAGTAAAGAAGTAACCATAATAAAAAAAGGAACCATTGTTGCTTATAATTAAATAATGCATAATTAAATGACTTGATTGTTTAATTAAGTCAATATTGTAATAGAAAGGAAATATAATTGGAATCTAGAATACACATATTTTGTTATAGACTATTGACATTCCCCACATGGCTTTTTACGCTCACATGATTAACAATCTAAAGCGACCACAAAAAATTTATCATAAGACATTTTGAATTTCAATAAAATTTATCATTAGACTCTCGATAAGCAGAAACATGGGTTTTTGACGTTTTTGCCCTCATGTGATAAACAACAGAACATACATATACATATAGGTTCAACTACTATTATATCTTCCCAAAAAATTGAATCTCAAAATACTTATGAGATTCCCAAAAGTTTGAATATCAGAAGCCTTATACACCACATGAATAAGTCAACCGTCCCTAACGATAAAAAATGAATTATAAGGACTACATATACTTGGCATGCCTCTAATAGGATGATAGCTTTAACATAATTTTTTCCATTCTGATAAGCATTCCTGGAGCTAGTATTTGACTGAATTGAGCTTTTAACATCATTTTTTGATTTTCTCCACTATAAATGGCATTTTGCCCCCGTCTTCATTTCGTCATCTCCTTCATTGTCCTCTTCAACAAATCCTACATTCAAATACAAGTTAACCAACTAATGAAAACTAAATTTATGATTAGCGTATAATAATAATAATTTATGAAACATTTTATTACCACGTGCTGTTACAAAAGTGAATAACTATATCTTGCATTTAAACAAATAAACGAAAGTAAATTACAATCTTAATTAGGACCAGATGCTCACCTTTGGAATTGGAACCACTTTGGAACTGCCAGTTTTGGATTCAGAATCGATTTGACTGGTTCCAATTATACCCACTAACATATGGAACTGATTGGAGTCAGCTTGTTACAAGACTTGGAAAGTCAAAATTCTAGAATGTTTATATATTATTTGCAGTCGGCTTATTAGACTCCAAGGTCGACGATTTTAAGTTCTTTAGTGTCTTCATATGCTACAGTAACAACCCTCTACTTGGTTACTTGAGAGCTTGATAAGTTTAAGACCCTAATTGAGTTAGACTTGCAACAGTTCCACAAAAGTCTGTTTATATGTTTTTCTATGTCATGTTACTTTTAAAGAAGACGCACAACATATTCACAAACACAACTTACACACATAGTATGTTTACATACTAATAAAAAAACATAAAGTACTTATTTACTAATACCCTTAATAATAACATACTTTCATTAATTTGTAGCGAAAAGCAAGCGCAAATGGCTTCAGTTTTCTGGTATTCGACTTACAAAGGGTTATCGGTTGGTAGAAATTAGTTGGAATTATTAGAGACACGGTGGAATACTGGAATTCATACAAAGCAACCGAAATCAGAAGATTCAATTCCAAAAGAACATCGTCAAGCTAAACAAAAAAAATCAGAGAAGCTGTAATGAGATTGAAGGATCATATAAGTATATCGGAGAAAGACGAAGTAAGCCCTAATTTCATATAACACTTAATAAACAACCCATTACTTAAATGCAAAATGATTAACAACAAATATATTTGATAGACAAATCATGCCAGTTAAAGATATACCTAATAAGAACAGAGGTTTCAAAACAACCCAACAGCAATTTCGTTTAGACTTTTCAACAAACAGTTGGTGGGCGAATGAGGGACACACAACGGTTAATGACTAACTTTAATTGTATTCAGACCTTTCAAAACAACCAAATACGTAATTGAAAAGGAGAAAAAACATGCCTGATGTGGAGTGAATTAAGATGAAAGTTACAGAAGCCACTACTAGAAAAAAGGCCTTTAATGACACGCATTGCGTGTCATTAAAGGATACAGATGACACGCAAATGTATGTCAAGGAAGCCCCTGTCATAAATGACAGATGACACACATTTGTGTGTCGTAAATTTACGACATACATTAATGACAAACCTTTATGACTTACAATGTAAGTCATAAATTTTTTTTAAACAAATAATCTCTCTATATATATATATATATATATATATATATATATATATATATATATATATATATATATATATATATATATATATATATATATATAAGATTTAATAATATTAAAATTAAGTCACACATTAATTTAATGTTTAATAAAATAAAAGAAAATATTATTAATACAAATCCAATCCATTACAACATCACAATGTCATATACAACCAGATTATCCACCACTTGCAGCACCGGCCCGTAACCCGCGGACGCGATCCAATAAACAAAAACCGAACCGGCGTTCACAATTACTGTTCCTTCCAATCTTGAAGCTTTCCATAATCCAGACACCCATCTTTAATTCTTGAAAACAGATGAAGAATTCGCTTTGACTCTTTGACGAGGGTAATACAAGATGGGTATGTGCATCTTTTAGCAAATTCTTTCCAACGGGTTTTAACCTCAAAGGGTTGGCTTTCAAAACTTTACAAACCAACCCATCATCAAACATGACCTTCACATTATCAAGAACATCATCAATTCTACCTAACCCTGGCCCAAAAATTACATAATCGCCCACTTGAAAGTTGCTCACACGTTTCAAGTTCTTTGAAGACACATCATTTATAATATAGACATCAATAGCACCACCGACCTGTCCAGTTGGATCAGAAACATTAGCAACATAATATCCATGTATAAAAGCTCGGTCAATGATCATCTTGACTTTGGGTTGGCTCACATTCCTCAATAACCACTACACCACAAAAAAATTCCATCAACACTAGACCCAAGTTTCCACCCCAAAACAAGAACCCACACACAAAAGGGGCAGCAACGGGACATACAAAAGACCAATTGTCCACAAAGTCAAACAAACCTGGCATTTTGTGTGCTAAACCAAGGGCCCGGCATAAAATTGGTGCTTGTTTACACTCACAGACTTTGACGCGATCCTAAAGAAGTTACAAAAAGGCCTCGGCTTCCGATAACTTTCTGTCATTATTGTTATCATTATCCGAAATACCCAATTTACCCCTCCATTCATCGGCCATGGCTTTAGCTTCCTGCTGAATTTCTAGCCCTAATAACACATCCGATCCCATATCCCCGTTTGCCAACATATCGCTTAACGCCTCCATAATTTTTTTCCCAGCAAGATAATTTCAAGCAATCCCTGCTAGAAATGCCTCGATTCGAAAATAAGATGCTAAGTATACAAACATAACACTAGTTAAGAGAAATTGAGACAGAATCTGGGAGTAACAAAGAAAGGGTGAAGTAACGAAGCAGTATTTCACGATTTATGAGTTAATACACATACCTCAATCGAAAACCCTAACACTGGTCGATCTTCAAGTGATTCATCGTTTGGTTTCATGAGGAGCGACGTTTGGGAGTAACAAAGAAAGGGTGAAGTAACGAAGCAGTAAATCACGATTTATGAGTTAATACACATACCTCAATCGAAAACCCTAACACTGGTCGATCTTTAAGTGATTCATCGTTCGGTTTCATGAGGAGCAACGCCTGAATCGAAACCACTAACACCAGATGATGTTGAATCAATTCACTCTTCGATTTCACGAGGAGCAAGGAAATGGCGAGGGAGCAAGGTCGTAAACGATACCACTGTTGATCACCAATGCACGAAAACCCTAACACGCTAGAGAAAATGATAAAACGAGGAACTCACGATGAGATTTATCAGTTTAGAAGAGAATAAAAAACGACACTGATATGATATTTTTAGATGACATACAAATATCTTAAAGCATCCTCCGTGTTCTTTTTTTTTTCAATTATGACACCAAAATATGACATACATTTTTGTATGTCGTAATTGTCTTAAAACGATGACACGATTTTATGACATACAATTATGTATGTCATAAATCCTTCAGTTTTATAAAAAAGATGACATGTTTTTATGACATATGGTTTTGTGTGTCATAAAATCAGTGTGTGTCATAGTTCGTATGTCATTAAAAGCCTATTTTCTAGTAGTGAGCTTGAATGGCAGAGAAGCAATGTAAATTGGAGCAGTGTATCGTATTGAAGATGAGGATACGTTATATAGGAAAAACGTATCAATGAATCTCTTGAATAGAGTCATACTGATTGATTATTTCCTAAAGTAATTTAAGTTTCAAACGAAAATGAGAGTTCATCAGAGGAGGAAGATTCTGCAATTTAAATAAATCCCATTGATTAAGGAAGTTTCAAACTAACGTGAGGTAATTAAGGGATCAAGATTTGATGACCAAAATAAGTTATATCATATGCGTAACTGATAGACATAGAAGGGGGGGATCCATTGAGCGGGAAAAGATGTGGAGACGCCATGAGAGAAGGACGCGTGGCGGAAGATTTACTCTTTTATTAGGATAGGAAGATTATTTATCTTAACTCATTCCTTAAATACATATGTTGATGGATAAGGCTCCCAAAGCCATTTCAAGATCCGTTAATAGATTTAAGTCTATAAACCAAAAATAGAATTAATAATTACCATTTTAAAATTTCAACAACTTTTTATTTTAGTTATTTGATCTAATAAATAAATGAAATAAAAATCATTTCATTTTCTTTATTTATTTTAATTGACAAATAATGAAGTTTATTACATGAATATTTTTTATTTATTTTAAAACTTTTATGCCTTTTAATATGAAATGTTGTAGCCCCACACATAATAAATAGTATGGTAGTTTGTTTATTCTTTGAATATATATATATATATATATATATATATATATATATATATATATATATATATATATATATATATATATATATATATATATATATATATATATATATATATATATATAGACACACACACACACAAGTTTTCTTGAGAACTCAAAGATGCGTGAAAACCTTAGAACTGCTTTTGCAGCCAATATTTTTCACTTAAAACAATACAAAAATACTTGTTTTCCATCGTCTAAGCTAGTCACAAGTCGATTATTTCGAAATATGGCTTAATTATGCTAACGTATATATGTACACATTTAAAAAATGTGCATATATGCACATCATGTGCACATATCTATACACATATGTGTACATATACACATGCTTCTTTTGAAATCTTTTGTACATTTTTCTGAAATTATACTTGCGACTGACTTAGATAGTTGAAAAAGATATTTATTAAATTTATATCAATTAAGAATGTCATATGATAATTATTAAAAACGATAGTTTATATGCTATGAATTTACTAAATAAGATATAAGATTTATATTAGTAGAAATAAAATGGTTGAAAAACCATTTCTTTGAGCAAATATAAAAGGTAATACAATTACAATATATAACTTGTTTCATTACGTTTTTTTAATGTTTTTTGATCTAATAACATTTTAAATACATGATCAACACTTGCGTATGTGGCTGATGAGATAAAAATGACGACGATCAATGAAAAAACTGGTGAAAAATAACTAAAATTTAGTTAGAACAATAAGAATAACATTTTCGCTGCAACATATGAAGAATAGTAATAATCTATTTATATATTTTTTCATGATTCTAAAAATTAAGTCCTTCCCAGGCATCCGGTAAAATTAGAAACATAGAGAGAATATTAGCGTTGCCATTGCACAAAAACACAAGAATAACACACAAAAATCAAAATATGGTCCAAATTTTTTTAGATGATTATAATAAAAGTTGAGGTAAAAATTGGTCATTTAACTTTTCGTTTTGTTCTCTTTTGGTCACTTAACTACCTACAGTTTTAAAAGGTCATTCAACATTTTATTTTGCATAGAAAAGATTAGGGCTGACAAATACGTACCACGGAAAACCAACCAACATGCTACCAACCGAACCAATAAAATTGGTAGCCAATATGCTTGGTAGTCAACATGTTTGGTTGGTAGTACCATACCAATTAAGTAAACATGGTACGGTAATGGTATAAAATTTGAGATACCACGGTAGTACCGTACCAACCAATTCATATATATATATATATATATATATATATATATATATATATATATATATATATATATATATATATATATATATATATATATATATATATATATCATATTTCAATAGTCATTTAGCCACATTAGTCGATACTACATAGTTATTACCACATTAAATTTAGAAATTAAAAATTTACGAAGATGTTATTTCAATAAAAGTCTTTAAAAAATTAAAATAATTACATAGCTAATTTCTTGGTATATACAATTACCAACTTGTACCAACCAAACTTGTTGGTAACCAAACAAGTTGGTACCAAGTATAATTGGTATGGTTCTGGTAGCAAAAATTTTGTACCAACTATAGTTGGTACGGTATACGGTTTGGAGAAAAAAGAATTGGTACCGTTCCAATTCCACCCCTAGAAAAGATCATTATGACCGGTTATAACCCGTTACCTGCTTAGTTGGCTGTCATCGGTCCATTTGGCAACCAAAAATTCAAAATTGATTAAATAATGACCGAACTCTTTGTCATTCTCTTAACGTGTATATTTCACAGAAAGTTTGAACTTTGCAAGAACTTCAGGAAACAGTGATCAACCCAAATCATAGGTATGCAAAAGCCCTAAATTACATGCTTAGTTAAATTTTAGTGTCGTCTTTCTCATATATCGTGGAAATTCACAAATGTTGACAGTGGAATTCCACTATGATGGGGCTTTTGTGCCGAAGCTCTTACACTAGGAAGGGGAGTGTGCGTAAAAGTGTTTTGAATGTTGATTTAAAAAAAAATAGAGTACCCTGACCTAATAGACTACCTTTCTAGCTTGACCAAGTTTATAGTAAATATTTGTTTTACTTAGATGGAAATCAACCATTGGCAAGAAGCTTGAAAATGCAGATGTATGATATAGCTTTCAGTAAATGCAAAGGTCATGAAAATCTTAATGGTGGTAAAATCTATATTTATGTTGATCAATCTGGGTATGAGTATTGACAACGCCTAGTGATATTACATATTTTAGTCGTTGTTTAGCCCTATTCTTAGTGAAATTATATCATATATATCGTGGTATTCTCACTTTTCGTGCCAGTACTTGTTTGGAAGAAAATAATGAAAACAGGGACCAAAAGTGTACAAATTGGAGAAGTTTGGAGAAGAAGGAAAAATCATGAAAATACGTACGCACGCCGCGGAAATCAAGAAGGCGCGACGCGGATACAAGGCGGTGGAACAAAATTCAAAGTCCGAAGAAACGGGGATAAAGCCCTACGCGAGCCGCGGAAACCATATATACGCGGCGCGGTTGCGTAAATTTTGCAACTATAAATAGAGGTGTTTTCAGCCGAAAACCCGAGCAAAACCCTGGTGAAAAATCGACCGTAGAGCTCTTTGACTCCAAGAACTCGTTTCCAGTAATTACCTTTTGGTATTTCAGGTTTTTATGTTTAATTTTTTTTAGTTTAATAGTTAGTATTAGTGGCTAGGGTTTGTGGGAGTGACAACCACTGACTTTGAGCATTTCATTTACTGTTTTCTAGTTCTTGTTACTGTATTGGATGTTTGGAACCTGTTTTGGGTTTATAATAATCATTCGGTTACAAGTAATCTTGGTTTTTCGGTGTTTTGATGCTTGATATTGGTTTTGAATGCTTAGATTGTGTTTGGATGTGTTTATGACCTTGTTTGGGACTGTTTTCCTTTGCTGGTTTCAGTAGCCAACTAGGTTAGCTTTTAGGTTTGGACTTTAGCCAGTGACTGTCATTTGGACTTTTAGTTATTGGTTCAGTTCATGCCTTGTGATTGTTTGGTTTCTTTGTTTGCCTTTGTTGCTTCTGAAGCAGAGATGTACTTCTGATTTCAGAAAGTAACTAGGTTTGAGTTGAAGCTTAGCTTAGTCTATGCTTGTTTTGATATTGTTTGGTTTATGTTTTTGGGTATCAGTAGTCAAAAGTGTAGGAACTTAAGCCCTCTGACTATAGCGTGACACTATAGTTGTTAATCTATCACCTGACTTGACCACGTAACTCCTGCGGATCGACCCTGACTTCTACTGTGCTGAGTGTGTGTGTTAGGTTTTCTTATTTTTGACTGCATGACGACCGCTGCGATGTCAAATTTTGGCACCGTTTCCGGGGAGTTGTGAGCTTAAGATTAGGTGATTAGTAGGGAACTTTAGTTTCTGATTTTTCTTTTGTGAGTTTCATTTGGTTAGTATTTTGATTTTTGATTTTTGTGGGCGTATTGCATTAATGCATGCGTACCCACAGGGGTGAGCAAGTATCCCCTTTGCATTTTGATCCTGAGATTGAGCGAACTGCGCGCAAAAACCGTGCACGTTGGCTTCTGGTGCACGAGTGCTTCTGGTGGTGCAGTTTCAGCCCCTGTACCCATACCATCATGCACTCCGCCATCGATTCCACCATTTCCACCAGTATCACAACCACAATCCACAAATCCATTCACCTCTGCCATGTCTTAGGGAGCGCCGACCCGTGATGGCACCCCAGTTTCTAGACAGCAGACACCTACTTCACAACCAATTTCACAACCACAACCAGTACTTTTCAAACCTCAACCTACACAACCATAACAATACCAGCAGCCTCCTCAGCAACAGTACCAGTATCCAGAGACGGAGGAGAGATATGATGAGGAAGATGAAGGATGGGTTCCACAAGCGCCCCAACAACCGTGGAACCGAGGTCGGGGACCTCCCAGGAGAACACAACAGCACCAACCACCACCAGGTCAGTAAGGGTATAACGATCAACACTTTTACGGTAACCCTACTAAACCTTTATATTTTGCACAACCGAGAAGACAATCGGTTGCATCACTGTAACGCCCCAATTTCAAAAATTTTAAAAATCATTTATTACAAGGTTTCCAATAAAACGTTTATTCCAAAACATAGAACTGTTCAACATAATACTTAAATTATCAGCGGAAACATTTGAAAATACTAATATAGTTCATTGGCATCAATCTCTTGAATGCGATGCGCTGCCGTCAAGCCTTGCCCTTCCCTTTGTCATTTGGTTTACCTGAAAGATTATAAAAACAACGGGTAAGCTTAAAGCTTAGTGAGTCCCCAAATTACCATACATGCCCACACATTAAACAACCCGTCCTCGAGAACGACCCGACCCTACCCGCCATACAACAGCTATGGGCGTCCATCATACAACAGCTATGGACACGGGAAGGTTCTACCCATCATACAACAGCTATGGGTTCCCGGTTATGGCCCAGCCCATCATACAACAGCTATGGGACAAGGCAATAGTCCAACCCGCCATACAACAGCTACGAGGGGACACGCATCAGTACTGAGCCCAACAACAAATAACCACAGATATAGAGCAAATCATATAACTGTAAACAACACACAAGATGCCTAACATGCAACATCATATAGTAAGGTGAGGATACTCACCTGGTTCGAAACTGTGCAGATATTCTCTAATATCCCCACTTAGCTCGTTCACACACCTAAATCTCACACATATACAACATATCAATTACTGACCAGGCTTTTACATACCTGCCTAAAGGTTAGACTCAATATTTGCCATTAAATCGTGGTCAAAACTAAGTTTCTGGTCAAACAGCCGCTCGCCGCGGCGTGGCTCTTCCTCCTACGCGCCGCGGCTATCAACGAATAATCACGGGGTTTCAGCCGAGTCCGCGCCGCTGACATATCTAGTCCGCGTCACGGCTCGTAACATTCCAATTTGTTTGTAGCGTTTAACAGTGCATCAATCAGCTAGGGTTTCACTCCAAACCCTTCCTGAGATCAGAAACTACCCTAAGATCACTTCCTTAGGGACATGCAAGTCTATTCATGTCCTTAGTATAACCCTAAAGGTTACAAGTCATCTAAGACTACTACTTAAGGGATAACACCATAAAAACGGGATAAACTGAAATATCAGAAGGTAGATCCTTTTACCTTACTTCTGGAAAACAGATAAATGCACCCGATCGCCTACAGCCTTTCCCCCCACGTTGTATTTCTTCCTTCAAGCCTCCAAAGCCTTGGAACCAAAGAGTCTCTGCTGAAACCAGACGCCTCTGCTCCAGAAAACTCCCAAAAACACGAACCCTAGGGCTGGGTCCCTTTATATAGGCGTTTAAATCCGAATTAGGGTTTTTCACTTTAGAGGCGCACCGCGTCGCGGAATTTTTAGACCCGCGCCGCGCGTACAAATCCTTCGCGATTCTAGATTCTTCCTAAAGCCGCGTCGCGGATTCCTTTGGGCCGCGACTCGGTGGAACGGGTCTTGCAATTCTCCCCCACTTAACTGGATTTCGTCCCCGAAATCCGTGCCGGTAAATAATTCTGGATAATGCCTCCGCATTTCCTCCTCCGGTTCCCAAGTCCATTCGGACCCTTTTCGATGCTGCCACTGAACCTTAACTAATCCTATTGTTTTATTTCGTAAAGTCTTTATCTTCCTTTCAATGATGGCAATTGGTCGCTCCACATAATTTAGGCGTTCATCTAATTGAATATCCTCCAAAGGTACTATTGTGGATTCCTGAGTAACGCACTTTCTGAGCTGCGAAACGTGGAACGTGTCATGAATCTGACTAAGCTGCTCGGGCAGCTCCAATCGGTAAGCTACCTTACCTACACGGGCAACAATTCGATATGGTCCAATGTACCTAGGGCCAAGCTTTCCTCGCTTCCTAAAACGAATAACTCCCTTCCAAGGTGACACCTTTAGAAGAACATAATCCCCAACTTGAAACTCGAGATCGGACCGTCGCCTATCCGCATAACTTTTCTGTCGACTTTGAGCGGTTAACAATCTCTCCCGAACCTTCTGAATTAACTCAGTTGTCTTGAGCACCACCTCTGTACTACCCAATACCTGCTGGCCAACCTCGCCCCAGCAAATAGGTGTCCGACATTTTCTTCCATACAACATTTCAAAGGGAGCCCTGCCAATGCTCGCGTGATAACTGTTATTGTAAGAAAACTCAGCTAAAGGGAGATGGGAATCCCAACTCCCGCCAAAATCGATGACACATGCCTTAAGCATATCCTCCAACGTTTGAATCGTCCTTTCACTCTGCCCATCCGTCTGAGGATGATATGTTGTGCTGAAATGAAGGCGAGTGCCTAATTCCTCATGAAACTTCTTCCAAAACCTAGACGTAACCCGGACATCCCGGTCGGATATCACCGAGACCGGTATACCATGCCGAGAGATAATCTCATCTACGTAGACCTTAGCAAATTCCTTTGCAGAGTAAGTCTCTTGGATGGGGAGGAAATGAGCACTTTTAGTCAACATATCCACTATAACCCAAATAGTGTCCATATGTCGAGGGGTTCTTGGCAACTTCGTGATGAAATCCATTGTGATATGCTCCCATTTCCATTCTGGGATCTCAAGAGGCTGCAACTTACCATGAGGCCGTTGGTGCTCGGCCTTGACCTTACGACAGGTCATGCATCTTTCGACAAACCAAGCTACTTCCCTCTTCATGTCTGGCCACCAATAATATTCACGCAGATCCCTATACATTTTAGTTGCTCCAGGGTGGATAGAGAACCTAGATTTATGTGCCTCCTCCAATAGGATTTGACGAACCCCGCTCAGCTTCGGTACCCAAATTCTCTCATGACAAGTTAACAAATCCCTACTATCTTTGACCATAGCTGCCAACTGACCCACAATCCTCTCACCTTTCTGATTCTCGCTCTTGCTTGCTTCCACCTGGGATTTCCTAATCAGCTCAAGCAGCGGTGCCACAATTGTCATCCTTAAACAAACGCCCCGAAGGGGTGCACCCGAAGCCTTACGACTTAACGCATCAGCTACCACATTGTCCTTTCCAGGGTGGTAGTGTATCTCACGATCATAGTCTTTTAATACATCCAACCATCTTCTCTGTCTCATATTGGGGGTTGCCTAATCCATCAGATACTTCAAACTCTTGTGGTCCGTGAAGATGGTGCACTTCACTCCATACAAATAGTGTCTCCAAATCTTGAGAGCGAAGACCACCGCTCCCAATTCCAAATCATGAGTAGGGTAGTTAGCTTCATGGGGCTTCAACTGTCGCGAGGCGTAAGCAATCACCCTGCCTCGTTGCATCAAGACTGCCCCCAATCTCGTGATAGATGCATCGCAATAAACTACCATGTCCTCCATGCCTTTAGGCAACGTCAAAACCGGAGCTTCACACAATTTCCGCCGCAAAGTCTCGAAAGCCTGCTGCTGCTCCTCACCCCACCGAAAAGCAGCGTTTTTCTTAGTTAGCCGAGTCAAAGGTACCACAACCTTTGAGAAGTCTTGGATGAAACGGCGATAGTAACCAGCCAGACCCAAGAAACTTCTAATTTCAGAGGGAGTCTTCGGAACCTCCCACCGCATCACGGCCTCCACCTTAGCCGGGTCTACCATGATTCCTTGCTCATTTACAATGTGACCTAAAAACTGAACCTCCCGCAGCCAAAAGTCACACTTGGATAATTTTGCATAAAGCTTCTCCTTCCTTAAGGTCTCTAATACTTCCTTTAAGTGTTGTTCATGTTGCTCCCTGCTCCGAGAGTAGACTAAGATGTCGTCAATGAAAACTATAACTGACCGATCCAACATCGGTCGACACACCCGATTCATTAAATCCATAAAAGCTGCAGGGGCATTGGTCAGTCCAAACGGCATTACTACAAACTCGAAGTGGCCGTACCTCGTCCGAAAAGCCGTTTTCGGGATGTCTTCCTCCCGAACCCGCATTTGTTGATATCCTTACCGCAAATCAATTTTCGAGAACCACGAAGCGCCCTGCAGTTGATCAAACAAGTCGTCTATGCGAGGCAATGGATATCGATTCTTCACCGTAAGCTTATTCAGCTCACGATAATCTATGCACATCCTATTGGAACCATCCTTCTTCTTAACAAACAATATAGGCGCTCCCCACGGTGAGCAACTGGGTCGAATAAATCCCTTATCTAATAATTCCCGAAGTTGAATAGACAACTCCAGCATTTCTGGAGGCGCAAGACGATACGGTGCTTTAGCTATTGGAGCCGCACCGGGAGTTAAGTCGATCTTAAATTCCACCTGTCTCTCTGGCGGCACGCCAGGTAGGTCCTCGGGAAAAACATCAGGAAAATCCTGAACCACTGGTATATCACCTGCTTTCTGCTGTGGCTTCCTTTCTCGTGCGTCTACAACATAAGCCACAAATCCCGAACCTCCATGCTGAAAATGTCTGCGTGCCCTAGCAGCTGAACAGAAAACTGCACCTCGATTCTTTCTCTCGCCCTGCACAACCAACTCTCCCCCATTTGGGTTTGAATCCACACTCGCTTGTTCTTACAATCGATCCATGTTTCATGCTGACCCATCCAATCCATACCGATGATGACTCGAGAGTCACTCAACGGTATAGGGATGAGACGATCGGAAACTTTATTCCTTGAATCACTACTTCACATCCCCGATAAACACTAGTCGCTTGCACAGTTTTATCATCCGCAATTTCTACTTCTAACGGCCGTTGAAGAGTTCCTAAAGCAATACCGAAACTCTTTCCCAACGCGGCAGACACAAAAGAATGACTAGCACCCGAATCAAATAGTGCAAAGGTAGGCGTAGAGTTGACTAAGAATGTTCCTAATCAAAGCATAATAGACATATTAATTACACACACCACAAACGCGAGGCAAGTAAAGAAAGAGTACCCGTGACGACGTCGGGCGCATCCTGTGCCTCCTCGGCGGTCATGACGAATGCTCGACCCTTGGTCTTAGGGGCTTCCCTTTTCCCCTGCCTACCATCGGTAATCCGGAGTGTAGTGGGTGCCGGATTCTGAACCACTCCCTGAGTCAGACGGGGACATTGGGCCTTGAAGTGGCCTACCTGATTACAATTAAAACAAATCTTGACCTCTTGCCGACAATCTTTAGCATAGTGGCCCTCCTTTCCACACTTATGGTATATTAACACCCAGCAACGCCCCTCATGATTCCTTCCACATTTACCACACTTACCCTGGCTCCTTTGCCCTTGCTTTCCCTGATCTGCCCCTCGAAATTTCTTCGACACCTGCTGAGTCTGAGTGGGCGCCGGACGCTTCTGCTTTTGTTGGGTTTCTAGTTCTAACTCTCGGGCCCGAGCGGCCGCTATCATATCAGTAAGAGTTTGGTGCCTAGCAGCAGACACAAATTCCCGAATGTCTGTGCGAAGCATCGCCAAGTATCGTGTCACCCGCATGCGCTCGGTCGCCGCAAACCCTGGACAGAAGAGTGCCCGTTTATTAAACTTCTTGGTGATTTTCGTCACCGTCTCAGTAGTCTGGGTCAGATTTAGGTATTCCTGCGCCAAGCGTTCCATTTCCACCTGTGGAACATACTCCAATTTGAACTGTTCCTTAAACTGCGGCCATGTAATGGCATCCAACTGAGCAGGAGTGAGATCTTTCGTTCGTATCTCCCACCAATCCTTCGCACCCTCTCTTAAAAGATTCGCCCCAAACGTTACCTTGGAGTTCTCAGGACAGGAACATGTGCGGAAAGCACCCTCCACTGCGGAAATCCACCGCATGCTAACAATCGGATCCCTGCCCCCATCGAACATCGGAGGCGAACAAGCCGAAAAGTCCTTATAACTTGCATCCCTAGCACGTGATGTGCCCTGAGTAGCCAGTCGTTCCTCGAGCATTGCCCAAAGCTCAGCCTTAATCGTACCAAAGAACTGAGGTATCGCAGCCAACACTTCTCGCGAAACCTCCTCCGCTATCAGGTTACAGAGATTTTCATCAGTCGGTCCTCCCCCACTCGAGGCACCCGCATCTGGTCCACCGTTACTTCGAGTGACTGCCATTTGAAATGCGCAACAGTTCTAATATCAATACTCGGGTCACTCCTATCTACCCAACTACTTGACTTTCTAGGATTCGGTTGACTACTCTTGACTCAAGCGTGAATCCCGTGCTTTCGGTAATACTAGCCTGGTACTACCTTCCACACCTATTCGCTCTTATTCCAAGTTCGTCAATCATCCTCCTAAATGTCACACTCATGCTAAACCATTTTCTATGACTCCTGCGGTCAGGCACTGTTGTGCATTCTGACATACATATAAAACACCCAAAAACGGCACCAAGAAACTTGATGTGTTATTAGCGTTTATAAGATTTTTTGAAAATGATTTCACATTAGTTTTACATTTATGAACAGGGAAATACCATGTATGAATAGAACAACACAATTAGGCAAGTGTACCTAGTCGATTGTAGTATAGTAATGGTAAATCCGGGTTGTCGTACCCAAGGGAAAACGGCTATCTTTAAGTTAAGAAAATCAATTATCAATTAACAATTATTCAAGCAAATACTCAGGGGCGAGTTTTAATGAAAACTCGTAAAACTTTGATTATAAAATAAATGATCATAACAACATAAAAATAAACATTAATATTTAGATTCGATTGAACCATCTAGTTATGTTTGATATGTTATTAGTGCAATGGATATAGAACGTTAAATATCGATTTCTAAAGTGATTAGATGTTTTGGTCCAACTACCTAATCCTATGATTATAAGGTCATTAATGGCAATGGTCATGCGATTATGTATTCCAAATAATCATGTATTGGTTCGTATCATACATGGTTCATTCGAGTTTTTGATCTCAATGGTCATGACAATCAAATTGGTTTGTACAGATTGGCCCTCTAGTACAAACTTTGCATATACATACAAGATTCTACCTTCGTGACCTAACCCTAGGATTTGGTCCATCACTAGTCATATCTGCCTAATGGTCATAGCACAGTTATGATAAAAGTCATATATTCAGATTGGTCCTCTAGACTAAAATAACTCAGCAATAAGTCCAAAAGGAAGGTTCTTTAACATAAATGACGTCAAATGAATTATGCAAGATAACATATAAAACGTTCAATATCCGATAAATAACAATCAAATCATAACTAAACAGTAATCAAATCTAAGTAATAAATAATACAGATAACATAATCTGAAGAATACGGCTTAGGAAATCATAATAGAATGCAATATATATAAAGCAAACCGAATGAAGTCCCGGCCGAACATTCTTCAAGCTCTCGATTCCATAGGTTCCCCTTTGATTCTACAAGCTTTCTGGCCGAGTTTGGTGGTGTGGAGGTGCAGAGATGTGATCTGGTCTGAAGGTGGTGTAGGTGTTGTGAGGTGTGTGTCCAAAAGAAGAGCTGAAGGGCTTGCATTTATAGTAGGTACTGGCGTTGGGCGCGGTGCACCTAAAGGGAGGCGCGGTGCGCCTAGGAGATCTCAGCACGTTGGCCACTCAACGAAGCACGTGGGTTTGCATGTGGGTTTCACTTTAATGCCGGATCTGAGGCGCGGTGCGCCCAAAAGTAGGCGGGGTGCGCCCTTGCACATGCTTGGCAGGTCGGTTGAATCATTGGATGAACGCACGCTTGAATATTTAAATCAAAAAGTGGGACGAACGCACAGCCGTATACAATCGGGAATAATATCGACGTTTGAATAACTGATCCTACCCTAGAGTTAAAACGTTTATTCCAAAACATAGAACTGTTCAACATAATACTTAAATTATCAGCGGAAACATTTGAAAATACTAATATAGTTCATTGGCATCAATCTCTTGAATGCGATGCGCTGCCGTCAAGCCTTGCCCTTCCCTTTGTCATTTGGTTTACCTAAAAGATTATAAAAACAACGGGTAAGCTTAAAGCTTAGTGACTCCCAAATTACCATACATGCTTACACATTAAACAACCCGTCCTCGAGAACGACCCGACCCTACCCGCCATACAACAGCTACGGGCGTCCATCATACAACAGCTATGGACACGGGAAGCTTCTACCCATCATACAACAGCTATGGGTTCCCGGTCGCCTAGATCCTCTTACCTTACTTCTGGAAAGCAGATAAATGCACCAGATCGCCTACAGCCTTTCCCTCCACGTTGTATTTCTTCCTTCAAGCCTCCAAAGCCTTGGAACCAAAGAGTCTCTGCTGAAACCAGACGCCTCTGCTCCAGAAAACTCCCAAAAACACGAACCCTAGGGCTGGGTCCCTTTATATAGGCGTTTAAATCCGAATTAGGGTTTTTCACTTTAGAGGCGCACCGCGTCGCGGAATCTTTAGAACCGCGCCGCGCGTACAAATCCTTCGCGATTCTAGATTCTTCCTAAAGCCGCGCTGCGGATTCGTTCGGGTCGCGACTCGGCGGAACGGGTCTTACAATTCTCCCCCACTTAACTGGATTTCGTCCCCGAAATCCGTACCGATAAATAATTCTGGATAATGCCTCCGCATTTCCTCCTCCGGTTCCCAAGTCCATTCGAACCCTTTTCGATGCTGCCACTGAACCTTAACTAATCCTATTGTTTTATTTCGTAAAGTCTTTATCTTCCTTTCAATGATGGCAATTGGTCGCTCCACATAATTTAGGCGTTCATCTAATTGAATATCCTCCAAAGGTACTATTGTGGATTCCTCAATAATGCACTTTCTGAGCTGCGAAACCTGGAACGTGTCGTGAATCTGACTAAGCTGCTCGGCAACTCCAACCGGTAAGCTACCTTACCTACACGGGCGACAATTCGATATGGTCCAATGTACCTAGGGCCAAGCTTTCCTCGCTTCCTAAAACGAATAACTCCCATCCAAGGTGACACCTTTAAAAGAACATAATCCCCAACTTGAAACTCGAGATCGGACCGTCGCCTATCCGCATAACTTTTCTGTCGACATTGAGCGGTTAACAATCTCTCCCGAACCTTCTGAATTAACTCAGTTGTCTTGAGCACCACCTCTGTACTACCCAATACCTGCTGGCCAACCTCGCCCCAACAAATAGGTGTCCGACATTTTCTTCCATACAACATTTCTTCCATACGACATTTTCTTCCATACAACATTTCAATGAAGAAGAGCAGTCAGTAATAGCAGGAATTAAGCAAAGAAAGAAAGATAAGAAAGGAAAGAAAAAAGAGGAAGCGCCTAAATCAATAGGGCTATTGATGAACCAACCTCTGTGGGATGAACTTAAAGACGCTCCTGAGGACACAAGGATCCTTCAGGAAATGTGCGAGAAAAATGAAAAAGGTAAGATTCCCACACCGGACATAGTTAGATTGACAATCAAGGCAAGTGAGGCACTTTTAGGAACACTGCCCAAAAAAGAAAAGGATCCTGGATCACCATTGATCACTACTACGGTAGGAGATGTGGTCATTCGGAACATTTTGCTGGACTTGGGAGCAAGTGTAAATGTGCTACCGGGGTACTTGTATGACAAGTACAAGAATGAAGAATTAGAGCCAGCAAAGGTTGTATTGCAGCTGGCTGACCAATCAACAAAGGTATCCCGAGGAAAATTGACTAATGTCATCGTCAAGGTTGGAGACTTCTTCTACCCTGTAGATTTCCTAGTCATGGAGTATGAAAGTTTGGATGATGTGTCTGCGCTCATTTTAGGACGCCCATTTCTAGCTACGGCTGGCGCTGTGATTGACTGCAAGACGGGGGATGTTGACATCTCCTTTGGGACGCGAAAAAGGAGGCTGAATATGTTCGAAAACCCTGTATCACTACCTCCAGGGAATGATGACAAGTAGGCAGACAAAAATATGCTAATGGAGCCTGGAATTAGGAACAAAGAAAAAATATGGACGCGAATGGGAGAAGGAGGAAAAGAGGAGATTTTGAAGGAAACAAAGAATCACCCATTGGCTACTATCGATAAGGAGCAATTGCTGGATATGATGGAGATGCTAGAAGCCAGACACCAACAGTATGAGAAAGAATCCAGAGAAAGGGAAGCAAAAGTTTTCAAGCTTCTAGAATCGCAGCAGCAATGGATCAGTGGAGTGAGTGATAAGATGACTCAACTCACATCCTTAATATCAATGATTGGTCAAAATTTCATACCAGAGTTCAAGCAAATGTCATCCGGAGTTCAAGAAGAAGAATAGGGATAGAAGTACCACGTCTGGCTGAAGACGTTAAACTTAGCGCTTGTTGGGAGGCAACCCATCGTGTCATAGAATAGGTTTTGTATTTCTTAGAAATAATTAGGAGAAAATATCATCATTAATTGCAGGTACCAGTGGTCTAAGGCAAGTGTGGGGTCGTGTGAAGAATTTGGAAATTCTAATGACCGCGCCGCGGGAATAAAGAATACGCGACGCGGGATCGTAAACCAACCCGATGCGCAGGGGTTGATTTGGTGACTCGCGCGACGCGGGTTGTGCATTTGCGCGACGCGGGAAACGATCAGACGGTTTCCTTCGATATTAAGGTAAGCCGCGACACTATTCACACACAACCACGACTCGGAGCTCTGATCACCAGAAATTTCTCGCGTTTTTTCTTGCTCTTTTCGTTCTCACTAATACGATACGTCATTCTAACTAGCTTTTACGTGTTAAAACTAGTGATTAGGGGGTTAATTTGGATGATTTTTCCAAAAATGTCAAAAATTAGAAATCGCCAATGCTAACTCATAGGGTGTTTGTTGTGCCTAATAGACACCCTAGATGAGTTAGTCGGCACCTAGGCTACCTTGTGGTGTATTTGGATTGAGTTTAAATAGGTTAAAACTCGATTTGGTTCGGATTTTTGGGAACAGGCGCTCGGCGCGACACGCCTGGTTCTTGGGCCTCGTCGCGATGCGGCGGGGAAGATAAAGGATTGAAATTGCAAAAATTTTTGTTTTTGTGCAGATGGCATTTAGATTGGATCACCAGTTCCTCCAGTTCCCCGCTGAGCTCGATAGCTCAGTGGAGTATATAGCACGGAGGGAAGCCCTCGTCAGTCGCCGGGTTCTCGAGGCGACCGTCATCGACAGAGACATTCTTCGAGACGCCGGGCTCTGGGGAGAGATTGAGCCGTTCTTGCATCGCACCTGGACCCATGAGGATGCCTCATTCACTTGCCGTGGCTGGGACAGGCTTATGGCCACCCAGGATGATACGGTCTACACCGAGCTTCTGCTAGAGTTCCTCTCTACTGTGCGCTTTGCACCAGGTCCTCAGGAGGCTCGTTCCAGGCTTGTTCGGTTCATATTGGGGGGTGTATACAGGGAGTGTAGCCTCCGGGAGTTCGGGATGCGTATAGGGATTTACACGGAGGCAGATCTACAGCACCGCCATTTCACGCAGTTCATCACGGCATGCATTCAGGGGCAGCCCGAGAGGGCCGCCAACATGGAGGTTTGGACACCGTTGCCCAATGTACTTTACGAGGCGGGGACCTCCAAGGAGAGCCATCTCCGTGATCCACTCCACCGCCTCATGCACCGCATCGTCTCCACCTCCATCATGCAGCGGGACGGGGGCGAGAAGGTGTCGGGGAGGACATGACTTATCTCTGGGTCCTCCTCGACCCATCCAGGTTCCTCCACCTTCCTTTTGCCCTAGCCGTCGCCCTGTCCACCCGTGCGACTGGCGCATCCGCCAGCAGTCCCTTGGGCCGGGGGTATTTCATCACCCGCCTGACCCGGTCGTACCGGATTCTTACTGCCCCGGTTGTGGCATCGTTGACCGCCCTAGCTCCAGTCCGCACTACAACGCGGGCACGGGAGAAGATGGGGCTGATCGAGCAGCAGCGGCCCGGTCAGTTCGTGAGGGCACCGACAGAGGCTGTCCAGGCCCCCTGCCAGCGTACGCTCAGCCTGGCAGGAGGCGCAAGAGGCAGCCTGCACCAGCAGAGCCAGCACCACAGCCACAGCAGGAGGAGGCGTCTGAGCTGAGGCGATTAGAGACCAGGGTAGCCAGGATGGAGGACCAGCTGGAGTGGATTGGGGAGGTGCTGCTACAGATCGCATCAGCACAGGGCAGCAGCCCCGACCATTCCCAGCTCGAGCCCATGATCATGAGGCTGGACCCTCCAGGCCACCAGGTGGCACTTGATGTATTTTTCTTTTTCTTTTTCATTATTTTTGGGATATATGTACTGAATCTATGACACTTTATCTTTTTGCTTGTATATATTTTATTTATCTATTTGCATTTAATGTTTTGTTGAGTCATGCATGTTATACCAAATGGGAGGGAGTTGTCTCAGACAAGTGTGGGGTCACCGTGCCCCCTCCACTTGTCTTAACCACCGGCGTGTTTACTGTTGCGCTACAACTCTAGATTGTGAATCATGGGACCTTTTTGTTCAAATTTGTACCTGTGATACCGAGTACCAACCAAGCAATCTACCGTCCAAAGGTGTAACTCTTTCTCCCTTGTTCTAAATAAATTTTGTACAACGGGGACGTTGTACAGTTTTAAGTGTGGGGTGTGGACGGTCGAAAGAGTAATTTTTGAAATTTTTGCAGAAATTACCAATTTTCAAATTTTTAGCAACTTTTTCAATTTTTTAATAAATTGTAAGTTTGAAACGAATGGTTTGTGATTGTTTATAGCACTAGTATCTTTCAAGAGATACTATGTAGTTGTTATCATGCTATTAGTTTAGTCAAACAAGTTGAGTTTTAGGAGTTAGACGATTGGACTGTTTTAAGCTTGGAATTTAGGAAGGAAATGTCAATCTGTGGCCTTTGTTGTTCGAGCCGGTAGGTCTGAAAAGGGTGGCCTCGAAGAGGCATTTGTGCACCTTACCTCCTAAGACCGTCTGGTTTGGGATGGTATTTCTGAAAGCTCGTTACACGGACAACATCGAAAGTCATGGACAGTTCCTTAATGGCCTTTAGAATCTAAATGAGTAAGTACACTTCATTGTGGACAGAAAATTCGTAATCAAGGGTTCTCTAGAAAGCCATGAATTCCAAAGAACACTCTGATTATGTTTTCACGAACTATTTCACTCTAACTCATAAAGCAATAAACTTTGAAACTGAACACAGTCAAAAATTATTTGAGTCTTAGTTAGAATTTATTGAAAAACTCTCTTGCTTGGGGACAAGCAAGGCACAAGTGTGGGATATTTGACAACGCCTAGTGATATTACATATTTTAGTCGTTGTTGAGCCCTATTCTTAGTGAAATTATATCATATATATATCGTAGTATTCTTACTTTTCGTGCCAGTACTTGTTTCGAAGAAAATAATGAAAACAGGGACCAAAAGTGTACAAATTGGAGAAGTTTGGAGAAAAAGGAAAAATCATGAAAATACGTACGCGCGCCGCGGAAATCAAGAAGGCGCGACGCGGATACAAGGCGGTGGAACAAAATTCAAAGTCCGAAGAAACGGGGATACAGCCCTACGCGCGCCGCGGAAACCATATATACGCGGCGCGGTTGCGTAAATTTTTCAACTATAAATAGAGGTGTTTTCAGCCGAAAACCCGAGCAAAAGCCTGGTGAAAAATCGACCGTAGAGCTCTTTGACTCCAAGAACTCGTTTCCAGCAATTACCTTTTGGTATTTCAGGTTTTTATGTTTAATTTCTTTTTAGTTTAATAGTTAGTATTAGTGGCTAGGGTTTGTGGGAGTGACAACCACTGACTTTGAGCATTTCATTTACTGTTTTCTAGTTCTTGTTACTGTATTGGATGTTTGGAACCTGTTTTGGGTTTATAATAATCATTCAGTTACAAGTAATCTTGGTTTTTCGGTGTTTTGATGCTTGATATTGGTTTTGAATGCTTGGATTGTGTTTGGATGTGTTTATGACCTTGTTTGGGACTGTTTTCCTTTGCTGGTTTCAGTAGCCAACTAGGTTAGCTTTTAGGTTTGGACTTTAGCCAGTGACTGTCATTTGGACTTTTAGTTATTGGTTCAGTTCATGCCTTGTGATTGTTTGGTTTCTTTGTTTGCCTTTGTTGCTTCTGAAGCAGAGATGTACTTCTGATTTCAGAAAGTAACTAGGTTTGAGTTGAAGCTTAGCTTAGTCTATGCTTGTTTTGATATTGTTTGGTTTATGTTTTCGGGTATCAGTAGTCAAAAGTGTAGGAACTTAATCCCTCTGACTGTAGCGTGACACTATAGTTGGTAATCTATCACTTGACTTGACCACGTAATTCCTGCAGATCGACCCTGACTTCCACTATGCTAAGTGTGTGTGTTAGGTTTTCTTATTTTTGACCGCATGACGACCGCTGCGATGTCAGGTATTGGATTAGATTGTACAGGAAACCATTCAACTTAATCAAATTGACTTGACACATAAACTTGATAGAAGCAACGGGGAACAAGAAAATGATGATGATGGCTGTGAGTATCATGAGGATGAGGAATACAATATCTCTCAAAAGGAAGAGGAAGATGCTTTGCTTGATGGTTGCCCTATTGAACATGAAGTTGATGCAGAGAAAATAACAACGAAGACAGTTCACGAGGATCCATTTTTCTATGCGTTGGCCATAAATAGAAAGGGTAAAATAAGTACACTAAGTTCAAGTTATCCTTCACATAACCCACAACGGAATGGAAAACAATGATACCTATATGTGGTATGCATTTTGATGACAAATATAAATTAAAAACCTTGCTTATTAACTACTCAGTCGCACACAATTTTGATTTGCATTATGAGAGGAATGATAAACATTGAGTAGTTACAAAACATTTTTAGAGGAAGGTTCATCTACCAAAAAAGAAAAAAAATAAAAAGAACCAACGTGTAAGAAACAAAAGTAAGAAACATGACACAAATGTTAATGAAGATGAAGGCATTCCAGAGACAACAATAGAATATGAAATTGTTAACAATGAAGATGAAATTGTTCCAGAGACAACATTAGAGAATGAAGTTGTTAACAATGTATATGAAGGTGTTTCAGAGGCAAGGGTCGATGGTCCAATTGATTATGTTCAACAGTTGCAAACTACCAAACAGACAATTGCGCACATGTAGCATACACTAGTCTTAATGCTCATCATGCTGTGATTTTGAAGAAACTTAGGAAGTCTGAGCATTAGGTTAAGTTTAAGATTAGGAGGACAGTCTATGACAATGATGGGGGAGGTAGCAGTTTGGATAAGCCTTTCCTATTAGATGAAGACTAGAAGCTTGGATACTACATTTTGCATGGTTTTCTACTTATTTTGTAGCATTTAATTATGCACTTTTTATAAGCTTGTTTAGATTTCCGATACATTGATAAGCTTCATATTTTAACATGCAAAATGGCGATGTTATTTTGAAATGTGATTTTGTGATTTGCACTTTTGATAAGCTTATTTAGATGTGTAACTTTTGTGATTAAGTCACAAAGTACAATGGTTTAATTTAAATTAACATTATAGCATTGTACTTTGATGAAGGTCCATTGGAATACCACTTTGATGAATTAACATTATAGCATTACTTCAAACACTTTTATTAATTAACTTCTGTAATCATTACAGAACAAGAATACTAGCATCATAACTAACAAATAACCATTACAAAATATCACTAACATACTGATTAGGAACACACCTACCAAACCAATGCTTAGAAAAAGCGACCCATTCTAATTTTAATTGGAAAACAATAAGAGTAGCATGATAATTACCAACCTGATTACCAAACAAGAAAGTTATCCTAGCCTAGACTTGTGCATAGTCAATTGCTTCTCCATGTCTTCATTTTTTCCTTTATAATTTTGCATTTTTAACTTGTACCTTTTGATTTCTTTCTCCATATTTTCAAGCAACAATCGTTGTTCCTCTATTTTTTCTTCATGCGCCACCGTTTTTTATGAACATTATACATAAGAGAATGATACCAAGCACTTAATTTTGGGTCCACCTAGTCAAACTATTGTCTATCTTACTTTAGGTTCTTTAAATCAAAAACGAATTTTAGGTTTTTATGGAAATATATGAAATCTTTAGTGTACATAGAACTTACCAGTGAATTAGGGCAAGCATCAAACCTCCTCCCAAGGTTCTCCTTTGACTAGTTTGTAAGTGTTTTTACTCTCTCCATACAATAGCAAAAACCTCGAACATTGAAGGCTGATCGAGAGCCTGAAACGCTGCTTCAGGAGGAAGACGTAGACATGGCGCCAATTAGTTGCTTTTGCCGCCTAAAACTACAATTTTTTTAGATGTACTTGCCAAAAGGACCGATTACAACCAAGTCAGCAGGCCTGCTTGCCTAGTAATGGGTTATAACCGGTCATAGTGACATTTTCAATAGAAAATAAAAAGTTGAATAACCTTTTAAAACTTTAAGTAAGTTAAGTGACCAAATTTGCCATTAACCCTTATAATAATTGAATAATTTTATTATAACCAGATGGCTTAAGAAATTCCGATTGTATATAATGTTTGCTAAAGTTATAGCAATTAGGTTAATTATTGTTTAAATGTTTGCCAACTTTCAATCGATTAAGATTTCACTAAAGGAAATCATCAAATATATGTCTTGTGAAACAAAATCATTTTCTTATGCTTAGTTTCTCCTGAAAGAACCTCTAAAGAAAGTTAATTGGTATATTTATGTTGACGACTGTAGAGAGTCAACGAGTCTTCTCTTAAACCCTAATAATATCGGTAACAAAATAATGGATCTATTTTATTTTATAATATATTGATAAACAAATACGTTTGAAAGCATGACAAGACAGAATGGAAATGCAAAAACACTGTTGAGTGAGAGAGAAAGCGTATACTTTTCCTTGCCGACATTAAACAACAAACAAGTTTAAGGAAATAATTTATTTTAGCAGCACTGCAGCGGTACGGCCACCGGCCATCCCTAACAGTTTAACTTCCTTCTTTAATAACACTTCCGACTGGATTGCATTTATAATAATTAAAGAGATAGAAATAGGAATATGGATGTGTATCTAGCGACCGACGTCGGAAGTTGAGAAATTAGGTCTAAGGATTTTGCAAGAGAGAGAACCAATGGGGCGGAGGAAACTCGAAATAAAGCGGATCCAAGATAAGAGTAGAAGGCGAGTGGCATTCTCAAAGAGGAGATCAGGATTATTCAAGAAAGCACGACACTTTTCCGTTCTCTGTGACCTTGATGTGGCCGTCGTCGTAAGATCCGATAGCGGCAAGCTCTATGAATTCTGCAGCGGTGGTACTAACAGGTGCATTTCATTGTTTTGTATATTTTTCAACCCGATTTATTGATTTCCTTTCTGAAAGATTCTTCGTATATGTTCTTGTGTATTTCTCTATGCACGAGGGAGCATCACCTTTAGATATCAATCGACGGGATCACTGCAATCAGGGCACTAAGAACTGGTTTTTTTTGTCTAACGTTTTAACACACAGCGTCGATATGCTTACTCTCTAGATTTTGTTGTACTCTTATAGTCAGATAGGCATGTAGATCTAGCTAATAGGCACCTACTCTTGGTCGCATTTGGAGATTAAAAATCATTTGTGGTGAAAATAATGTAAGTGTTGGATGGCTACATGCTGATTCGATTTTCATGCTTGCTTCGTACTTAAACCCACTTGTCATGATAACATATCTAGCTAATATGCACCTAGTTGCTATTTTGGTTCATTGGTCTTGACCAGGAAGGTTGTTAGTATGAACCTGAGGTTGTAGTTAATGATTATACACTTTGATTACAAGGAATATACTAAAAAATATATTAATGTTAGCAGACATCAGGAGGCGCCATTGATGTAGTAATGTAGGGATATTGATCATGTTTGTCATAAAAGTCAATGTTGAATAACTATCTAAAATCTCCACTACGAATTCTATTGACTATTAAAATCTATTAACCTATATTTTTCAGATATATTTATGTGACACAATGACCAACAATCAATAATACTCGTTGGTGGTTGTCAATACTAACAAATTATAAACGTAACTAAGTGATAGAGAAGAACTTGTAATAGGGTTAACAAGGGATTGAATTCACAAGAGTGACAATTTTTATCCATACACAACAATTTAATGTTTTTACGTATATTATACAATACCTCTAAAGCATAAATTGTTGTGTAGACGAGATACCATATATAAACTAGAAATGAGGCACAAGACGTGTTTGTTTCTTTGTTTGTGTTAGATTATATTATACTACTTTTGTTTCTCATGTAGTCATGTATACTATAGGGGTCCCTTATGTAACATTATATTTTATATATACGTGATCTATACAACACATTCTCTACGGGGGTTTTCCACATGTTATCATGGTAAAGAGCTAGGGTTTCACCCTATACCCTACCTAGGGCCGGCTCGGCTGTAGTTTATTTTTTCAGTTGTCTCCCCTGTTTATCTAATGATCCAGCCTAGCCTAGCCTAGCCGCCTGCTCTCCTGTGATTCACGATCCAATGTCCGCTCTCTTTTGGATTTGCTTTCTGCCACACTTCCGGTATTCTCATGTTCTCTCCATCATAACGAGTACTCTCACATTGACCTATACTACTACTCGCATGATTTTAAGTCTCATGTGCTCTCTTAAAAATGTCTATAAACTGTTCAGCTTCATCTTTCAAGCTTAATGTCGATGGCTCTCAGTACAAACTTTGGAGACAAATTTGCTCCAATGTCTGTCGAGGATCTCAATGTTATGGTCATATTTATGGTAAATCCACTACGTCTGACGGAAAGATGATGAATGGCACTCATGCTCGTATAAAGTCATGGTTCAATACTACCTGTGATCCAATTCTTCTGATCATCTCATGTGATGAATGCACTCCCAAGAACCTTTAGGACACTCTTGAAGAATTCCTTAGTTATAAAAAATATCGCAAATGTCGGTTTCAAGATCAGCTCCATAACAGTATAACACGAAGAAAGGTTCAAGTTCCATTACTGAATACTATCACACCCTTAAAAATCTTGCAGATGACCTCAAGGGTGTCGACTCACCCATCACTGATATTGGACTGGTTATGCAAATTCTTCGACAGCTTCCTTATTCATACCACAGTCTTGTTGATGTTATCTCGAATACTAAACCCTTTCGCTCTTTTGTTGAAGCCAAAAACATGCTTCTCTTGCATGAATCACGCGAAGTTTCCACATAATCAATTTTTGATACTGCCTAGTCCCAATCCGCTGCTTTGTAAGTAGAAATCCTGTTGGAACAAGACTCACCCTCGCAAAAGAAATACGCAGGGTGAGGGGGGTGGGCGGGTGTTCGTCTGGGTACTCCTGAGCAAAATTAGAATCTTGTGGGGTTATTGGGTAGCTTTTCAATTAAGCATATTTTGGTGGGCTACCAACCTCGTATGCGTCTGTTCTTGTTCACGACTCATCTTAAGTAGCCCTAGGAGTCTCTCCTTTATAGTCGAGCCTGTTTAGCTCGTTCGAGCTTCCGACCCAGCTCCCTGTAGCGCTTCAGCATCAACAGGCCCACGATGCCTTTTTGCTTCTTGCTCATGTGCCTTTGGACAGCCTAGTGTTTATGTCCCACCTGTGTTTAATCAACATTTATGGACCACCTCCGATCGGACAACTCAAACTCCTCCCTCGCTGTACTCGTATGTGACCCAACAACCACCGCCACCTTCCTTTGGTGGTTATGATCAAGTATCTCCTCAACCATAGACTAACATTGCCTCAGTTTTTCAAGCCATGTCTATTCAAAAAGTGCAAGACAATAACTATTATATGGATTCCGGTACAAGCTCACATGTCTTTTAACCCAGGTAATAAGCTTTCTCTAACACTGTGTACGTATAAGTCCATTATGGTTGGAAATGGTGCTATACTTCCTGTTACTCACATTATTAAGCTATTTTTCCATATTCACAAAATCGTTTAACTTTAGACAATGTACTTGTCTCGAATCACATGGTTAAACATTTGGTGTATGTTCGTCATTTTTACATTGATAATTGGTATCTGTCATTTTTCACCCGTTTGGTTTAACTATGAAGGACTTTGAAACATATGCATTCATTCAGCGTTGCAATAGTGTCTGTGGTCTCTATCTCATTCTTCCTCCGGCCAAGCCTCTGTTGTCGGCCATTGCTCTTGCAGCTGTGACTCTTCCCACACAACATCATCGTTTCTGACATCCTGGATCCTATGTTCTCTAGTTTTTTACATTCTAGGCATTTTCTCTCTAGCTCTACTAATAAACATCCAATCTCTCATGCTTGTCAGCATGGGAAACCTGTTTATTTACCCTTCTATTCCCCTCAAACTAAACTTCTCATATGTTTTAACTCATACATTCTGATATGTAAACATCTCATGTTGCTAGCATAAGTGGCCTTAAATATTATCTTTTGTTTTTAGGCGATTTCTTCCGGTTTTTGTGGGTTTCGATTACGTGCTAACTTTGATCTGTTTCAAGTTGTTTTCAATTTTCACGCCTATGTCAAAACTCAATTGAAACATAATATTCCATTATTTTAGTGTGATAATGGACATGGGTTCAATAATCAACCCCTACTTCGTTTCTTTCTTTCTAATGGCATGAAAGTTTGCTTTTCGTGTTCGTATACATCACAACAAAATGGCAAAGTCGAGCGTGCCATCCGCTTGACAAACAACATCCTTCGAACCTTATTATTGCAAGCCTCTCTACCACCCTTCTTTTGGGTGGAGGCTCTATTCAATGCTGCTCACACTATCAACCTTCTCCCCTTCACTACTGTCAAATATAAAACCCCTTTTGAAATCTTATTTGGTTTCTTTCCTAAATATGATCATCTTCGTGTGTTTGGTTGTTTCTGTTATTTGAAAACCTCATTCACAACTCAGCACAAGCTCTCCCTACGCTCTTCAGTTTGTGTTTACCTAGGCCACTCACATGACCATCATGACTGTCGTTGTATTGATCTTGTTACACATCATGTTTTCATCTCTCGACATGTCATCTTTGATGAAGATCATTTTCCTTATTCTGTTTTCCATGCTTCATCTTAACCATCAAATCAGATTATGATCCTCTCATCCATGAAGACCTTCCTGTACCTCCTTTAACTTCTGCTCCTAGCTTCGCTACTCTTTCACGACCTTCCTAGAGGTCTGCTTTCTGACCCATACACCGGTCTCCTCGGATCCCACCTCTCCTTCCTCCTCAGGTGTCGGTTCTTCCTTTCCTATCATACCTACCCTTCATCCTCCTCCACCTCCTGTCTCAAGTCATCCCATGAGTACTTATTCTCGTACTGGTTCCCTTAAACCACGCCAAATCTTCAATCTATCTGCTACCTTAGATATCTCCCTTATACTTCATTCCATCACTCAGGCTCTAAGTGACCCGCACGTAACCCCCAATGGAAGTCTGCCATGGATAACGAAATGCCAGCTCTTCAGTCTAACCATCTAACGCCAACATCGCTTGTTTTCGTTGTTTTGTATCATCACAAGTTTAATAGTAACGAGAATATTAAATGTTACAAAGATCGTCTTGTTGCTCAGGGCTTCTCTCAGCAACCTAACATTGACTTTGATGACACTTTTAGCATTGTTTTCACACCTGCTACTATTTGCATTGTTCTCAACATTGCCATTTCCAAAAACCAGCCAATCAATCATCTTGATGTTAAAAATGTATTTCTTGACAGTGAACTTGCCGAGGAAGTTTACATGAAACAGCCTCCTGGCTATCTTCATCCTACCTTTTCTAATCATGATTGTCTATTTCGCTAGCCTCTTTATGTCCTCAAGAAAGCTCTACGTGTATGGTACCAACGATTTGATGTTTTCCTCACTACCCTCAGCTTCCATAGCAGTCGTTCAGACTGCTCTCTCTTTACCTACCATCGATCACATATACCTTCTATTGTATGTTGATGACATCATCCTCAATGCCTCTTCATCCTTGCTAATTACCTAGGTCATCACTCGTATTCACTCGACTTCACTCGACTGTCATTTGTGTTCCTCTCTCCTTCCTTGGCATTGCTACATCTTGTACCAGCAAGGGACTTTTCTTGTCCCAAACTACCTTTACTCGAGAAATTCTATCACGTGCTGACATGACTGACATGACTGAGTGTAATCCATGCAATACCTCGACAGACACTAGGACTAAGTTGTAGCCTGATGGCCCTCCTATTAGTAACCTAACCTTGTACAAGAACCTTGCAATACTGACCTTCACCCGTCCTGATATTGCTTAGGTCGTTCAGCAAATTTTCTTTTTATGCATGATCCTCATGAATCTTACCTTCTGGCTCTTAAATTTATCATCCGCTACATCCAAGGTACTTTTACACATGGCTTGATCATTCGTCCGTCTTTTGTTGATCATTTGTTATCTTACTCTAATGCTGACCGCGACGGGTGTCCTCAATCCCACCGTTCAACTTTTTGGGTTCCGAGTCTATCTTGGCGATAATCGTGTATCCTGGTCCTCGAGGCGTCAGCATGCTGTCTCTCAATCCTTAACTGAAGCCGCGTACCGAGGGGTAGCAAATGTTGTTGTTGAAGCTACCTAGATTCACAATCTCGTTCTCGAATTATCTTGTCCATTTTCTAAAGCAACAGTAGTTTTTTGTGAAAATGTGTTAACCTCTAACCTAGTACAGCATCAACGAACAAGACATGTGGAAATTGATTTACATTTTACCAGGGAACGCTTTGCCATTAGACATGCGCGTGTCTTGAATGTTCCATTGGCTCATCAATTTGTAAATATATTTACAAAGGGACTTCCCACTTAGGTATTTTTAGACTCTCAACACAGTTTAAACATTTGTAAACCCCATGCTCAAACTGAGGGGGTGTGTTAGATTATATTATGCTAAATTTGTTTATCATGTATTTTATAGGGTCCCTAGTGTAATATATATATATATATATATATATATATATATATATATATATATATATATATATATATATATATATATATATATACAATACATTCCTTACGGGTTCCACACGTTATCAACTTGAATTAATTTTACACATAATATTTTCACCAAATTGTAATACGTGCAGCTAAAGGAATAAAACCTTTGAAAGAATTCAATATTGAGTTAAATCGTCATTCAAATTAATTCATAGATCATGATAGATTGTGTTGCAAATGGTTTAATGCATCCTAAATTGATTAGCCTCATTTAAGAGCTCAAGCTACCTAAATACTACATCAGCAAAAGGAAATAAAATAATTTCTTAATTTCCTCCTTAACTACAATCATATTTATCCAATCATGTAGAACATAAATTTATTAGCATTAAGAACAAAAACTTCATCAAATCCAACATGTAATTCTATAAGATCGGGATCACAACTTTGGGTGGACGAGTATGTTGGTCGGAAGGGCTGATATGCCATAAGCGAAGGACCGATATGCTAGGTTTGGGTAAACGGTACCCCTAGAACCTATAAAACATTATCCCACCATCATATTCTTGTTTGGTTAAGTCAGATCGTTTTAGTGGATGCATACACTACAAGAAAAGGATGTGTATGCCGGACTCGAACGATTGATATGTGACTTTTTGCTATTTGTCTGTCAGGCTTGATTTCGTATTCTTTTCATTTTTCTTCAAATGCTCCTAATTACTCATGAAACCTGTAAAATACATGGAATTATATAATTGAACTAAAAATGGTACATGTAATCGAGAAAGTAACATAAAACACGAATGTAAAATGTACTGGCCAAACCTCTCCAGTTACTAGGTCGTTCTATTACTAGGTTGTTCTGACATAGGTCCGATATAATAAGGATTATAAGCCTTCTACAACTGATACAAACTACAATTACCAAAGTCAATACTATGTGACCCACTTCCATGGTTTAGTGCTTCAATACTAAACATATCATATCAGACAAAGTAATCAATACTTTGCTTTACTTTTACACATGCACATGTTAATGAACATGTGCCCAAACTTGATCCAGTTTTCAAGGTTGCGACATGCAAGTATAAGTTTTTAGCGTGTTTGTTTATTGCCTCTTTTTTCTTATTTGCACGCCTTCACAATTTTATTCACTTTTTATTATTCCATGTTTATTGCCTCTTTCTACTTTTGATTTCAGTGCTTAGTTAGCATATTGCTTTCTAAGTAGCCAATGTAGTGAGAGTTAGGTTGGTCGCTACACACCTAGTTTAGGAGACCAAGCGATAAACTTCCCTTAAACTTACTTTCCTGAATCAATTAGGCTATACCGGTGGAACTTTCTTAGGGATTTCATAAATTAAGCTACTTCTCTCTTCCTTACTATATAACTCAGACATTTGGGGAAACTTTTAACAAGGATATACACATAGGGAAAGAGATTATCTAACTTTTTAAACACTCTGATATGTAAAACATTAAACACCTTACTCAAAAAAGTTTCACAAAAAACCAACGACCTCTCAAGATTAGAATTTATGCTAGATATTTTGAAACAATTGATAAAATCATAACGTATACCATAGTGGCTACAACCTGGCAGAGGAAGTTTAAAGACATTTAACATTCAAATTAACCTTCCTTTTTCACTACAATGCATTTTAGTATAATTGCAATTTTTCTATGGTCGAACATTTTATTTTTGTCGATGCAACACGAAACAAAAGCACCAACATGATTTTGAAGCTTAACATTGGATTCTACCAGGTTGATGATTCTACCAAAGAAAAAGGAGACAACCTTGTTGCATGAGGAACTACACTTTTATATGTAAATTCCGCTTGTGCTAGCACTATGTCCCATTGCTTTGGTTTGTCACCACAAATGCTACGAATTAAATTACCCAATGTACGATTGAGGTCCTCCATTTATCTGTCCGTTTGAGGATGTATTGTGCTAGTTAAATTGTAACTCGTATCCATCTTCTTCCATAAGGTGATCTAGAAGTGACTTAGGAACTTAGAATCCTTCTAGGATGTAATTGACTTTGGGAATCCATGCAAACAAACCACTTCACGAAAGAATAATTCTGCCACAAGTGATGCATTAGAGGTATTCTTGGAAGGGGTGAATTGTCCCATTTAGGTGACCTTGTCAGTAACAACAAAAACAGAGTCCACCCCACGTTGAGTACGAGAGAGTCCTAAGACAAAATTTATTGTAAAATCCTTCAATATACCGTGTGGCATGGGTAGCGACATATAAATACATGTGTTTTGTGCTTGTCTCTTTGCTACTTGGCACACATAGCACTTACGAATGAATTTCCCTACATCTTGCTTTAACTGAGGCAATAAAACCTTGCTTCCACACTATATGTCATCTTGTCATGCCCCATGTCATCTTGTCATGCCCCAAGTGTCTGTTCAATCCATCAATATACATATCTTTAATTAGTTTCTCCCTTAGTGAACCTATAGAAATACATAATTGATTACCCCTCGAATAAAAATTCATCAGTGACATGATACTTACATGTTACTCATTTCATCACACACTATTCCCGCAAAATCTTCATCATCAACATATGGTTCTTTTTGAAACTCGAAGCCTACAATGTCTTATTGCATAGTTACCAATAGTTGAGCTCTACGACTAGGTACATCAAACCCTATTTAACACCACTAGTTTGTCGTATAGAATAAATTGTAATTTTTGAATGTAATTTGACCATCTCACGTGCATATTGCCAAGGTTCTTGTAGTTGTTTAAGTACTTTAAAGCCTAAGGTCTGTATACATTAGGATTTGCTTCTGAAAAAGCCAATGTTCCCAATGCTTCAAAGCTCGCATAAAATTTCCTATCATAAGTACTTCATTTTTGGCATGCATCGCGAAATTTTTCATTAGAAAATTGCAATTGGTCTCTTCTCTCGAGACAAAATATCTCCAATACCAATTCCACCCGCATCGCAAATGCAACCTCTGCCTTTTTGACCCATTGAAATTTTCCTTTCTTCAAACAGTTGGTAATAGGTGGAACTATACTATTGAAAATTCTATTAACGCTCACAGAATGTTGCCAACCTATGGAAACTCCCGACTTTTAAGATCGTTTTAGGCGTAGGCTAATCTTTGATTGCTCATGACTTTTGTTATTATTGATTAGAATACGTTTAATACTTGTAACATAACCTAAAAACATTAACATTTTAGTCCCCAATCACACTTTTAATCACACTTTTTCAGATAATAAGCAACTTATTTTTGTTCAAAACTTCAAAAGCATCCCTTTGATGTCCAACATGATGTTTTTCACAATGACTATATATAAGAATATCATCGAAATATACCACAATAAATTTACTACTAAAGGGACGTCATACCTGGTTCATCAACCTCATAAAGCCCGTTTTTTGTTTTGAAAGCTCTTTTCCATTCATCTATCGGCTTTACTTGAATTGATGGTACCTACTTCACAAGTCTATTTTTGAATATAGCTTGGAACCCACCACCATGTCTCACATATCATCTAATAGTGTACTAGGAAAACTGTACAGTGTCGTGATCTTAATGATAGCCCGACTATCAACACACATCCTCAAACTCCCATCTTTTTTACATACCAACAATACCCGAACTGCACATGAGCTCATACTCTACTGAATAAAACCCTTCTAAAAAACTCTTCTACATTCTCTAGTAAAATGGTGTTTTCCTTTGGGCTCATTATGTAATATGGCATATTCGTAGACTGGCTCCTAGAACTAAGTTTGTGTGATGATGGATATTATGCAAGGAAAGGGAGTGGTAATGCCTTGGAATATTTTTTATTTTCTTTTTTTCTAAATTATCATTCTTGCTCTAATATCTGCTTCCTCCATTAATGGAGCCCCTGCCAACCTTAAACCTTGTATCTTGAACTAGCATGTTCAGTAATCCTTCTAAATTATGGGTTCCCCAAAAGGACTAGGGTGGTTTCAAGAGGGGGTTTTCAGTGAACACACCAATAAAGTTCTCAAGTTTCTTCCTGGATGGCCTTAAGTTTTATATGTTCAGCCTGATATGTATACCAAGAAGCCAATGCCTCTTAAGGATTATATGTTGGTTTACTTTGTTGAAAGTTAACCATGGTGCATGTATTTCCTCTTGGGGTGATAGATGATATATAGAGCTTAGATGCTTGTTTACTTAAAATGGCTCACTAACTTTTATGTCATGAAATTCACTTGAAATGGTAGGTTCTGACTATTTACCTTTAAGCCTATTGGGAAACACTCAAGTCTTGTTTTAAATAGCCATGCATTTTTTGTCAAATGAATTTCTTGATTCTAACATTGGTATTACGAAATACATTCATATTAGATTTTTAGCTATTAGAAATATCATAGACCTTTTTCTACTTCTACTTGTTGGCATATGACCTTGAAATATTGCTCCATGTCATAAAATAACGGATTCTCCAAAATATCATTCGAACACATACTTGAAGTATGTTTGTGAGCATGATTGTTAGTAGTGCTAAGAATAAAACAATCCTTATTGAATAGAGTGCCAAGTCCTAGACCAAAAACTTGTAGTATGAATCTTCTATTACTGATTAATTTAACAATCCTTTTTGGAAACTCATTTGAGCATTTATTGTTGCCACAAAGAGGAGACCAAGTATGGTGGTTGCATTTTCTTATATTAATATTTTAAGGTCAAGTTAAATAAGATCAATGGGGATGTTAAAATCTTCCATTTTTACTATTACATTGTTTAATATCCCCTAGGTATTTTTATGGATAGTTCGGCCAATGCCACAATGACATGTTTTGTTGTAATGGTCCAAAATCACAAGATCAATATAAACTACCCAAGAGGACACTAATACTTTCTTCTAGATCTAGGAGTTCCTATTTGTTTTCTATGTTACCTGTTTCAATTGAGATCATAAGTTGCTCCAAGATTATTAAGTTTTGGTGTAATTGTTCCTTACAAGGGGACACTCACTTGGGAGGTCAAATCAAAGCATTTCGGTATCTTGTGCCACCATTATGGGCACATAAGTCTTTAAAAGATTTTACATTATGTTTTTTTTTAGTTTTTTTTAATAGCATCGATAAATGGTAGTTTATTTTCACTCTTCTACAAGTCTCTTAAATATCGTTAGTAGAAAACATGTTCTTTTCAAAAGGAAAAGGAGTTGGTTTTTGTAAAGCCATTGAACATGGGTGATCTTATTTTCCACATTCAGCAATCCTGACTTAAGTAAAGGCTTTGGTATTTCTATTTTAGTCTTTTATATAAATTGATTTCCCTTTATATTCTTTTAGGATCTTCCTCGTCATTGGATATATAATTCTCCACCACAATCTCATTATCAGATGACATAGGCTTATGCATCTTATTATCATAGGTTTTACCTCATTTACCTATGCTTTATTGATGGGCTATGAATTGTGTTGAGGATTGGCTTGTGTAGTGCCCAAAATATTACACTTGTTGGTTTCTACTAAGTTGTTATTCCATTTGGACCATTTGCTTGTTGTTATTCCATTTGGACCATTTGCTTTTCTAGTATTATGATAGACTTTGTGCTCATTTGAACCAAGTTGAACTTCATTGTTTTGTCAAATATCTGTTGTGTTTAGACATTTCCTTTCTGGTTTGCATTGCATCCATAAAAGATCATGACGAGTTCACATTTATAATGACTCTTGGTATTTTTTTAGACAAATCATATAATAGTTGTCTAACTTCCTGGTAATAAGAACAGATAAACACATGCATATTCGACCCTCTTCTCCAAACGCAAGTTCAAATCACATTTGCAATCATGGGAACTACACATGGGCATTTTATCATAGTCATTGAAATCATCCAAGATCTTTTTGATACGTCCATAATAAACCATAACACTATCTCCATTACGCTTGCAGTTCGACACCTCTATTTTCAACTTATGTACCTTTGTGCCATTATGAAAATCAAACATTTGTGAATATATCTTCCCATAGTTCCTTCACCATTAATTTATAAGAAATCATAGAAAGGAGAGTGGCTCGATGGTGTTAAATATTCAAGATATAATCATGGCGTTTGCGGTCCACCAGTCTTCTATATCTGTGGAGTCTTTTACTTTCTGCTTTATGGGTGCCATCTATGAACCCTTTCTTCATTTTCTCTCATAGAGTAACACAAATTGCTTTTTCCCAAAAAATTAGTGTTTTTCAATTGCGAGTTTGTAATCAAGTTACCAGGATTGTGGTTAGATGTCAAGATCGAGAAACAGTGACATGGTTTTCTTGCCATATTCTGGTTAGGAGTTTCCCAACTTTTCTGTGATTGATCTTTATTAGCAACAAACTTACAAGAATCAGCTAACCAAATTTTATGAAATAGGAACTACAGAATTATCTCTATCCGGTAAATATGGATTACTCTAAAATATAGAATATATACAACATAAAGATACACATCAACAAGAACAAAAATTAAGTAACAAACTTCCAGTTTGTTGTACTTTGGGTAGCTGATGACCTTCTCAGCAAAAGAAACCCATTTGTAATGCAACCCATTCTGATTGAATAGAAAATTTTGTAACATTACCAAAGTTGGTTACCTTTTTGTGCAATTAGCCTTTTTTAAAGGTTTTAACTAATTGATGACACTTAAATGGTTATCTAACTAGTGATTTCGGGGTTATCCTTTCCAGGTTTCAGAAAAGTTGCCTTCAGGCAGAAGAGAGTACTACCCAAGAAGGGGCTTGCAAAGATATGGTAAGTAGTGTGAGTATTTCAACAACACTGCTATTTCTGCTAACACTGTGCACAACTTGTGATCTTTAATTTTGTGTTTAATCTTGTTCTCACCATATAACATTGAATTTGCCATCTGGCAGGCAGTTGACAGCTCGTGCACAAGAATCCGAACATGCAAAGAGCTTTTAAAGTCGGTGAAAAGGTATAAAATTCATGGAAATATGCAACACAATTTGACATATGAAACTTAATCCCAGACCTAATTGACAGGGTCGATGAAGAACCAAATGAGGTATTTATGACTGACATGATAGAGTTGGGGGAGGAACTTCATGCTGCTCTTATGGATACAAGATCTCGAATGGTGATTTACTGTATTTGTCTGGATCCAACTTATTCATTAATTGGTTCTGTAGATTGACAATAATCTGTGTTTGCACAGACCCAATTGATGATGGACCGCATATCGACCTTTCATGAACAGGAAAGAAAATTAACCGAGGAAAAACAGGGACTAAAGCAGAAGGTAAATATCATAAAGTTGATCTAAATTAATTTATAAAATGAAGCGGAAGAAGTGAGGTAGATGAGATGTTGACTTACAGGTGGCATTAGTGAATCAGAAAGATTACGTTGACGATGATGGTGGTGGAGGTCTCGAAGATTCTGCAAGTAGCCGTAATTACCAGACCAATGCATATCTACCCCAGCAACCTTCGACACTTGCTCTCTTTTAGGTGGTGTTTTTGTTATATATGTTGATGTTGTTGTATAATTGTCTATCCGTTTGAAGCTGATTTAATTAATAAGCATCCAAAACTGTGTGAATATGTTTGTTACTGTACAGTTGGCGTCTTTTACAAAGCATCCATGAAAAAACCTCAACCTCCATTTTCTTTATTGCATTGGTCTGGCACATTGTCACCTGCTAAAGATTGGATCTATATCTTCACCAACCATACCTTGACTAGGGGTCCAAGTGTTAGTTTGTGTTGTCTTTAACACACTAGTCAATTAATAATGTGAAGATGCTGGTTCCACATAATAAATTATAAATATAATAATTTTCTTTGGTGTGGATAAATCATAACAATTTATTAGTGGTTTAATGTAGAGGGTAGCAAACCTTTTCTCGATGAACCCTGGACCTGACGAAACCTTGATGAACCCATGCATATGCCATATTCAACAACGATCAAGATGATACCGAGTAGGAGCATCATGTTAAACCCATTCCCAAGTCTTCACATAGTATAAGTTGTTCTTGCAGCAGGTACAAGTCAGCAAAGCACATCATAAATGCACATGGGTCACGACGTGAATGAAACTTCGTCAAGCAACACATGTCAAAGCTCTACTTCTGCATTGTACAAACAATCCATGCATGATGTCAACCAAAGTTTGAAGCATGACGACGTCATTCAACTTTATCATTCACACGACGCCATTTTAATTCATTCAAGACCAACACCCAAGGGTCTTGCAATGTGTTTGGTAATCGGGCTATGCCTACTTTTTGCTTTGTTTTTTACTATTTACTTGTTCTTGAATCGTTTACAGAGTATCAAGTAGAAAGGATGAGAACCTTTAAAACCTAGTCACGTTAACAGATTAAGACATTAAATAGAAACGGAGTTGCAAGTCTACGATTATCAGATTAAGACATTAAGTAGAAACTGAGTGAATTTCAGTTTAAGACATTAACATATATATTAAGACGATAAAAGATTAATACATTATCAGATTAAGATATAAACAGGTTAAGACATCAACAGATTAAGGCATTATTAGATTAAGACATTAACAGACAGATTAAAACATTATCAGATTAAGACGTTAATTAACATATTAAAACATTATGTGAATTTCTTTATGTGAACAAATGTCTTACATTTTCTTTAAAATTGTTGAAAAATAGGCTCAAACCCAAAACCCATCAACCCATGGGTTGAAACTAAAAAACCAGAAAACTGACTTCAGAAACCGAAACCGAACCCAAATGGGTTTCAAAAAACTAAAACCGAACTTGTCGGGTTGGATCCGGTTTTACCTCAAAACCAACCAATGTTCAGCCCTATTTTCTTCCATGCTCTATGTACAAGCAACACATGGATGGTGCAATCCACCAAGCGACGCTGGTTTTCGGCTATTTCCGGTTCCATTGCAATAAGTCATTCATTTTTGGTTATTTCCGGCTCCATTGCAATATGTTGGAATCCTATGTCCCTAATGGGATTACTATTCAATCACATAAATCAGGGAACAAATTGATTGTGTAGAATCAATTTGTCCCCAATTAGTCTGCTTTATTTTGAGTATAAATATTTGTATTTTCGAGCTATGAAGATACAGATAAAAAGAGTGAGAAACACTGTAATTGGTTTTAGAGATATATTTCCAATTATAATCAAAGAGTATATTTTGATATTTGACGTGTGTTTATACATTTTACATCTTGAATTGGTATCAGAGCGGTATTATACCTGACAATCCGAGTAGAAGATGTCAGATATAGAAGATCCACCTGCTACTCCTCCGATGAGAATCAAGGAAGTCGGAAACACATCGGTAACTTGTCCGATGTTAACCCAGACAAATTACACTGTCTGGGCTCTACGCATGAAAGTCGTCCTGCGTATACACAAAGTTTGGTCAGAAATTGAGCCTGGAACAACTACTTCTAAAGAAAAGGACTGCTTAGCAGTAGGTCTAATATACCAAGCGATTCCCGAAGCCCTTGTGATGCAAATTGGAGATGTCAGTTCCGCAAAATCTCTTTGGGATGCAATCAAGACCCGCCAAATTGGAGCCGATCGGGTGAAAGAGGCTCGGCTTCAAACTCTAGCCACCGATTTCGATCGGTTGAAGATGAGTGAAACCGAGTCAATAGACTCTTTTGTCGGAAAATTATCGGGGTTAGCTACGAAATCTGCATCCCTCGGTGAAACAATCGAAGAAATGAAACTAGTAAAGAAACTATTGAAGGTAGTACCTCGTCGGTTCATACACCTTGTCGCATCTCTCGAGCAGGTGCTCGATCTGAAGACCGTCGGCTTCGACGATGTGGTCGGCCGACTGAAAGCTTACGAGGAGCGCATCCGAGGAGAAGACGGTGGAGATGAACAAGGGAGGGCTATGTTCGCTAGATCCGACGGCGGAGGATCGACCGGCGGAAGGGGCGGCGGAGGATCCGGCGGTAGTCACGGATCAAATGGAGGAGGCGGGGGGAGCTTTTCTTTTTCGTCCGACAGAAGCAAAGCAGGGAACAAGAAGACGTGGGGAAGAAATACTGTCGGGGAAGGCTTTAAACAAACCGGGTCAAACCCGGGTGGTGGTTCCGGATCCGGGTCAAAGTCGACCCAACCCAGTAATAAGCCCAAACAAACCAAAAATCAGCCCAATTCATCTTCGGGCTCAAATCAAAACGCGAAAAAGGATTTATCGAAAATTATTTGCTACCGATGTGATAAATTGGGCCACTACGCGTCAAAATGTCCGGATAGAATTCAAAAGTTTCAAGAAATGAATTTTACCGAACAAGAAGATGCTGATAAAACCGTATTTATTCACGAGACCGTATTTTTGAACGAAGAGAAGGTAATACCATCTAAATACAATTCACAAGAAAATGATGTGTGGTATTTAGACAACGGAGCGAGTAATCACATGACGGGAAATCGCTCATTTTTCTCCGAACTTGACGAAGGAATAACCGGCAAAGTAAAATTTGGCGATAATTCGAGTGTCGCGATCAAAGGAAAAGGCTCAATAATTTTCCAGGGAAAATCAGGCCAACAACGTTTGATAACGGAGATTTATTTCATACCGGATCTGAAAAACAATATTTTCAGTCTCGGTCAAGCAACTGAAGCCGAATGCGATATTCGGATGAAAGAAAATTATTTGACGATGCACGATGCCTACAACTGCTTATTAATGAAGGTACAAAGATCTCCAAATCGACTTTATAAAATAAAATTGACTATTGGTGAACCGAATTGCCTTCATTCAAGACTAAGTGAAGACACATGGCGCTGGCATGCAAGACTTGGACACATCAATTTCGAGTCATTGAAAACGATGTCCAAGAAAAATCTCGTCAAAGGGTTACCACACCTTGAGAGTGATAATCAATTATGTGAATCTTGTTTGGTGGGCAAACAAACAAGAAAGTCATTTCCATTAATGACGACGTACAAAGCGACACAACCTTTGGAGCTCGTTCACGGTGACTTATGCGGTCCGATCACACCGTCAACGATAGGTCACAATCGGTATATTTTCACATTAATTGATGATTTTTCAAGGTATATGTGGATTTTTCTATTAAAAGAGAAAAGTGAGGCGTTTTTACACTTCAAGAAATTCAAAGCTTTGGCGGAGAATGAGCTCGGAAAGTCTTTGAAGGTGTTTCGAAGTGATCGAGGAGGTGAGTTTACTTCACTCGAATTTAATTCCTTTTGTGATATAAATGGAATCAAACGCCATCTTACCGTCCCATATTCACCACAACAAAATGGTATTGTGGAACGAAGAAACCGAACGTTAATGGACATGACACGAAGTATCATGAAGGCGATGCATGTTCCAAATAACTTATGGGGAGAAGCGGTAAAATACTCCACAAATCTGATCAACCGTGTTTACACAAGAGTCCTTGGTGATACAACTCCTTACGAGAAGTTGTATAAAAGAAAACCGAATCTAGAGAACGTTCGTATCTTTGGGTGTCTAGCATATGCAAAAGTTGAACCAGTGAATCTCAAGAAGTTGGATGCAAGATCAAGACCACTAGTACATATTGGCTCTGAACCGGGCACGAAAGCTTATCGACTTTTTAACCCGGCTACACAAAAAATAATCGTAAGTCGAGACGTTATTTTTGACGAGACAAAATGGTGGGATTGGGTCAAAGAAGCAAGTACCAAAAGTGAAGAACCAGGGTCATTCTTAGTTCCATGGGAATATCCAGAGAATGAAACGAACAACCAAGGAAACGATACCGAACCAATTGAATCAGACCATGAAATTGAAGACGGGGTACAGGTTCAAGAAGACGAGCAACCAAATCCGGTCATCAACACCCAACATCGAAGGTCTACGAGACAAAGGAATCTTCCAATTCGACTTCAAGATTATGTACTTAATCTTAACAACCTGGAAGAACTTCTCCTTATAACCAGTGACGAACCAGTATCGGTTGAAGAGGCGAAGAAAGAACCAGAGTGGGTTAAAGCCATGAATGCGGAAATCAATTCAATCAACAAGAATAATACGTGGACTCTTGTGAACAAGCCTATGGGGGTGAAGGCAATTGGTCTCAAATGGGTGTACAAGCTGAAGAAAAATGCAGATGGCACCATAAACAAACACAAGGCAAGGTTGGTTGCTAAAGGGTACGTGCAACAACCTGGTATTGATTTCCAAGAGGTATTTGCTCCGGTAGCTCGCATTGAAACCATCAGGTTTCTCATTGCCTTAGCCGCTACTAATGGATGGGAACTTCACCACTTGGATGTCAAAACAGCTTTCTTACATGGGGAGTTGAAGGAAACTGTTTTTGTGTTTCAACCGGAAGGCTACATAAGGAAAGGAGAAGAACACAAGGTGTATCGTCTTTCAAAAGCGTTATATGGCCTTAGACAAGCACCAAGAGCATGGAATACGAAACTTGATGGGATTTTGAAGGGAATGAAATTTCACAAGTGCATGAAAGAACCATCGGTGTACCGGAAGAACGAAGGATCTAACTTGCTAATCTTAGCAATTTATGTTGATGACTTATTTGTTACAGGTACAAATTTGAACATGATCAAAAGGTTCAAATTTGACATGTCCAAGAACTTCGAGATGTCTGATCTTGGAAGACTAACTTACTACCTGGGCATTGAAGTCAAACAAGATGAATCGGGGATTACAATTAACCAAGAAGCGTATGCACAACGCATTCTGAAGGAAGCCGGTTTACATGATTGCAATCCAACCCACATTCCGATGGATCCAGGAACAAAATTGTCAAAGGCCGAAGATGAACCCGAAATCGACCCGACACAATATCGAAAGGTGGTAGGATGTAAGATATCTCTTGCAAACAAGACCTGATATGGCATACGCGGTTGGAGTTATTAGCCGATATATGCAGAATCCAAGAGAATCACATGGTAATGCAATCAAACACATCCTAAGGTACTTACGTGGAACAACGGGATACGGAATCAAGTACGAGAGGATGGGGCAAAAACGACTTATTGGTTACAGTGATAGTAGTAATAATGTTGATCCAGATGATGGAAGAAGCACAACCGGTCACATTTTCTACTATGGGTCATCTCCGATAACCTGGTGTTCGCAAAAGCAAGATACCGTTGCTTTATCATCTTGCGAGGCAGAGTTCATGGCAGCCACCGCGGCTGCTTGTCAAGCAATATGGCTTCAAGATTTGCTTGGAAAAATCATGAACAAGGTGCAAGATAAGGTGGTTCTTAGGATTGATAACAAGTCGGCTATCGAACTAACGAAGAATCCAGTGTTTCATGGAAGAAGTAAACACATTCACACAAGGTTTCACTTCATTCGTAATTGTGTTGAAAACGAACAAGTGGAGGTTGAGTACATTCCGGGTGTAGAACAAAAGGCGGACATTCTCACAAAACCATTGGCTCGAACCAAGTTCAAAGAAATGAGAAGCTTGATCGGGAGTAAAGACGTCTCTAGAAGGACTTAGAGATTCGGGGGTGATTGTTGGAATCCTATGTCCCTAATGGGATTACTATTCAATCACATAAATCAGGGAACAAATTGATTGTGTAGAATCAATTTGTCCCCAATTAGTCTGCTTTATTTTGAGTATAAATATTTGTATTCTCGAGCTATGAAGATACAGATAAAAAGAGTGAGAAACACTGTAATTGGTTTTAGAGATATATTTCCAATTATAATCAAAGAGTATATTTTAATATTTGACGTGTGTTTATACATTTTACATCTTGACAATAAACCATTCATTTTCGGTTAAAACCAATTTTTAGAACCGATATACCCGGTCTCGTACTTGAAACCCAACCAGAACCCGTTATTGCCGGACCAGTTTTCGGTCCAGTATTTAACAATTTTTGGTTTTCAGTTATGGTTCCGGAATGGAACACGCCCTATCGGATGCAGATTCGGTTAATGTGGACTTTTAAATATTCGGTTTTAGAATAATCCTCTACTTATCCGATTTATTTTTTTAAATGAAAATTTAACTCCAACAAATTAAATACTTGTATAATTATTGGTTTTAAAATACAAACGAAAAAGGAAGTTTAGAATGGTGTGATTATGATGGGCAAAATGGTCGGTCATTGAATAAAGAAGTCGAGATAGCGGAAAAATGTCGAGAATAGAGAATAATAATAATAATAATAATAATAATAATAATAATAATAATAATTGATCTTTAGAATGGTGTGATTATGATGGGCAAAATGGTCGGTCATTTTATGGTCCAATTAAGCGACTAATTATGGCTACATTAACCGTCCTTTGATTCGATTTTCTCAAGCCACAGGGTGTATCCGATTTATCAGGATTTGGATCGAATTTTTATCCGTTTTCTCGAAATCGGATAGTTATACGGGGGAAAATATTTGATGCTCAAACTTTGGTTTAATTAGTTACTACCCGCAAGATCGGATATCCAATTTGAATATGAGGGATCAAACAATTAAAAATTCATACAAACATCTTTTAGAAACGAAAAATTCGGATCAGATTTCTAGAAGCTAGTTTAAAGGTGGTATGTAGTAATAAAAATACATGATTGATCGTTTGAATGATGTAGTTATGATGTGTTGTTTAAATGATAGTGGAAAGTTATGGTCGACTAGCTTGTGATAAGTTTGCCCCGAGGAAAGGTGTATTTGGAGTATTTTCATGTATTGTCCATTGTTGGTTAAACACAAGGTAAAACGGCTGGATATATAGTTGGTTACAGGGAAAATTACAATAAATCCCTTAAGTTTATTATTATTTCGGTTTTATCCTAACATCACCTTTTGCTGTGTAGATGTCTATAACTTGGCAAGTTTTTTTTTTTTTTTTTACTTTTGGCATTTATTAGGTTAACACACTCATTAGCCGGTTACCATGACACATAGTAGGCCACGTATGTGCTAACTGGACTGGTTGGCTGACAAGGCTTGCCACATCAGCTTTTTGACTTCATTAAAAAAATCGAAGAAAGTGCTAGAAATAGGGATTCAAATAACAACAAGCAGTTAGGATAATTTCGTGGATCATCTATACAATACTTTCAAAAATATGTAATTCGATCCTATGTTTGGGGTTACGCGAATTCAGATATAGGACTATTCAAGAAATCGATTTGGATTATAGGCGTAATCCAAAATCATACCTTTTGCTTTATTCGTGCTTTGTGAGACTAAATTTTGGTAGAATAACAATGCTAAGTTTTGTGTGTATTGTCTGCAATGCCAAGTCTTCAATTTATGTGAAGAAGATGACGGTCTTTAGAGGGAACTAGTATATCCCTTAGAACTATGCAAACGCCTAGGGCCTTTTCACCTTGGAACCGTTTAGGGACGCTAGCCCTAGACCTCGCCAGGGGCAATAGCCAGTTTGAAGTCGGTTGTCTTGCACATATCCTAACTACACTAAATGTATTGATGACACTATAATCACTAATATAAGAGGAGAGCAAAACGGAGGGTACCAGGTATCGAACTCGTCAACTCCCAAAATGAAGGTCGATGCCTTAACAATTAAATTTAAACTATTTTGCGTATTTATTAACCTTATATAAATTGTAAGACCCTAATCCCGAATTGTCCAAGTTCAATACGAAAAAGAAGCAAAATATGAGATTTTGAGAAGTTATCTAGTTAGCACCGCTAATGTTAAGATTAGTGCCGCTAATGAGGTTAGTGCCACTAATATTAAGATTAGCGCCGCTAATTTTTGCGGGGTTCGGAAGTGGGTTTGCATGATCTCAATTAGCGATGCTAATTGTCATGTTTGAGCCAAAACCCTAGATTTTGAGGTTTGGGCCACTTATAAGGGTGGTGAACCCTAGGGCAGCCGCCATTTACACCTTTTCAGCTTCCAAACTCGTGATTTTCCCTCTCTAGCTCATTTGGATGAATTTTTGGTGTTTTTGGCATCTTGGGAAGGATTTCTGATGCTTGAGTGATGTTAGAAGTCGTTCTCTTGGGTGATGCTTAAAAGATCTGCTTTTTTCTGGACCATTATGAGTAAAGTTCCCACCTTTTTATGTTTTTGAGGTTATTCTTGTGTTTTGTGTAAGAAGATTTTATGGATTTAAATGAAGTAATGGTCCCTCTTTAGTGTTGTCCATGATTGGGAAGGATAAAGTTTGGAACTTTATGCAATTAAGTCCTGTTTTAGAACCATTAGGTTGGTTTAGAGAGTAAGTCAAACTATTTTTGTTGATTTTGGTTGGTTTTGGACCATTTTGGACTTGGATCATGTTCATGAGCTTGCAAGGTTATGTTTGGATGGTAAAGTTAGGATTTTTATGGATTTAGGGACTGTTTGGAATGTCCCTAAAAGAATTAAGACCTTGGCTGAATGGATTGAGAGCTTAATGGACTTTTGAGGCTGTTCATAGTTAGCGACGCTAACTAGAGAAGTTAGCGGCGCTAACTGTCTGTTGACTTTGACTTTGACTTTGACCATTAACTTCTTGACCATTTTGACTTATGGTCAAACTTGAGGGTTTCGGGTACCGATCTTAGAAGTTTATCCTGTTTGGGTTTAGGAAGTTCTAAGTAAAGTTTATCATTTTTAGGACGTTCGCGTTGTCGGGATCTGAAAACGCACGTGAGGAGTGCTGTTTGGCATTGCAAATCAGGTGAGTTTTCTCACTATACTATGAGTGATATTGAAAGGTTTTCTGTAATCTATGAACTAATAATCCTAAGTTCACATGCAACCTAGAAAAGGGATCTATGTTTTTCTACCTTTGAACATGTAACAAAATCCTAAAGGCCAATAATAATTTCTAAAGAAAAACAATTGAAAAAACTAACCTTTAGTTTTGATCTTGAAGCCAGCAGCACAAGCGTCCTGCCTCAAATGAGATCACACCCAAGAGCAAGAGGAGGAGACGAAAATTCCAGAGAGACAGGATGAAGTTGGCGCAGGATTTAGGGTTCCCAGGGATCCCTATTTATAGCCTACAGGTGGTGACAGTCAAAACCCTAGAAAAGCCCAAATCTGGATAAGCCTTTTATCAATTGGACCAAACCTTTAAACCCTAATTAGGGTTTTAAAATTTACAGTGTTCCCACTCTTAAATTTAGTTTTGATCTTGGCTTTAACTATTTATTTAATTTCTATTGATTTATTAATCATATAATAAATCAATCTTTCTCTCTGCTGAACTTTCTACCAAACCTCTAGCTATGAGGGCAACCCAAATAGAATTTGCTTCAATTAATAAGATAAATACAAATTATATGTCATGGCTTAGACACCAAATCCAACAGATATTACATGCATATGTAGCCTTATTACTATGTGTAGGAAAGTGTGATTAACTAGGCGTACCTTACGTTGTTTGTCTGTATCGTTGATGATAGGTTAACCTTTTGTGTTGTTGCTTATTAGTCGGACGACCTCTTCTTCGACTACGGGGCTTGATAACCCGTCTGAGTGAGTGGTGCCCTGATAGCCGTATGTATATATATATATATATATATATATATATATATATATATATATATATATATATATATATATATATATATATATATATATATATATATATATATATATATATATATATATATATATATATATAATCGGGATCTTTTGAGAACCAAGGGAGCCCCGAGAACTTCCAAACGGTCAACATTTTCGAAAAACCAAAAATTGAGGCCTCTAAGACGCTAAAATATAAGCCTATTCGGAAAAAAAAATTCCGAAAAAATGACTTTTTTATTTTGTTTTTTTTGAAAAATTTGTACATGTGCAAAAAAAATTGTACATGTACAAACATTTTTATACGTACACTTTTTTCAAAATGTTTTTACAAAATGACTTAAATATGTGTTAGAAAGGCATTCATAAAAAAACTTGAAAAAAAGTGCACGTTTAAAAAAGTTTGTACATGTACAAAATTTTTTTTGCACATGTACAAATTTTTCAAAAATAAAAAATAAAAAAGGTCGTTTTTTCAGAAATTTTTATCAGCGCCTCGGGCCTATTCTTAGCGTCTAAGAGGCCTATGAGGTTGGCTTTTTTGAATAAATATCGGTTTGGGAGTTCTAGGGTGTCGTTCCGGTGAGGACTTGTAAGGACACTTTAAAAATTGAAAAAAAATATAAAAAGATACAAATCATAAAATCGAGAATTGTACTACATCATTATAAAAAAAAAAATTTGATCATTGAAAAACAGTAATGATCCGATTTTTTTTTATTTTGTGGATCATTGTTTCATTATAAAAAAAATAATAATCCAAAAGTTCTTTTTCGAATTTTTTTCTCCAATATAGTACTATGATCCATTTTATTATTTATATTATTATTATTTTTTTTTTTCAATTTTTTAAGGTGTCCTCACGAGTCCTCACTTTAAGAATAGTCATCACCCGATCGCTTATATATATATATATATATATATATATATATATATATATATATATATATATATATATATATATATATATATATATATATATATATATATATATATATATATAATGTTTAACAACAGTTACCCGTTTAAGATCTCACTGAAATATATGCCTTGTAAAACAAAATCATTTTTTTCTCAAATTAGACAAATTTGGTAAACATATAATTTTAAAAGTTAATTACAGTTTTGTTCAATGTGGTTTGCACGAATTTTCATTTTTAGTCCAAGTTTTGAATTTTCAACATTATGGTAGTTGTGGTTGGCAATTTATTATATTGTTGTCCCTCATAGAGTTATCATGAATTTTTTTTGTTAAGTGGGGTGCAAAATATCATTCTACGCCTAGATACCAAAACAGTAGTTTCTCAAAATTTTATAAAACAAGTTTGAGGACTCTCATATTCTCTCTCTCTCTCTCTCTCTCTCTCTCTCTCTCTCTCTCTCTCTCTCTCTCTCTCTTTCCGTAACACACCCTCATCACCGTTTTTAACCATATGGATTCGTTAACAAATATTCCAATTTACAATTTACACATTAGTTTTGGATGTGTAAATAGAATTTGGATCCATAATATTTGGATTTGAATATTAGTATAAAGGAGTATTTTGAGATTCCATGGGCAAGCTTAAGAGGACTGCTAGAACCAACTTTAACGGGGATATCTCTAGTCCAACATAAAGACTACCTAACACCTTTTCGTCTCATCGTCTCCAATGATATCAACATACCTGATTCTGAAATCCTAACATGAGAAGGTAGATAACATTAGTCAATAAAGGCTATCGATTGTTGGAATTTCTCAGACCGAAATCTTCTAAAAGGACACTCAAATGGCTAAAATCGAACCATGTTGTAGTAAAACTTGACCAAACTATAAAGTTGGAGGATGTTGTAGATGGAAGCCATGGAAGCAAACTGTATACAACTTCAGCTAGTGAAACTATCAATGCAACTTGCTATTTCTTGTGTACAAGGATGCTATATTGGCATCTTCTTGGTTGAAAGGTACCATTCTAAGAGATCCATTAGATGAATCTGGGAGATTGATTATTGATGAGAATTTGAGAATTAGGGGTCGACATAACATCTTTGCCATCATAGATATTACAAACATTAAGGTGAGTTAACTTATCGTTCACTACATTTGGAGTCTAGTTAACTCTAGTTTAACATGACATCATTGGCATGTGAATAATATGATATGAAACAAGGTTATTTGGCAAAAAAGCAAGCATCCGTTGGCGCAAAAAACCTGCAAGTATTGATACGTGGAGGAGATGAAAACAAGATGATAACTTACAAAGTGTGTGTGACCAGGACTGGTCCAAACCGATTTAAGGCCCGAGGCAAAGTGAAAAATGGGGCCTTTCTTAATACAATTTTTTCTGGTAAACGAGTGGGGAACACAGAGTATCTGTACAATGTTCTACCAAACTATTATATGTTTATGCTTAGGCTACACGGAGTGGTGGCCAATGGCCAAGGGATGGCCAACAAGTTTTTGTGGGTTGGCAGGCGTTGGCCATTTTGTAGGGAGTGGTGGCCAATGGCCAAGGAACTGCCAACCAAATTAATTTGAGAAATTACAACTTTAGTCCTTGTACAAATATAAAACAAACAGAATTGTTTTTTTTTTTTACTTAAAATTTAAACATTTCATTAAAAAAAACACAAACAACTAACAATTTAAAAGTTAAACAAAGACACAAACTAAAACACAAACAACTAATCTACTCATCGTCGAACGTGTAACCCAATTTCCTAGCCGCGTCCTTCTTCGCTTGAAGTGCAATTTGATACTCGAACCCTCGTAGATCGGATATGTTTCTCGTCACAATATCCAACAACTTGGTTTTGACTTTCTCTTCATGTAAAGTCTGCAAAGTGGCGACTTGCTCGTTCAATTGTTGCAATTCTGCGCTACTATTTGTGCCAGAACTACCTCCCTTCATCTTCCTCTTTGCTTGATCACGACCAATCGGAGGAACGCCAGCCTCCGGCTCCTCATTAATGTCGAAGCCAACATTTGCATCAGAAGACTGAGAGTGTGTGGATGTGGATGACTTGAAGCGTTTGGAAGTATTTATTCCAACGGCGAACTGATGAAAGGATGTTTGTTCCCTCCATTTTTCGTTGTCTCGGATTACCCTCCAATACGCTTCCGCATGAGCATTGAAAGGATGTTTGGTGCCATTTTTATCGATATATTGCTGCCGAGCAGTCATCATCACATCATCTAAATTGGCACCACTTGGCCAATTTCGTTTACATTGTGAAAAAATAGCCTCAAATTCGTTGGCAATTTTACTTACACAACGCCATTACGAGTATATTGACTTGTGGGTACGGTATGTACGACCCATTCGACGACACCATAATTTCCAAATCCTTTCTTGGAAAACTTGGGATTCTTGGTCGTTTCCATGAACCGCATCCTCCGATATGTCCACCCAAGTTTTTGCTAAAGCTATCACCTCATCAACTTTCCAAGGCTCTACCTTGGCTCTCTGTTTCACTGGGGTTTTCCTATTCCACGACCTTTTGATGATTTTTTTGGTTGTGGTTCTTCTTCTTCTTCTTCGTCTTCTTCTTCTACTTCTTATTGTTGTTCTTCTTCTTCTTCCGAGTCCGATGCAAGAATACGTCGTGGTTGAGTTGAGAAGAATTGTGTTTCAGAAGCTTGAGAGTGTACTTGTGGTGGAGAAGGTGTGGTGAAAAGATTTTGAGATTGTGTGGGAAAAGTATTTTGGTTTTGGGATAAATTGTAGACAAAGTTGGCTAAGAATTTGTTTTGTGTCGGTGAAAACAGCGGCTCATCGGGTTATGGTGAAAACATTATAGGATGATAAGCATTTGTATCTAGGTTTGATGGATGGTTTGGAGGTGGAGTGATATGAGTGTTGGAAGATTGGTTCTTGGAAGATTTTGAACCTTTCTTTTTGTTTGAAGACATTTTGAGAGAGTTTTGGAAGGATTCTTGTGTGAAATGAATGAGATTTAGATGTATATATATAGGGGATGAAAGAGGTTTTAAAAATCTGATTTAAAAAAACGGCTACTTTTTATATATGGGTTAAAAGTGTAAATTTTTTAAAAGATTCCAAATTCTAAATATAACCGTTCAGGGGGTGTTTTGCCATTTCTTGAAAGTTTTACACCAGTTGGCATCTCGCCCACAGGTTGGCGAATGGAGCTTGGCGAGGCGATGGCGACTTCGACGGCAATGGCGACGGCGAGTCGCCAAGAGGGTTGGCGACCTCTTGGCGAGCCATTGCTCCGTGCAGCCTTATAGTATGGTTTCACGAAATAAGATATGTATATAGTATAATTTCGCAGAGATAAAATATGAAGAATCATCATAACTTGTTTAACAACAATAAGAATCTTATACTTTGAGTACAACATAACACGTAAGATGAAATATTAATACAATTTGAAGAGCTCATAAAAATATCATATTGAACCTAAAACACATCATTTGAAGATGACTTGACGTTGTCTTATCAAATTGTCCCTGAGTTATTTCCATGGTTTTGAAAACCGGACCGGACCGGCTGATTGAACCGGTTAAATCGGGAACCGGTCACAAAAACGGTTTTTGGATCACAAAAAACCGGCTAGTAATTGAACCGGAAAAAACCGGGCCGTTCACTAAAAACCGGGTTAAACCAGAACGGTTAAACCACTAAACCACTTGAAAAAATCGGTTTGTAGCCTTTGGGAATTAAAAGCCATATGATCACCGCTTTTTACTTCCTGTTTCTGTAGTCTTGCCTGTTTATATAGGCAAAATCCCTTCTTTCTTTTTGTGATACAGCCGATGTGGGGCAAAGCCACACACAAATGATTCACTTTATTTTTTTCCTTTTAGTTGTTTATTCTATATGCCACCTTAAGGATTTTCTTTTAACTGTTTATTGTATATAGAAATGCAATTAGATTATAAAGAAAACATGAAATTTTGAGTTGGCCTGTTATCGTTGACGTCAAATTCTATAAAATATATTAACTCCATCGAATATATATATATATATATATATATATATATATATATATATATATATATATATATATATATATATATATATATATATATATATATATATATATATATGAACGGTCCGACCGGTCGAACCAGTTGAACCATTGAACCGGTCAGCTAACCGGTTCGGTGTCCGGTCCGGTTTTCAAAACCTTGGTTATTTCCATCCAGTTCTAGAATTTGCTGACTTATTTTGAGAATTGGTAAACCTAATGGACGGGCGTCTATCAAAATATCACTTCTATGTTCTAACCAAGTTTTGAAGTTTGTTTCATATAAATGTAGATTTAGAACATGTACTCCAAAACAAAAAATAATCAGAGTAAATGGAACACAAATCATATTCATTTTTAAGAAAATCGCCAAATCAATATATTTTTCAGAAATCATAATAAGAAATCGATACTTTGGAAAAAGAAAATTAAGTATCAAATAAAACAAAGATTCTAAAAGGGAAAAAGAAAAATAAAACACATAGTTATGAATTTATGATATCGATTCTTGATTTGGTTTTTTGTTTAAACTTTGAAGACTTTAAGTTTCCACCAACCTATCAATTAAGCAAGCACCAATAACAGCTTACAAAAATCGAAACACTAAATCAAAAATAAAGATTCAAGAACTAGAAAAACTGAAAAATAGTCAAACAGAAATCAGATTGTTTGTCAGAGGCCCAAACTGATGGCAATTTGCTATTTCTTGTTAGCGATTAACAGATTAGGACATTCCGATTTTGGAAATTAAAAAATAAAAGGTGATTAAGCGAGAATGGAGATGAGAAGTCAATAACCTATAACTTAATATCATATGATTAAAGGTTGTTTATAGATGTGCAAAAAGCCAAGCCGTAACCGTTTTGAGAAGCCTAAATTAGGGTGTTGACAACCGCGCAGTTAGCAAAAATAGGGACGGTCTGTTAGACTTCTCCGCGCTTACCTCCAATTTTGTTTCCTTCTTTGCGGATTTGGCCCCTCTAATGTTTCAAACGTAATATTAGGTAATGTACATAAAAGTAGGCCCTAGATTAATGGGAGGCCCTGGGCCATTGCCCGAGTTCCCCCCCTAATTGGGTTTGGAGAGAGAGAGAGTGTGTGTGTGTGTGTTTGTGAGAGAGACTTCAGACTTGTTTTATATTTTTGAGAAATTACATTTTTGGTCCCTAACGGTATAATGGTCTTTTTACACCTCACTTAACAGAAAAGACTGACAACAACTTCATGAAAGACGAACAATATAATAAATTGCCAACCACAAGGACTAAAACTGTGAAAAATTACATTTTTGGTCCCTAACGGTATAATAGTCTTTTTACACCTCAGTTAACAGAAAAGACTGACAACAACTTCATGAAAGACGAACAATATAATAAATTGCCAACCACAAGGACTAAAACTGTGAAAAATTAAAACTTGGGCTAAAAGTGAAAATTCATGCAAACCATAGAGACCATACCAAAACAACAATTTACTCTAATTTTAATTTATCTTTTGATAATCGAAATATTATAATATTAAACTGATCCTCATACGATCAATATCTGATCGATATCTACTTCTAGTAACCATGTTTATTAGTAGGGGTGGAATTGGTACGGTACCGGGTTTTTTTTATTCTATATCGTGTACCGTACCAATTATAATTGACATAAAAATTTAATTATCAGTACCGTACCAAAGATACTTGGTACCAACTTATTTGGCTACCAACAAGTTTGGTTGGTACATATTGATATTGGTATACACCAAAAACTTCTTTTTTAATATTGTTTTCCCTACCTTATCGTTGCTTATGTGCTAGTCGCTTGTGTTATTAGTTTGATTTTAATATCTAGTGTTGTTTGAAAAAAAATTAGTATTAAGAGTTGTTTTAGTAATTCATTTTCGAGTGTGACTTGTTAGTTATTACTCCTATTTAAAACATAAATATATGAGAATTGAAATTGATATATAAGTAACTCAAAGCCACATGTCATCTTCTTATTGAATTTGCCACATGTCATTTTAATAGAATTTTAAATTTCTTAAAAAAACTAATTGGTTTGAAACGTTTATAACTACTTAATGATCGGTTTAATTATCATTCAATTTCAAAATTAATTGTTATCATTCAATTTCAATTTTTTTTAACATCATATTATCTTTTTAATGTGTAGAATGATTTGGGAGACAATAGAGAGGCAATTGACGTCATAATATTTTGAAGAACGATTCAAATCATAATAGTGAATTTGATTTTAGTACCGGTGACATTCTCATAATCAATTATATTTATCAAAATACAAAGTGGTAATAGTAAAAATCAAAAGCAAAATGTCACGATACACAAACAAGTTTCTTATGTAAAATTAATGATGTTTAGATATTCTTAATTAATAATTTTGTTTGTATCATCTCGTGTAATACACGGGTCTCACAACTAGTATATATATATATATATATATATATATATATATATATATATATATATATATATATATATATATATATATATATATATATATATATATATATATATATATATATATGAATTGGTTGGTATGGTACAACTGTGGTATTCAAAATTTTGTACCATTACGGTACCAAGATTGTTTAATTGGTATGGTATTACCAACCAAACATATTGACTACCAACTTTATTGATACGGTTGGTAACGTATTGATTGTTTCTCCAAAGTCTATTTTTGCCGGCCCTACTTATTAGTTTATCCATAAAGAGAGAACCTCTAAAAAACTAAATAATGTTAAATTGGTATTTATGTTTAGAGCTGTAGAGAGTCAACGTGTGTTCTCCTAAAAGTATTAACAAAATAATGGGTCTAATTTTTTTTATAATATACTGATAAACAAATACGTCTGAAAAACATGACACGACGGAGTGGAAATGCAAAAACACTGTTGAGTAAGAGAGAAAGCGTATACTTTTCCTTGCCGACATTAAACAACAAACAAGTTTAAGGAAATAATTATCTTAGCAGCACTGCAGCAGTACGGCCACCGGCCATCCCTAACAGTTTAACCTTCCTTCTTTAATAACACTTCTGAATGGATTACATTTATAAATAATTAAAGAGATAGAAATAGGAATATGGATGTGTATCTAGCGACCGACGTCGGAAGTTGAGAAATTAGGTCTAAGGATTTTGCAAGAGAGAGAACCAATGGGGCGGAGGAAACTCGAAATAAAGCGGATCCAAGATAAGAGTAGAAGGCGAGTGGCATTCTCAAAGAGGAGATCAGGATTATTCAAGAAAGCACGACACTTTTCCGTTCTCTGTGACCTTGATGTGGCCGTCGTCGTAAGATCCGATAGCGGCAAGCTCTATGAATTCTGCAGCGGTGGTACTAACAGGTGCATTTCATTTTTTTGTATATTTTTCAACCCGATTAATTGATTTCATTTCTGAAAGATTCTTCGTATATGTTATTGTGTCTTTCTCTATACACGTAGGAGTATCACCTTTAGATATCAATCGACGGGATCACTGCAATCAGGGCACTAAGAACTGATTTTTTTTGTCTAACGTCTTAACACACAGCGTCGATATGCTTACTCTCTAGATTTTGTTGTATACTTATAGTCAGATATAGGCATGTAGATCTAGCTAATAGGTTTCATTCATCCGAACATCCAAGTAGGAAGCACCTACTCTTGGTCGCATTTGAAGATTCAAAGTCATTTGTGGTGAAAATAATGTAACTGGTGGATGGCTACATGCTGATTCGATTTTCTTGCTTGCTTCGTACTTATTCCCACTTTTGTCATGAGAACATAATATAACATACGTCCTTGAATATTTTATTGTCCTTGTTGCTATTTTGGTTCATTAATTGGTCTTGAATCTTGATCATGAGGCATGTTGTTAGTGAGAACCTGAGATTGTAGTTCATGATTATACACTTCGATTAGAACTAATCTACTAAAAATAGATTAATGTTAGCAGACATCAAGAGGCGCCATTGATGTAGTAATGTAAGGATATGGATCATGTTTGTCATAAAAGTTAATGATGAAAAGAACCAACTAACTATCTAAAATCTCCACTACGAAATTCTATTGACTATTATAAATCTATTAACCTATCTTTTTTCATATATATTTATGTGATACAATGCCCAAGAATCAACAATACTCGGTGGTGGGTGTCAATACTAACAAATTACAAACGTAACTAAGTGATAGAGAAGAACTTGTAATAGGGTTAACAAGGGATTGAATTCACAAGAGGAGTGACAGTTTTTATCCATACACTACAGTTTAACGTTTTTTACATGTATTATACAATACCTCTAAAGCATAAATTCTTGTATACAAATCACTTCCCAATTCACAAGGACTTGCTCAGATCAATTGTATGCACTTAATTTATAAAAACCATATAGAAAGGAGGCATGAACGTGTTTGTTATTTTTGTTTGTGTTAGATTACATTATACTACTTTTGTTTCTCATGTATACTATGAGGTCCCTTATGTAACATTGTATTTTATATATACGTGATCTATACAACACATTCTCTATGGGGGTTTTCCACACGTTATCATAGTAAGGAGCTAGGTTTTCACCCTATACCCTACCTAAGGCCGACTCGGCTGTGGTTTATTTTTTCAGTTGTCTCCCCTGTTTATCTAATGATCCAGCCTAGCCCTGCTACCTGCTCTCCCGTGATTCACGATCCAAGGTCCGCTCTCTTTTGGATTTTCTTTCTGCCACACTTCAGGTATTCTCATGTTTTCTCCATCATAATGAGTACTCCTACATTGACCTCTACTACTGCTACCATGACTTTAAGTCTCATGTGCTCTCTTAAAAATGTCTATAAACTGTTCAACTTCAAGATTAATGTCGATGGCTTTCGGTACAAACTTGGAGGCAAATTTGCTCCAATGTATGTTGGGGATCACAATGTTATGGTCATATTTATGGTAAATCCACTCCCTCCGACGAGAACGATGATGAATGGGACTCTATTGATGTTCATATAAAAATCCTAGTTCAATACTACACGTTGGAACAACACTCACCCTGGCAAAAGAAATACGCAGGGTGGGTGTGGGGGTTGGTCTGGGTACTCCTGAGCAAAATTAGAATCTTGTGGGATTATTGGGTAGCGGTTAAGCATATTTTGGTGGGCTACCAGCCTCGTACGCGTCTGGTGTTGTTCACGACTCATCTAAGGCGGGCCTAGGAGCCTCTCCTCTATAGTCTAACATGTTAGCTCATTCCAGCTTTCAACCCAGCTCCATGTAGCACCTCAGCATCAACAGGCCCACAGGCCCACATAGTGTTTATGTTCACACCTGCGTTCAACCAACATTTACGGACCACCTCCGGACAGCCCAAACTCCTCCCTCGCTGCACTTGTATGTGACCCAACAACCACCGCCACCTTCTTTTGGTGGTTACGGTCAAGTATATTCGAAACAGTAGAGTAACATTGCCTCAGTTTTTCATGACCTGTCTAATCAAAAACTGCAAGACAATAACTACTATATGGATTCCAGTACAAGCTCACACATGTCTTTTAACCCAGGTAATATGCTTTCTCTAACACCGTGTACGTATAAGTCCTTTATGGTTAGAAATGGTGCTATACTTCCTGTTACTCACATTATTAAGCTATTTTTCCATATTCACAAAATCGTTTAGCTTTAGACAATCTACTTGTCTCAGATCACATGGTTAAACATTTGGTTTCTGTTCGTCATTTTTACATTGATAATTGGTATCTGTCATTTTTCACCCGTTTGATTTAACTATGAAGGACTTTGAAACATATGCATTCATTCAGCGTTGCAATAGTGTCTGTGATCTGTTTCCCATTCTTCCTCCAGCCAAGCCTTCGTTCTAGGCATTTTCTCTCTAGCTCTACTAATAAACTTCCAATCTGTCATGCTTGTCAGCTTGGGAAACATGATCGTTTACCCTTCTATTCCCCTCAAACTAAAACTTCTCATATGTTTTAACTCATACATTCTGATATGTAAACATCTCATGTTGTTAGCATAAGTGGCCTTAAATACTACATTTTGTTTTTGGGTGATTTCTCCCAAGTTTTTGTGGGTTTCTGTTACGTGCTAAATTTGATGTGTTTCAAGTTGTTTCAGATTTTCACGCCTATGTCAAAACTCAACTGAAACATAATATTCCATTATTTCAGTGTGATAATGGACGTGGGTTCAATAATCAACCCCTACTACGTTTCTTTCTTTCTAATGGCATGAATGTTTGCTTTTCGTGTTCGTATACATGACAACAAAATGGCAAAGCCGAGCGTGCCATCCGCTCGATAAACAACATCCTTCGAACCTTATTATTTCAAGCCTCTTTACCACCCTTATTTTGGGTGGAGGCTCTTTTCAATGTTGCTCATACTATCAACCTTCTCCCCTTTATTAGACAGTATATATATTAGACTAGAGGGTATCTAAATGTAGTTAGTCTGTCTATATATATAGATATAGGGCCTTGTACATCTCTTCTAATACTACAACACAATACAATTCTATTATGGTATCAGAGACGACCCTAACCCTAAAAATCGTCCAACCCTAGCCGTCCCTAGCCGCCACCGCCAGCCACCTTCTTCAACCCTAGCCGCCGCCGTGCATCTTCCTTCTTCTCTAAATCCTCTCTTAACCGATGGCTCTTCTTGCCAGCTTCACCACCGCTGAAAAGCAATCCCATAACACACATAAATTCGCCTTTACCCCCAGCCCTACCAACTATAGCTAATGGAAAGCCATGATTAATCACTTCCTTCTCACACACAATCTTTATGTCTACATCGACGGGACAATCCATTGTCCTCCATCACACCTACCTGCAATCGCAGCTACAACTGCTGATCCCAAACCTGAACCAAGAGCCAATCCAACTACTCGGCTTGGATCGCCAATGATGCCCATGTCGGTATGTTGATCATCTCCACCATCTCAAAAGCATCATTCCGATACGTACAAGGTACTACGTTCAAGGAACTCTGGCATGCTCTTGAACGTGCATATGCCCCACATTCCTCCTCTCGAGAATATACTCTCAAAACATAACTTTTTGAGAATCGAGATGAACGGTGACGAAACTGCAGATGCCTATCTAAATCGTGCTCAAGAATACTATGACGCCCTAGCTGCGATTGGATCCCCTGTTTCTGACAAATATCTTGTCATGCTCGCAGTTCCCGGGTTATGAGAAGAATACAACAGTCTGAAGTTTACCATTACAGCCAGACAGTGCCCTACAGCCTTCACTGAACTTCATGCGCTTCTCAGTGATTACACCTTCATGATTGAAAAGTCGCGAACTCCCATTACACCAACAGTTCATTCCTTTCATACCACAACAACCGATACCACCACATTTCCGGTTTATGAGAAGAATACAACAGTCCGAAGTCTACCATTACAGCTAGACAGTTCCCTACAGCCTTCACTGAACTTCATGCGCTTCTCAGTGATCACGACTTCATGATCAAATAGTCACGAACTCCGACTACACCAACGGTTCATGCCTTTCATACCACAACAACCGATACCACCACACCCTCGGCACCAGCTCTAGCCACTCAACTTGTCTATATAACCGCCGCCTTGAACTCTCTTAGGTTCAATATTGTTCCCAACACTTCTTCTGACTCTCCTTCACCTGGTCCACAAGCTTATTTTGGATCCAGAAACAACCGTGGTAACTACAGTCACGGGAGGCATGGATCTTCTCGCCAAAACACAACTCGTGGACGCAGTGACCGTCAATTCAGCTGGGCTTCCAATCAAAACACCGTCTACGGCACATGCAATCAATGTGGAATCGGTCACTTGCCATCTCAATGCCTAAACAGAGATTCGACTACTATTCGTCAGCGCGCAAGCTCAAACTTCGCTGACAGTCATGATTCCACAAGCCCCGACTCCTGGTTTTTCGACACTGGTGCTAACACTCATGTCACACCTGACCTAGCCAGTATGGATGATTCTCGCACATATCATGGCAACGACAATCTGCATCTTGGTGACGGTAAGGGTTTCCCTATTCTTCACATTGGTTCCTCTCGTATCTTTTCTCCACACAAAACCTTCAAACTTTCTGAAATTTTGCATGTCCCACACATCACCAAACAACTACTTTCTATTCAAAAATTTTGTTCAGATAACAATGTCTATTTTGAATTTCACACTTCTTTTTTTGTCATCAAGGACGAGTCTACACACACTATCCTTCTCACGGACCCTAGCGAAAATGGTCTCTATCCGCTCAACCTTCATTCGTTCAAGTCCCAGTCCAAGTCCAAGTCTTCTTCCTCCGTCGCCTTTTCTTCCGCCCGTGCATCTCCAGACACATGGCATCGATGACTTGGGCATCCTCACCACAGGCTTTTAAAATTTATGCTTTCTAGTTTTTCTCTTTCGGTAATAAACAAATATGTTTCTAGTTTTTGTTCTTCTTGGCAATTGGGAAAATCATCTAAATTGCATTTACCTATTTATTCTTTTCGTAGAAATAAAATTCTTGATTTACTTTACTGGTGATGTGTGGGGACCAGCTCCCGTTCTTTCTTCCGATAGGTCATCGTTATTTTTATTATGTGTTGATCATTATTCCTGTTATATGTGGTTTTTTCCTATGTCCCAAAAATCTGATGTTTTGCCCATATTTCAAAAATTTATCACCATGGTCGAAAGACAATTCTCGACCAAACTCAAGCGTGTCCAAACTGACTGGGGCAGTGAATTTCGTCCCCTGTCAAATCTTTTTGCTCGTCTTGGCATTATCCATCAACATTCTTGTCCTCACACCAGCGCCCAAAACGGCTTTGTTGAATGCCGTCATCGACATGTTGTCGAAGCATGTCTCTCTCTAATGGCTCATTCTCACACACCTCAAAGATTTTGGCAATTTGCCTTTGAAACTGTCGTCTACCTCATTAACCATATGCCTTCCCGCACCTCACAAAAGGTCTCACCTTTCCAACATGTCTTTCATCGAAAACCCGATTACTCATTCCTATCAGTCTTTAATTGCCTTTGCTTTCCCTTTCTGCGACCGTAAAACTCTCACAAAATTTCCCTCTACTCCATGTATGTTCCTTGGCTACAGTCCTCTTCATCATGGCTACCGTTGCCATGACTTATCCACCGAACGCATTTACATCTCCCTGTCATGTTCGTTTTGATGAATCTTCCTTTCCTTACACCAAAAATCCTACATTATCCCCGCCGTCCACATCCTCATTCGCATGTCCTTACACTTCTATGGTATCACCTCCCGTGATACCATATAAACACTCTCCCACTCCGGAGCCACAATCCTCAACTCCTCCTACACCCCTTACAGCACCTACCATCCCGGCCGAACCCACACCTTCAACCGAACGTCTTCCTACCCCCGTTGTTCCATCCACCGATCCACCTCCTCCTTCCTCTTCCATTCCGCGATCTCGTCCCGCTAATCTTCGCCAAAATCCCGAACAACGTGTTCGCTTTCATCCTTCCACTTACCATATTGTTACTAACGAGTCAGAATCATCATCGCTCCATATTTCGAGCAAGAGTCTAGAATGGTGCCAGTTCTGAAGGGTTTTCTAGCAAACAATGAACACAAAATACCTATGGTTCACATGCAACCCTAGAAAGATCTATGTTTTCTTCTATGAAGATAATAAACTAAAACCTAAAGGCCAACAATTATTTCTAAATATCAAAATCAGAAGAACCAACCTTTGAATCTTGTTCTTGAAGCTAGCAGCAAAAGTATCCTGCCTCAAATGCAAGTCACACCCAAAGCAATGGAGAAGACAGTCCAGCAGAGTTTATCTGGTGAAAGTGGCGCCGGTTTTAGGGTGGCCAGGTACCTCCTTTTATAGCCTCCAAGGGTTACAGCTGAAACCCTAAGGAGCCTCCAAGTGGGCAAGCCTGTTAACCATTTGGACCAAGCCTTTTTCTAAACCCTAATTAGGGTTTCGCCATTTTGAGGAACCCTCCTCAATTGGCGCCATTTATGGCCCCTGTCCACTGGCCAGCCTTTTATTCAACTATTGAATAATTACAAAACCAGTCCCTGCACTTTTAATTGATTAATTTAATCACTAAATTAAATCCAATTAATTCTAGATTAAATCTCAATTAATTATTATAGTTTCTAATTAATATATTAAAACTTAAATATATTAATAAACCATATAATTAATTCTATTGATTTATTACACAATTAATAAATCAACCTTTTACTCTACTGAACTCTATCCTGACCTCCAGCTATGAGGGCAACCCAAATAGACTTTGCTTCAATTAACAAGATAAATATAGTTGTAAAGTCATGGCTTAGACAGCTAATCCAACAGTCTCCCACTTGGATAAGTCTATGACTTTAATTTATCTTCTGATTAATAAACAACCTGCAGCTTCCTAGAAACTGCTGCCGAACTCTGACCCAGTCAGTTCTGTCCATAGATAAGTGATCATATGATCCTTCGTCCAACAAGATATTTCCAGACACGAGACATGGATTGAGATCAATCTCTGTCCGATACTCTGTTTCCCGATTTCCGATTCTGCTTATGACTTTCGGACTTCTAATTGAACATATCAATTTAGTCTAGGCTGGCCAGCACTTAAGTCAACTTCAAAATCATCGAGAGGCCTACAGATATCTGTTTCCCATCAGGGTCAAGGAACGAATAAGCTTTGACTCATACGATTGTGTCTTTTACTTATCAAATCGTACACAACAATGCGTTTTGTAACATCGAGTTACCGATGCATTTTCGCATTATCGATGCACAACCGACTCGTAAATTTCAACTCATATGTCTCCGCTTCAAGATTATACGATATTATCGTCTCAATATTGCTCGTGATGTAATCCATGAAGCAATCTATTGAGCGCGGGTTTATCCAATACTCAAATCTCTATTTCTAAGTACTCATGAACGTTGTAGCAGTCTTACTGCAATGTCTAACTCCTTAGACAATCTACAAACCAATTCACGACAGTCTTCATTCATACTTACTCCCGAAAAGTATGAGTGACTGTGGACCTTTTGAATAATCAAATTATTCGGGAAGTGAAACATGCAAAATTGAAACTTACAATCTGACTGGTGGCTACTATTGCCTAATTACCAAGTCTCCACGAGGGAATCACCAAGTCGGATTTTACATAAACTATTATCGGTTTGTAGATTCCTTTTAAAGTATTTAATTCGTGTTATGTATCTATGTCTACTTGACCTTTCACTCTTTCTATGTATTCAAATGTTATACATTTATACACTTTATCCGATCGGATATCCTTCCGATGATATTTCAATTTTGGTCATACCGTCAATCTCACTAAAAACTCCATTCTATGTACTGTGACTTTCCATGGTTCTCGGGATCTTTAGTCCACATGACTGCACCCTAAGACTATTTCGAGGTGTTACGATGTGCCGGTGAGCCACACGCGCTCCATCAGAATGCCAACGAAATTCTTTAACCATTAAGTCCTTATTTGAAAAAACTCTTTTCAAATTGTTATCAACATTCACCCCTAATCATTTTCCAATGATTTCTCATGTATGTACAATATCCATTAAGTATTCCCAGCCAGGTCATATCCTGAATCTGACTCAGTATGCTCTAAGCATTAAGTCATCAAGACATGTTCATGACACTTCTGATCGATCCAAGAAACTTGTTGGATTCGATCTAGTCCTATTCCAAACCCTTTTGGAATCTTAGGATTACTTATAATCCTTGTGTCATGATTTTCAAAAAACTATTTCCTTTCAGAGACTCTTTCTCATGCATCTTGAATCTTATCAAGATCATGCTTACTATGGCCGGTTCTATACTGATGACAACATCTATCTGATATATGTCAATGGATTATGTGAGTATGTTGCACCTTTCATACCTCTCATGCCAAATCATCACACTTTGCAATGACAGGAAACTCTTTTCCTGAGCTATGCATCTTGAGTCTCATCAAGATCGTCTTGGCAGAGTTTCGATCTATCTCATAGACGTTTATAACCACCCGAGCATGCCGTATCTTTATTAAGTCTTTCATAGCGATCCGTCTCTTAACACCAAGTCATTACACTTTGTAATGAAAAGAGACGTTTCCTAGAAACAGTATGTAACACACATATTGAGATAGATAACAGCAATACTCCCACTGGCTTTGACACGTTTATGGACTATTCACAAAATCCAGAGCTTATGGCACATTTTGAGAATCCAAACCTTTCTGACATCTTAATGGAAATCTTTCAGTCCATTCTCAAAACCCAATCCTTTGGCATATTTCGAGAATCTGAATATCCTTTCTTACGAGATGCCCGCGGGGAAATCTCGGGCCCATGTACCTTTATACTGGCATATTCTTTGTGAGTCCCAGTTAGTGTGCCGGTGATCCACACGTGCTCCACTAATGACTTACAATATGCAGTATTCTTTCGGATTTCATCTTCTATTGAGAGCGCTTCTCTCGAAGTCAATTACATGACTCTGAGTATCGTCTCACTCAGCCAGATGTTCTGAAGGTACGTTTCTGTCCATATTGGAATCTTTTGATGATTACTCCCACTGGTTTTAAGACCAGTTGTAAAATCAATCAAACTGTCACATGGACTGTATCTCGTCCTAAAGTTCTTTTAATTGGCAGCAACCGGGTTCACCAATGCTTCCAAGTAGTCGGATTGAAAATCCGTACCAACTATAGTGTTTTACCACTATTCGGTATGTCACCCCGATCATAACTACTTATGACGGTGATTAGTACTATTGGTCAAGAGAAGGTTATGTCAGTATTAAAACTGAAATCTGATTTCTGCTCTAAGCCTAGTGATGACTAAAGGTTATTTCACTTGGCTAATCCTGAACTCATTCAGGACTGTCCCAACTCCCACTGTCTCCTTTGAATATGAGTTCTTTCTAAAAGAGCTCTTCTTTTACAGCTACAACGGGATGGCCAGTGAAACGACATATCTGATTAGGTTCAGATGAACACTACAAGACCCTGGACTTTTAATGTACAAGTGGGACAATCCCAGCTTTACATTTCAGACAGTGTCTGCAAAACCTACTTAGTCGAAGGATGTGGTTGAAATATGGTTTATATGGTCTGACTGGTTTAGTGTTTAATTTACGGGAAACTAATTGACAATGTATCTCATACATCGAGGATCGAACTGTTTCGACCAATGCTCCATCATCTTCCCTAAGACACATTATAACTATTAATGTTCTTGGAAGAGAATAACTGTGAAACATTTTCCCAGTTTATGTTGTCACTCAGGTTCTGTGGATCTCGTACTTCCTTTGAAGTCGTTAAACTGTTCAAGGTTTCAATCCAATTGCTTATTCTGATAAGCGAAGCCATATTCGTCATACGGAACGACAAATATTGCGAAGTACAACCAATTGTGTTCTATTTGAAGATTCGAGCAACACACAAACTGATGTGTTCGTTGCTCCTAATCTTAATCTCTTTTACATCTCTATGTAAATTTATGACTTTGTTAATTTTGTTCAAGACTTGCAATCCTCAGTTGACTCTAAGTCAGCTGATTCCAAAATCCTATCCTTTGGATCTTTGGGTGATTCATTTCTTGCCACATGTGCTTTATAAAGAACTTAATCATCATCTGACTCTAAGTCAAATGATTCCAAAGTCCTGTCCAACTGGATCTTTGGTTGATTCATTTCTTAACACATTAAGAACTCAATTCATCATGTGACTCTAAGTCAAATGATTCCAAAGTCCTGTCCAACTGGACTTTTGGTTGAATTGATTCTTATAATATTCATCTTAACAATCATAAGGGACACAATTCCTAAAATCCAAACACTTTGGATGCATTCAACATTCAAGCTATTACTAATTATGCATTCAACACAATCATACAACATTTAAAGGATATTTCAAACAACATGTGTTAAAAGAAAATTGACAATTTTATTAAAAACAAAAATCCTTGCACAATGTACTATATGATAGACAGTGTCATACGCATCTAAAAGCTAATAACAATATTTCAATATCTAACTAAACTTTAAAACTGCATGAGGCAGAAATCCAATCCAGATGTGCTCCTATGCGCCAGAGTCCCGTACCTTACTGATTCCCTGCATACAGACCAAAATGTGACTATCACATTATGCATCAAGGAATTATGGGACAGGAGTTTTGAGGTTTTTAGATATACCTGAGCTTTCAAAAGTTTTTGACCTTGGAGCGTCTTTCAATCCTTCCACGACTGTATCCGATTCTGTGGATTCCCAGCTTAAGACATATCCAGACGATCTGGATCGTTTCTTGCTGTGTCTTTCCACTGGACTTAATCCAGAAGTAGCTGAACCATTGGAGCTATGCCTGTCCAAGAGTGACTCGTATAAAGTCAACAGTGGACACATTTCCATTAAGGTCTTTTTCTAGTCTTCCTTTCTATACGTCTGAATGAACAGATCGTACTTACTAGTCAGTGAAGCGAGTAGAGTGTTAACACTCGACTCCTGACTCATGGAATAACCAAGTTTGTATAATTCGCCTATGTACGCTTTAATCTGAAGAACATGCGAATTGATGCTACTTCCTTCTTTTAACTTACACTCTGCAAGTCTTTTGAAGATCCTAGCTCGTTCCTCTTCAACCGGTTTTCGGAACCTTTCCTCAACCGATTGCATTAACTCATATGGCCCTAAGGATTCAAAATCCTTGCGGAATTCGGGGTCAATGGTCAACATCATGAGGTCACGAATCTTTTCGAATTCATCAACTAATAAGTCATGCTTATCATAAAGGCTCTTTATAATGACTTGTTCCGGTGGAACCGGTATCGGATACTCGGTGAGATGAAGCTTGCCCGCAATGCCGAGAGCCAGTCTCCAATTACGAAGCCATTCCTTACAGTTAAGGCCAGTCAGCCTTTCCATATTTAGCAGGTGCTTTCTGATGCTCTCAGAAATGGGTGAAGAGGAGAGGGAGGAGAATAGACACTTGATTCAGACATCTACAAGAACCAGAATTTTATTAGTTTAATTTAACCTTTTAAATAATTACCCAATATATTATTTATTAAGGCTAGGACCCAAAATACCCCAACTATGGTGTGAAGAGGGATGCTGTAATCACAACATAATGGTCATTAAGGTAGATAATACACTTATCAATTTCATCTTATGAAATTCCTAGATCTGTTGAGACTCATTGAACTGTTCAATGGCATGTTTAGTCTCGGATGTGTCCCACTGTTTGTGACTGGGATGCCGAGGATCACAAACCGGGTGTGAATAACCATGCAAATTAGCTTGGTACTCTCGAAGTCGATTGCCAGCTCTAATTAACGTGCCGGTTAACCACACACGCTCCGTTAATAATGACAAAATCGAGAAACCCATTGCAACTCTTTGCGGACCCCAGTTGGCGTGCCGGTAAACCACACACGCTCCACCAACGTTCCACAAAGTGCAATGTGCAATTCCATGGATTAGCACCAAATCACATTTTTAACCTAAAGTAATTAGATTGGGTTTTGTTTAAGGTTCTAGTACTTTCAATTATAGCATTATACTTTTAAGAGTCTTAGCGGTTCTATCAAACCCGTTCGGCTAACGACACTCGACTGGCCAGGAGAGCGATGGGTAAGAGTGGATACCCATTAGACTAACATTTTATAGTCAGTCGCCTTATACCCTCTTTATAGGACAGTTTTGTGAATGAGGCCTACTTGCGGTGAGACTAACCAATTTTCTTATATATAAATAATCAACTTATAATCATAAATATATAAGATATATTTTAATCTTATTAAAATATTTTAGAATTAATTATCTCATAATTTTCTCAAATTTTAAACAATTTTTTGAAAATTTAAATTAATTCCTTAAGCTGATTTAATTGGTCTTTTAATTAACAATTAATTAAATTAATTAAATCTAAGATAGATATTATAAATTAATCAAATTAATTTTATCTATTTAAGGCCCCACAAATTTCGAAAAATACAAGCCAACAAATAAGGGTTCCAGTTATTTATTAGATACAGTTACCAAAAATAACAACCTACTTATAAAAGGCAAATAATCAAGCAAATCAGGGGGGAATAAAGGGGTGGCGGCTAGGGTTAGGAAACCCTAGCCTAGGCCACGAAATTGAGGCCATCCTTGGTGATGTTCATCGCAAAAAACACAAAGGCAAAAAGCAATTAAGCAGTTTATATCAATTCACAAGCAAACAGCCTATGCTCTGATACCACTGAAGGGTTTTCTAGCAAACAATGAACACAAAATACCTTTGGTTCACATGCAACCCTAGAAAGATCTATGTTTTCTTCTATGAAGATAATAAACTAAAACCTAAAGGCCAACAATTATTTCTAAAGATCAAAATCAGAAGAACCAACCTTTGAATCTTGTTCTTGAAGCTAGCAGCAAAAATATCCTGCCTCAAATGCAAGTCACACCCAAAGCAATGGAGAAGACAGTCCAGCAGAGTTTATCTGGTAAAAGTGGTGCCGGTTTTAGGGTGGCCAGGTGCCTCCTTTTATAGCCTCCAAGGGTTACAGCTGAAACCCTAAGGAGCCTCCAAGTGGGCAAGCCTGTTAACCATTTGGACCAAGCCTTTTTCTAAACCCTAATTAGGGTTTCGCCATTTTGAGGAACCCTCCTCAATTGGCGCCATTTATGGCCCCTGTCCACTGGCTAGCCTTTTATTCAACTATTGAATAATTACAAAACCAGTCCCTACACTTTTAATTGATTAATTTAATCACTAAATTAAATCCAATTAATTCTAGATTAAATTTCAATTAATTATTATAGTTTCTAATTAATATATTAAAACTTAAATATATTAATAAACCATATAATTAATTCTATTGATTTATTACACAATTAATAAATCAACCTTTTACTCTACTGAACTCTATCCTGACCTCCAGCTATGAGGGCAACCCAAATGGACTTTGCTTCAATTAACAAGATAAATATAGTTGTAAAGTCATGGCTTAGACACCTAATCCAACAAGTTCATGGCAGACGAGTATAGTGCCCTTGTCCGAAACGGTACTTGGATTTTAGTACCCCTTTGTGCCTAACACTAACCTTATTGATTGCAAGTGGGTCTACAGGTTAAAGAGGGACAAAAATGGAGTTATCACTCGCTACAAAGTTAAAGAGGGACAAAAATAGTTCCCTTCTCTCTTTATCTAATCCAAGGTGTTCCCAAGCTTGGTGCCGACTGAGCGGGCTGCCTAGATGATCGTTGATCTACCGGGGGATTTGCCATATATCTCGGATCAAACTTGATCTCTTGGACAGCCAGAAAACAACATACCGTGTCAAGATCATCCATCGAATCCGAGTACAAAGCCCTTGCAGACACCGTTGCTGAGCTCACATGGCTTCAAGCCCTTCTTCGCGAATTGGGTATCAAAGATCCCTCGACTCCTGTTCTTTGGTGTGATAACCTTGGAGTAACATAACTTTCAGCCAACCCTGTGTTTCACGCCAGAACCAAACACATAGAGGTTGACTTTCACTTTATAAGAGAAAAAGTCGCCAATGGAGATCTTCAAGTTCGATTCATATCCATACATGACCAGATTGCTTACATTTTCACCAACCACTGCCGAATCCACGATTTCTCTTCCTACGGTCTAAGCTTCAGGTCATTCCCCGCCCTCAGCTTGCGGGGACGTATTAGACAGTTTTAGACAGTTATAGTATATATTAGACTAGAGGGTATCTAAATGTAATTAGTCTATCTATATATAAGGCATTGTACATCTCTTCTAATACTACAACACAATACAATTCTATTACCCTTCACTACTCTCAAATATAAAACCCTTTTGAAATCTTATTTGGTTTCTTTCCCAAATATAATCAACTTCATGTGTTTGGTTGTCTCTATTATTTGAGAACCTCATTCACAACTCAGTATAAGCTCTCCCCACGCTCTTCGGTTTGTGTTTACCTAGGCTACTCGTATGACCATCATGGCTATCGTTGTATTGATCTTGTCACACATCGTGTTTTCATCTCTCGACATGTCATCTTTGATGAAGATCATTTCCCTGATTCTGGTTTCCATGCTTCATCTTAACCATCAAATCAGATTTTGATCCTCTCATCCATGAAGACCTTCATGTACCTCCTCTAACTTCTGCCCTTAGCTTCGCTGCTCTTTCACGACATTCCTAGAGGTCTCCTTTCCAACCCATATACACCGGTCTCCCACCTCTCCTTCCTCCTCGGGTGTCAGCTATCCCTTTCCTATCATACATACCCCTCATCCTCCTCCATCTCATGTCTTAAGTCGGCCCATGACTACTTATTCTCGTACCGGTTCCCTCAAACCACGTCAAATCTTCAATCTATCTGTTACCTTAGACATCTCCTTTATACCTCAGTCCGTCATTCAGGCTTTAAGTGACCCGCATGTAACCCCCACGGGAAGTCTGCCATGGATAGTGAAATGTCAGCTCTTCAGTCTAACCATCCATGGGAACTTGTTCCTCGACCGTCCAACGCTAACATCGCTTGTTTTTGTTGGTTGTATCATCACAAATTTGATAGTAATGAGAATATTGAATGTTAGAAAGATCGTCTTGTTGCTCAGGGCTTCTTCCAGCAACCTGACATTGATTTTGATGACAGTTTTAGCATTGTTTTCACACCTACCACTATTGCATTGTTCTCAGCATTGCCATTTCCAAAAACCAGGCAATCAATAATCTTGATGTTAAAAATGTCTTTCTTGACAGCAACCTTGCCGAGGAAGTTTACATGAAACAGCCTCCTTGCTATCTTCATCCTACCTTTTCTAATCATGATTGTCTATTTCACTAGGCTCTTTATGGCCTCAAGCAAGCTCTACGTGTATGGTACAAACGATTTGATATTTTCCTCACTACCCTCAGCTTCCATAGCAGTCGTTCTGACTGCTCTCTCTTTACCTACCATCACAGTTTCGATCACATATATATTCTTTTTTATGTTGATGACATCATCCTCAATGCCTCTTCATCCTTGTTCATCACCTAGGTCATCACTCGAATTCACTCGACTTCACTTGACTGTCATTTGTGTTTCACATGACAAACTTAGGTCCTCTCTCCTTCCTTGGCATTGCTACATCTTATACCAGCAAGGGACTTTTCTTGTCCTAACCTACCTTTACTCGAGAAATTCTATCACGTGCTGACATGACCGAGTGTAATCCATGCAACACCCCGATAGACACTAGGCCTAAGCTGTAGCCTGATGGCCCTCCTATTAGTGACCCAACCTTGTACAAGAACCTTGCAATACTTGACCGTCACCCGTCCTGATATTACTTATGTCGTTCAGCAAATTTGTCTTTTTATGCATGATCCTCGTAAATCTCACCTTCTGGCTCTTAAATGTATCATCCACTACATCCAAGGTACTTTTACACATGGCTTGCTCATTCATCCCATCTTCTGTTGATCATTTGGTATCTTACTCTAATGCTGATCGGGATGGGTGTCCTGAAACCCACCGTTCAACTTTTGGGTTCCGAGTCTATCTTGGCGATAATCGTGTATCCTGGTCCTCGAGGCATCAGCAAACTGTCTCTCTCCTTAACTGAAGCCGAGTACCGAGGGGTAGCAAATGTTGTTGTTGAAGTTACCTAGATTCACTATCTCGTTCTCGAGTTATCTTGTCTATTGTCTAAAGCAACAGTTGCTTTTTGTGACAATGTGTAACCTCTAACCTAGTACAACATCAACGAACAAAACTTGTGGAAATTGATTTACATTTTAGTAGGGAACGCTTTGCCATTAGACATGTGCGTGTCTTGAACGTTCTATTGGCTCATCATTTTGTGAATATATTTACAAAGGGACTTCCCACTTAGGTATTTTTAGACTCTCAACACAATTTAAACATTTTTATACCCCATGCTCAAACTTAGGGGGTATGTTAGATTATATTATACTAATTTTGTTTCTCATGTATTTTATAGGGGTCCCTAGTGTAATATTGTATTATAGATATATGTTAATAATACAATGTGTTCCTTACGGATTCCACACGTTATCAGCTTGAATTAATTTTACACATAATATTTTCGATAAATTGTAATACGTGCAGCTAAAGGGATAATACCTTTGAAATAATTCAATAATGAGTTAAATTGTCATTCAAATTAATTCATAGATCATGATAAATTGTGTTGCAAATGGTTTAATGCATCCCAAATTGATTAGCCTCATTTAAGAGCTCAAGCTACCTAAATACTACATCAGCAAAAGGAAATAAAGTAATTTCTTAATTTCCTCCTTAACTACAATCGTATTTATCCAATCGTGTAGAAACTTAAATTTATTAGCATTAAGAACAAAAACTTCGTCAAATCCATCGATATACATATCTTTAATTAGTTTCTTAAAACCTTTCTTCCACACTATATGTCATCTTATCATGCCCCAAGTGTCTCTTCAATCCATCAATATACATATATTTAATTAGTTTCTCCCTTAGTGAACTCATAAAAATACATAATTGATTACCACTCGAATAAAAATCCAGCAGTGACATGATACTTACATGTTACTCGTTTCATTACACAGTATTCCCGCAAAACTTCATCATCAACATATGTACATCAAACCCTATTTAACACCACTAGTTTGTCATATAGAATAAATTGTAATTTTAGAATCTAATTTGACCATCTCACGTGCATGTTGCCAAGGTTCTTGTAGTTATTTAAGTACTTTAAAGCCTAAGGTCTGTATACATTAGGATTTGCTTCTGAAAAAGGCAAAATGCTTCAAAGCTCGCATAAAATTTCCTTTTTTGGTGTGCATCACTAAAATTTTCACTAGAAAATTGCAATTGGTCTTTATTCTCGAGACAAAATATCTCCAACACCAATTCCACCCGCATCGCAAATGCAACCTCTGCCTTTTTGACCAATTGAAATGTCCCTTTCTTCAAACTGTTGGTAATAGGTGGAACTATACTATTGAAAATTCTATTAACACTCATAGAATGTTGCCAACCCATGGAAACTCCTGACTTCTAAGATTGTTTTAGGCGTAGGCTAATCTTTGATTGCTCAGGACTTTTATTATTATTGATCATAATACATTTAATACTTGTAACATAACCTAAAAACATTAACATGTCAGTCCCCAATCACACTTTTTCAGATTAATAAGCAACTGATTTTTGTTCAAAACTTCAAAAGCATCCCTTCAATGTCCAACATGATGTTTTTCACAATGACCATATATATCAGAATATCATCGAAATATACCACCATAAATTTACTACTAAAGGGACGTAATACCTAGTTCATCAACCTCATAAAGCCCGTTTTTTGTTTTGAAAGCTCTTTTCCATTCATCTATCAGCTTTACATGAACTGATGGTACCTACTTCACAAGTCTATTTTTTAATATAGCTTGGACCACGCCACCATGTCTCACATATCATTTAATAGTGTACTAGGAAAACTGTAAAGTGTCGTGATCTTAATGATAGCTTGATTATCAATACACATCCTCAAACTCCCGTTTTTTTACATACCAACAATACCCGAATTGCACATAGGCTCATACTCAACTGAATAAAACCCTTCTAAAAAACTCTTCTACATTCTCTAGTAAAACGGTGTTTTCCTTTAGGCTCATTAGGTAATGTGGCATATTCGGTAGACTGGCTCCCATAACTAAGTTTGTGTGATGATGGATATTATGCAAGGGTGGGAGCTCATTCGGTATTTCATCCCTCATTGCACAAGGGTGGGAGCTCACAAGTTCTTTAAACTCTTCAAAAAGTAAGTGCACTGTTTTAGGAGTCATTTCTCTTTTCTTTAACTTTTTGTCTATAACTAACGCTCGAACTACCACTAAGATGCACTGCCTGCCTTAATATCGACCTTTAATTTGCTATCCCAGTCAAAGAGATACATGCTATTTCTTTCTTTGTATGTAACATTGAAATCAAACTGCCACGGCCTCCCTAGTAAGACATGACTTGTATCCATCTCAATAACATCTTAGAGAAGTTCTTCGTGATTGTATTTCCAATCGAATTTGGAGCCTTGCATACTTCAATCATGTTCATCTACAAAATCTTTTGGATCCACTCAATAACATACAACTTAGGGTGTTTTTTGGTCTTTAAACTGAGATCCTCCACTACGTTCTTGAAAATGAAATTTTTACAACTACCATTATCAGTACTCAAGTTGCAAACTCGACCGCTAATGCTGTTATCAGGCCTTGGAAGTATTGTTCTTTGAGACAAATATTTTACATAGCACGTTGAATCGAACAATTAACTTTTTCCCTTTCTTCTTTGGCGACTTCTGCTCTTTCCAGTTTTTACAGGTCGGTGTTTGAATGTTTTTGTTAAAGGCATATTCATATCAATATCAATGAGATTTACGATCTTTATTTGAGGACATCCCTTCAAATGGTGGCCTGGTTGACCACATCTGTAACATCTATATCCCGATTTGGTGTACGGGTTAGACGTCGATTGGGAGGTGTTGGGGTTAGGGTTCTTTTGGGGTTGATAAACTTTAGGTGTAGCTTTAATAGGAGTTGGGTTAGGGTTAAAGTGTGTACCCTTCAGGATGGAACTAGAACCATTGGGTTCATTAACATTCCTCTTGAAATTTGAAAATTAGTTCATGTGTTGCTCCATCATCTCTACTTTCAAAGCCAAATTTTGTGCTTCGTAAACCATTCACACCACTTGTAGTCCTATTTTCCCTCAAATAGTCAGATTTAATCCCCAAAGACAACTCAAAAATTGTTGTGCATCCGTCTTGTTGAGTTTTTTCTTCGTTGATAACCTATATCACTCTTCTGTATATTTTGTCACTGATCGGTTGCCTTGAAAAGTGAATTCTTCAAAATCAGGTGGTAAAAAACTTCGTCATTATCAGTTTCATTTTTTTTCCAAGATTGTATCAAAGCTTTGCCTTGTTATCTCCTATTTTTCTATAACTTTTCCTACCAAATATTAGTGTTGCTTCTTGGTTTATAAGCCACCTTGACATGCCTATGATTAGTAACCTGTGTGAACTTAGAGAAGCATTCAACCTCTATAAACCAGTTTAAGGAATCTTCAATTTGCAATTTCTCATGTACTAACAGACTATGGTCTTAATTCTATAATCACCTTGATTTTGGTTGTTTCCTGCATTGCTATCCCCAACATCTTCTTTGTCGGACTCATCATTTTTGGGGTCCTCAATGTCGGTTGTCCTGACCATCCTAGGTTCGAGAAGTTGATTACGGTTTGCATTTTCGGTGGTTTGGTTATTGAGTAGTTGTTGAAACATCACCTCCAATCTGGTCACCACTTGTTTTAGTTCTTCAATTGCTAAAGTATTTACACCCCTACTATTAGTATCCATCGAACAAGGCAAACCCTTGCTTCGATACCACTTGACGCAGCACGAACCAAAACACCAACGCGATTTTGAAATTCAACGTTGGAATCCACCAGGTTGAGGATAGATGTGCTTATTATTAATCAGACTAAAACAGCTGGAATAATAAGGCTAATGAGCTTTATGTATACTAGCTCCTAATCCAAATGATAACTACTAGAATTTAAAACCAGATAAAATTCAAAATCTCCTAAATAATTCCAGATCATCCTTATGTGTAAGCTATTTCCGAGCATGTATTTTCTTGTCCAACTTTTCTTTAAACTCAAGGGTCCCCTGTTCTACATTAATTACTTAAACTCTACCTACACGTATTTTTGTCAAATTTTTACAAGAAAAAAAAGATAGAAATCGGCTTGATGATAGGAAAGGGAGTGGTACTGCCTTTGAATATTTTTTAATTTTTTTTTTCTAAATTCTCATTCTTGCTCTAATATCTGCTTCCTCCATTAATGGAGCCCCCACCAACCTTAAACATTGTGTTTGCCCCTAATGCACTAAATTGAAGCATAATAGGACAAAAAACAAAAACAAAAACAAAATTACAGAAATAAACTAAGCTATCACATAATTTCGTGACCTAACATGTTCAGTAATCCTTCTAAATTATTGGTTCCCCGAAAGGACTAGGGTGGTTTTAAGAGGGTTTTCATTGAACACACCCATAAAGTTCTCAAATTTCACTAGAAACGACTGGTTGTGACTATACCTTTAAGCCTATTGGGAAACACTCGAGTCTTGTTTTAAACAACCATGTAGTTTTAGTAAAATGAAGTTCTTGATTCTGACATTGGTATTACGAAACACATTCATATTAGATTTTTAGGTATTAGAAATATCATACACCTTTTTCTTCTTCCACTTGTTGGCATATGACCTTGAAATATTGCTCCATGTAATGAAATAACGGATTCTCCAAAATGTCATTCGAAGACATACTTGAAGTATGTTTGTGATCATGATCGTTAGTAGTGCTAAGAATAAAACAATCCTTATTGAATAGAGTGCCAAGTCCTAGACCAAAAACTTGTAGTACGAATCTTCCTCGTCATCGGATACATAATTCTCTACCAAAATCTCATTATCAGATCATGACATAGGCTTATGCATCTTATTATCATAGGTTTTACCTCTACACAATATAGTAACGTCGTTTACCGATGCTTTATTGTTGGGCCATGAATTGTGTTGAGGATTGGCTTGTGTAGTGCCCAAAATATTACACTCATTGGTTTTCTACTAAGTTGTTATTCCAATATTTGGACCATTTGCTTTTCTAGTATTGTGATAGACTTTGTGCTCATTTGAACCAAATTGAATCATTCATTGGTCGACTCCATTGTTTTGTCAAATTTTGTATCAATGCGTGATTCCCTATGTCTTCCTTGATTTTTCTTTGAGTACCGATTTTGCATTGGTTCTGCTTAAAACGTAGGGCCCTTGATTGTTGTTACTATAATCTGTTTCCTGATTAGCGTTCCACATATATTCTATTGTGTTTTGACATTCCCTTGCTGATTTGCATTGCATCCATAAAACAAGATCATGACGAGTTTACATTTATAATGACTCATTGGCATTTTTTCAGACAAATCATATAATAATTGTCTAACTTCCTGTTATTATGTTAATAAGAACTGATAAACTCGTGCATATTCAACCTTCTTCTCCAAACGCACGTTCAAATCACATTTGCAACCATGGGAACTACACATGGGCATTTTATCATAGTCGTTGAGATCATCCAAGATCTTTTTGATATGTCCATAATAAACCATAACACTGTCTCCATTATGCTTGTAGTTTGACACCTCAATTTTTAACTGATGTACCTTTGTACCATTACAAAATAAAACATTTATTGAATATCTTCCCATAGTTCCTTCATCATTTCTTTATAAGAAATCATGGAAAGGAGAGTGGGTCGATGGTGTTAAATATTCATGATATAATCATGGAGTTTACTGTCCATCGGTCTTCTATATCTGTGGAGTCTTCCATTGTTCTGCTTTATGGGTGCCATCTATGAACCTTTCTTCATTTCTCTCATAGAGTAACACGAATTGCTTTTTCCCACAAAATTAGTGCTTTTCAATTGCGTGTTTGTAATCAATTAAGTTACCTAGGATTGTCCTTAGATGTCAGGAGAAATGGTGACATGGTTTTCTTGCCATCTTGTGGTTAGGAGTTGCCCCTCATTTGATGATTGGTGCTATCAAGTCCAAACCCTAGGTATAGAGCGGCTTTGATACTATGACAAAACGGAGAGATAAATTCCTGTGATTGATCTCAATTAGCAACAAACTTACAAAAATCAGCCAACCAAATTTTATGAAATAGGAACTACAGAATTATCTCTATCCGGTAAATAAGGATTACTCTTATAGAATATATACAACATAAAGATACACGTCAACAAGAACAAAAAATGAAGTAACAAATTAACATCCAATTTGTATTAGGCCCTTTTTTAAGGTTGTAACTAATCGATTGCACTTAAATGGTTATCTCTAACTAGCTATTTCGGGGTTATCCTTTCCAGGTTTCAGAAAAGTTGCCTTCAGGCAGAAGAGAGTACTACACAAGAAGGGGCTTGCAAAGATATGGTAAGTAGTGTGAGTATTTCAACAACACTGCTATTTCTGCTAACACTGTGCACAACTTGTGATCGTTAATTTTGTGTTTAATCTTGTTCTCACCATATAACATTGAATTTGCCATCTGGCAGGCAGTTGACATCTCGTGCACAAGGATCCGAACATGCAAAGAGCTTTTAAAGTCGGTTAAAAGGTATAAAATTCATGGAAATATTCGACACTATTATTTGACATATGAAACTTAATCCCACACCTTGACAGGGTCGATGAAGAACCAAATGAGGTATCTGTGACTGATATGATAGAGTTGGGAGAGGAACTTCATGCTGCTCTTATGCATACACGATCTAGAAAGGTGATTTACTGTATTTGTCTAGATCCAACTTGTTCATTTGATTCTGTAGATTGACAATAATCTGTGTTTGCACAGACCCAATTGATGATGGACCGCATATCGACCTTTCATGAACAGGAAAGAAAATTTATCCAGGAAAAAGAGGAACTAAAGCAGAAGGTAAATATTATATCCACATTTAAAATTGCCAAGGTTAATTTTGGTTAAAGGTTATATGTAAATTTATAAAATGAAGCGGAGAAGTGAGGTAGATGAGATGTTGACTTACAGGTGGCATTAGTGAATCAGAAAGATTACGTTGACGATGATGGTGGTGGAGGTCTCGAAGATTTTGCAAGAAGCCGTAATTACCAGACCAATGCATATCCACCCCAGCAACCTTCGACACTTGCTCTCTTTTAGGTGGTGTTTTTGTTATATATATATATATATATATATATATATATATATATATATATATATATATATATATATATATATATATATATATATATATATATATATATATATATATATATATATATATATATATATATATATATATATATATATATATATATATATATATATATATATATATATATATATATATATATATATATATATATATATATATATATATATATATATATATATATATATATATATATATATATATATGCCAATGTGGGATTAGCCCACTTGGTAGAGGCTTTTATATATATATATATATATATATATATATATATATATATATATATATATATATATATATATATATATATATATATATATATATATATATATATATATATATATATATATATATATATATATATATATATATATATATATATATATATATATATATATATATATATATATATATATATATATATATATATATATATATATATATATATATATATATATATATATATATATATATATTGATGTTGTTGTATAATTGTCTATCCGTTTGAAGCTGATTTAATTAATAAGCATCCAAAACTGTGTGAATGTGTTTGGGTGCTGTAATGAAAAACCCTCAACTTCCATTATATTTATTGCCTTGGTCTCCCCAACGTGGCGCATCGTCACCGGCTATGCGCTACCAAACAAACATTGGATAGTCACACCTGCAATGGCTTTAGTTAAGGCATCCACGTAATCTTATCTTCACGAATCATACCTTGACTTGGGTCCAAGTATTATTTTGTCTTGTATTTAAACTAATAATGTGAAGATGCAGGTTCCACACAATAAAAAATATAATAATTTTCTTTGGTCCGGATAAATTATAATAATTTTCTTCGATCCTGATGAAACCTCGATGAACCCATGCCATTCAACAACGATTAAGAAGATGCATACCGAATAGGAAGCAGATCACGTTAAATCCATTACAAAAGCCTTCACATAGTGCAAGTTGATCTTGAAGCAAGATACAAGTCAGCAAAGCACAGCATGAATTCACATGGGTCACGACGTGAATGAATGTTCGTCAAGCAACACATGTTAACCACGTACAATTCTACTACTGCATTCTACGTACAAACAATCCATGCATGATGTCAACCAAAATTTGAAACATGTGACGTCGTTCGCGATCGAGAACAAGGGTCTTGCAATGTGTTTGGTAATCGGGCGGCTATGCCTACTTTTTTGCTTTGTTTTTGACTATTTACTTGTTCTTGAATCGTTTACAGATTAGCAACTAGAAATTATCAGAACCTTTAAAATCTTGTCACGTTAACAGATTAAGACATTAAGTAGAAACTGAGTGAATTTCAGATTAAGACATTAACATATTAAGGCAATATATAACAGATTAATACATAATCAGATTAAGACATAAATAGGATAAGACATTAGCAGATTAAGGCATTATTAGATTAAGACATTAACAGACAGATCAAGACATTAACATATTAAAGCATTATGTGAATTTCTTTATGTGAACAGATCTTTTACATTTTATTTAAAATTTGTTGGAAAATAGTTTCAAACCAAGAACACCCATCAACCTAGCTAGAAACCGGAAACCCGACTTCAGAAACCGAAACCGAATCCAAATGGGTTTCAAAAAACTAAAACCGAACTTGTCGTTTTAGGTTAGGTTTTACCTCAAAACCGAACCAAACCGCTCATGCTCAACCCTATTTTCTTTCATGCTCTATGTATAAACCAATCAATTTCGGTTAAAACCGGTTTTTAAAAGCGATATACCCGGCCCCGTACCCGTACCCGTACCCGTACCCGTACCCGAAACCGAACTAGAACCTGTTCCATTATACTGGACCGGTTTTCAGTCCTAGTATTTGGCAATTTTCGGTTTTTGGTTATTCCAATTCCAGTCCGGTTCAAGAATTGAACACGCCTTACCGGATACAGATTTAGATAATGTGGATTTTTAAGTATCTGGTTTTTGCATACTCCTTTACTTATCCGATTTATTTTATGCAAATTAAAATTTAACTCTAACAAACTAAATACTTGTATAATTATTGGTTTTAAAATACGAAAGAAAAAGGAAGTTTGTTAGGATACCATTTTTATATTAGTAAGTGAAGAAAGTAGTTGAGATTGTGGAAAACATCGAGAACAAAGAGTAATAATAAGGCCTTCAGGTGTCATCTCTCTCTTGAACTCACTTTTTGTCTGCCACCTCAGCAACCAGTCAGCATTTCTGCCTTACCCCCGGAAATGCTCACCTCTCACTATCTCTCACTTTTTAATTTAAAATCTATATAAAAAATAAAATAAAAACAAAACAAATAATTTCATAAACTACATTATAAAATATTTCTTCAAGATAAAATACTTCATTAAAACCACAAAATACGATAAATTAAAACACAAAATACGATAATTCAAACACAAAATACGATAATTAAAACACAAAATACGAAACTTAAAATCCTAGACACGACTTCCGTGAAATCGAGGTTCATTTTTCAACACATTCCACGCATCCATATGCGTGAAATCGTTGTCGTACATCGCCCGATACTCTTCCAATGATTGGGCAACGATCTGCTCGTCGGTGACCCCCTCGTGCCGGTTCGCCTTCATAAGTTGTTCAAAGTTATACACTTTCAATGACAAATTCCTCCATTTTAAGCAAATATGATCTTTACTCCTATATTCATTTACAGCCAATATTGTGTGAAACGAATCCGCAACACGTTGCCAGAAACCGTGAGCGTGACTCCTCACATCGGGGTCTTCACTTTGGATGAGCCAGACCCTCGCTAACGCCGCCTCTTCTTGTTGAGTCCAGTGCCGAGCACCGTTTCCATTTCCCGCACCGTTTCCGTTTCCCACATCAGCCATTTGAAAATGTGTGTGTATTGATGTGTATGTAAGAAATGTGTGTGTATTGATGTGTATTTGAAAAAATGTGTGAGATGTGGATGTATTTATAGGGGTTTTAAGAAATTTAATTTTTTTTTAATAAAACTAACCGTTTGACAACGGTCAAATGGTTTGAAATTGAATTCGTCGCACGACGTTGTAAGCTCGCGCGAGGTCGGAATGCGAGGGCGTCGCACAGGCGGGGCGGTGTTCACCGCGCTCGTCGGGCTCGGGCTCGCACACGCACACCGGAGGGCCTAATAATACATGATTGATCATTAGAATGGTGTGGTTATGATGGGCAAAATGGTCATTTTATGGGTCCAAACGACTCCTCACAGCTATAGTAACCGTCCTTTGAATACGATTTTCCCAAGCCAATGGTATATCCAGTTTATCCAGATTTGGAGTGGATTTTTATCTGTTTTTCGGAACGGGATAAGGGAAAAAACCAATGCTCAATTTTGGTTTAACTGGTTACTATCCGCCATATCGGATATATCCAATTCGGAGATTATGGAATCAGACATTTAGAAAATCCATCAAATATCTTTTCGAAAACGAAAAATCCAGATTTTGATTTATACAACCCTAGTTTAAGGGGTGCACTTGGTAATAATAATAAATGATTGATCATTAGAACAATGTGGTTATGATGTGCTGTTCAAATGATAGTGGAAGTTATGGTCGAGTAGCTTGAGATAGGTTCGCCCTGAGGAAAGGTGCATTTGGATTACTTTCATGTATCGTCTATTGTTGGTTAAACAAAAGGTGAAACGGCCCGATAATTGGTTACAGGGAAAATTAAACAAAAACCCTTAAGGCGACCATTGTTGGTTTAACACACTCATTGACCAGTTACCATGCTACATAATAAGCCACGTGTGTGCTAGCTAGATTGGTTAGCTGACATGGCTTGCCACTTCAATTTTTTGACTTCGTTTAAAAAATTGAACAAAGTGATACAAATAGGTATTTGAATAACAACTAGTTGGATAATTTCGTGGATCGTGTTTATAATACTTTTCAAAATCTATAATTCGACCCTATATTTAAATATGTATTATGTAAATTTTGTGCATACTTATACGTATTATTCGTATTTTTATATGTTTATATTTTAAAAAACACATATTTAAAGACATATAAAAATGTAAATATATACTTAAAAACATAATAAAATTTTTGTATACCTTTAAATATATAATGTATAAATATCGTTTTACAAACAAATAAAAATGTATATATATATATATATATATATATATATATATATATATATATATATATATATATATATATATATATATATATATATATATATATATTAAAAATGCATAATAAATACGTATTTATACTTTAAAAAAACATAAAAATATCTCTTACAATTACAAACATAATAAGCAAAGTATAAGATCAACTACAAAGTATATATATATATATATATATATATATATATATATATATATATATATATATATATATATATATATATATATATATATATATATATATATATATATATATATATATATATATATATATATATATATATATATATATATATATATATATATATATAGGGGAGGGTTCAATTGAGAATGAAAATAATGTTGAGAACGTGAGAATGAATCTGGGCCACTAGTTGCGCCAGCGCTGACGCGCGCCGCTCCAGGACGACGAGCTGGGTTTTTTTCGTATATGATTTATTCATATATGAATGGGTATATTCATATATGATTATACATATAATCCTATATGAATAATCATATATGATTATATGAATATTCATATAATCATATATGAATAAACATATATAAATACACATATATGGTTGTGGTGGTCGGAATGGTGGTAGAGGGTGGTGATGATGATGGTGATGGCGATAGAGGGTGGCGATGATGGTGGCGACGGTGTTCGTGGGGTGGTGGTGTTGGTGGAGGTGGGTGGTGATAAAGGTGGTGGTGGTGGCGGCGGTGATGGAGGTGGTACTGGTGGCGGAGGGTGGTGGTAGCGATGGTGGATGTGGTGGTAGAGGTGGTAGCGGCGGTGGTGGGGGAGGTGGCGGCGTTGGCAGTAGTGGTGGTGGTGGTTGATGGCGGCGGCAGCGGTGGTGGTGGCGGCGGCGACGGTGGTGGTAGAGATGGCGGCGGCAGCGGTGGTGGTGGCGGCGACGATGGTGGTGGTGGTAACGAAGGTGGTGAAGGTGGAAGTGGTGGTGAAAATCATATGTGAATAATAATATATATCTCGTCGTTAGAGCGTCAACGCTCCGACGGCGCCAAAGCATTAGTGCGGCAAGAAAAAAATATGTGGCTGAGATTCATTCTCGCATTCTCAACATAATTTTCATTCTCAATGGAACCTACTTCTATATATATATATATATATATATATATATATATATATATATATATATATATATATATATATATATATATATATATATATATATATATATATATATATATATATATATATATATATATATATATATATATATATATATATATATATATATATATATATATATATATATATATACGTATTTATACTTTAAAAAAAACATAAAAATATCTCTTACAATTACAAACATAATAAGCAAAGTATAAGATCAACTACAAAGTATATATATATATATATATATATATATATATATATATATATATATATATATATATATATATATATATATATATATATATATATATATATATATATATATATATATATATATATATATATATATATATATATATATATATATATATATATATATATATATATATATTTTTTTTTTTTTTTTTTTTTTTTTTTTTTTTTTTTTTTTTTTTGAAAAGCAACTTATATTAAAACAAATGGCAAAACCCAGCAAGGAGCTAGGGCGCCCCAAACAACGACCACAAACACCAACACCTAAAGACACAAGACAAAAACTCCTACACACCGACCAACCCAAAGAAACGAACGCCCAAACAACAAAAAAGACACCCACGATGAACTCCTAAAAAACCTAGGGAAATTAACCGTTTCCCTTTCCGCTTTTCCTCGAGAAACCACAAAAGTTTCCCGTTTCCTCCATTTGTTGCAAAATCCCAAAGCTTATAATTGAATTTTCTAAACTTTCCGATGATGACGCCACTCCTCTGTACCCATCAACGCCTTTAATTTCATTCTTCCGCCTCAATTGACTCATTGTTATCCTTTGAAAATAAGAACCCGAATTAACATCTACACATTTTTTCTTTTGATTAATTATAACCTTCTTATCCGCGTTAAGCATGACTTCACTATCGTGAAGTTTCGCTTTTATCGGAGTGTTGTTGTCAAGGAGCATTTGTAGTCTCTCCGAAATTCCTTGTAGATTATGGTTAACGACATTCTCCTTTAGCGCTCTATTTTCCTTGAACTCATATGATTTTTCGTCTTTCGAAATAGCTTCATTTCGATTAATTTCAGAAGAAGTATGGTGTATCGTGGGTTGGGTGGTGTTGTTATTGGGCTCAGCAAAATTACTAATATGAATTAGCTCTTTTGGACTTGTATAATCAAGAGAAAGCCCAATACAAGAATTGTTTTCAAACACACTCACGTTGCCATGCATATGTTCCTCATTTAAATCACATGCGTCTGAATTTATTCCTTCTCCTATCTCTTTTCCATCCGGCTTTTTATGCATATTGGGACCACCACTATCACTTGCCTCTTTGACCTCATAATCCACTCCCATGTTCTGCGTTTTATCTCCTTCATGCGCAGAAAGTGTATTTATTGTTTCCATGAAAAAAGTATCCTTAACGCGCATCATATCATCTTGTGATGGTAGCTCGTAATCCCCGCCGGATGTTATAATTCCGTCCACCATACCACGTTCACCATTACAGGAGTTATCTGGATCTCTAACTTCCTCTTCCAGATTTTTTTGTGAATTGGGAATAACAGCTGCATCGTTGACCGTAATACCCGTATTACCCATAAGCACGCTGTCGGACATTTCTCGTTCACGCGCCGGAGAAGGATTAAGATTCCCACCTGCATCATGGAACGCATTTATTGGTGAATTGGGAATATCACCTGCATCATTGACCGCATTAACTATATGCACGCTGTCGCCTTCTTGAATCAGTTCTTGAATTGTGCTGCATGCCTTAAGATTCTCCGCGTGCTTAGGATTTATTTCTTCAATACCATCTTTATCGTTCTTATCATGGAATGTCTCGAACTGCATGCCACGATCATCGTCCACTTTTTCGTAAAAATCTTCGTGACTCGTTGGCTTCTGAAAAGAATCTTTGATTATTGTGTCACCGGAAGACCGTTCAAGTTCCATGTCGGACCCAATCCATGATGATTCCCCGTCGGAAGTTTCAAAGAGTTCGCGTTTCTTCGAATCTTCTTCCTCTGAATCATCATTTACTTCATCTTCATCGTCTGTCATCGTTCCCGGAACTTTATACTCAGCAGCTGTCGATGAGGGTTGGAACAGCCTTCCGTCAACCTCCTTCGCTCGGACAATACCCTCTATTGTCCCACAGGAGACTAGAACTGATTCAGATATCAGATCCATATTGGAAGTTTTGACGCAGACCATTCCATAGGACCAATCTTGACGTGATTCATGGCATGGGTCAGTAACAACGACTTCACCCCACATTCTCCCAATTTCTATGAAACTGTTAGGATTCCAAGCCGGAGCCGGGATACCATCAATCTTTAACCAGACAAATCTGTCATTAATGGAGAAAGACTCCTCCCATCTCATCAATGTTTTGAAACATTTTTTAATTTCATGGCAGTTCCGTAGTCTCTGTTCTTCGTGTTCACTCTTAACATCCAAGAGGACCCATGAACCGCCTAAATATCTTACGAAGCCTCCTCCGAAACCCTCGCAAAGACATAAGTTTACTATGCTATCTAAATATCTAAAGCTCTTGACTTCTAGCCGATCAGTTTACC